>SJYT01001268.1:411043-471003 GCA_006410635.1 Cephalophus harveyi | reverse complement strand
CTTTTCATTATAGGGGACTGGAATGCTAAAGTAGGAAGTCAAGAAACACCTGGAGTAACAGGCAAATTTGGCCTTGGAATGCGGAATGAAGCAGGGCAAAGACTAATAGAGTTTTGCCAAGAAAATGCACTGGTCATAGCAAACACCCTCTTCCAACAACACAAGAGAAGACTCTACACGTGGACATCACCAGATGGTCAACACCGAAATCAGATTGATTATATTCTATGCAGCCAAAGATGGAGAAGCTCTATACAGTCAACAAAAACAAGACCAGGAGCTGACTGTGGCTCAGATCATGAACTCCTTATTACCAAATTCAGACTCAAATTGAAGAAAGTAGGGAAAACCACTAGACCATTCAGGTATGACCTAAATCAAATGCTTTATCATAGGTGATATCTTATGGAATTAAGAAATACCAGTGATAAAAACAAACAAACAAACAAACAAAAAACCCCACAGCATTGACAAGGAATATAATTTTAAGTAGAATAGATAAGATTAAGACAGGTAATACTGCAGTTGAGGGTACAGATACATTATAGAAAACAGAAATATTAAAAGCAAATATAAAAATGCATAGAAAATAGCATGCCTTATCAAAGCTTGGGCTTCCCTGATAGCTCACTTGGTAAAGAATCCAGGAAGAGCCGCTTGAGAAGGGATAGGCTACCCACTCCAGTATTCCTGGGCTTCCCTTGTGNCATTATAGAAAACAGAAATATTAAAAGCAAATATAAAAATGCATAGAAAATAGCATGCCTTATCAAAGCTTGGGCTTCCCTGATAGCTCACTTGGTAAAGAATCCAGGAAGAGCCGCTTGAGAAGGGATAGGCTACCCACTCCAGTATTCCTGGGCTTCCCTTGTGGCTCAGCTGGTGAAGAATCTGCCTGCAATGTGGGAGACCTGGGTTGCGAAGATCCCCTGGAGAAGGGAAAGGCTACCCACTCCAGTATTCTGGCCTGGAAAATTCCATGGACTGTATAGTCCATGGGGTTGCAAAGAGTTGGACACGACTGATCATCAAAGTTAACTGCTTGAAAATCTTTTAAAAAATAATTTTATGAAAGTCTAACTTTTGCTTAATTTTTTTATATCATTTAACTAGAGATCATCATTTGCTCATTAAATATTAACTGTGACAGAAAACCTAAGCGAAATTCTTACTCTATGCACCACCCCCATCCCGATTTCTGTGGAAAATTAATTTTCCTTTCAAATTCTTTTACCTTCTGGTCTACCCTCTTATATAATGAAATGCTGGCTTCTTCTAGATTGCCTGACTTTTTAAATAAAAACAGCTTCCCATCGACCAAAATTCTCCTAGAGGTAAAACACAGGAGTCAGTTTGAGTGAATTTTTCTTCCCATTCTTCTCCAGGTGGGGTAATTGAATTGATGCGCTGTGTGGCTTCAAGGCAGTGACATTCTAGGATGTCAGATGTTGCTACGGTGCTAAGTCACACCGCCTGGCAGCCTTTTGACTGTGTCTCCATCTCTGATCTTAGTTATGCCACACTCATTACTAATTCAGTCCTCGCTGTGGCCAAACATCTGCATATTCTCAGTTCTTCTCTTCCCCTCCCTTCAAGAATGCCCATCATTCTCCATCTTCAGTTATTAATGTAACTCATTATAGACTTCTCCAGCTGTCCTCAAAATGTATGCTGAATAAGACATGAGGAGGAAAACTTAGAAAAAAAAATAGCTTTCCAGGCCAGGCAAATCATTAGATGAATTTATGTCAGAAAGCAGAAGAAAATTTTCCATACTGTATAGTTAGCTTTGTTACTTAGTCACATGCACTATAAGGTGGATAAAGGGTACTCTTTTATTCCAATATGATTATCAATGATAGCATACATTCAGTTTCAGAAGATTCAGAATTTTTCCCCTAATGATGGAATTAAGTAAAGGAAATTTTCTCCCCTAAAATTCTATTGACTTAAAATGAGGACTTTTAACTGCTGCAAAAATGTCTAGTTCTTTTTTTTTTAATTAAGCCATGTGCTTCTATTTGTATATATGTATAAACATAATTGGTGTATGCACATATATGTAACAGCATTAGTGATAAGTACACATAATTTTAGGTGAAAACTTGTTTTACAATACCTCACAGATAGCTGCCTGACACAAAAACATTAAAGAACAAGAAAACACAGAAAGTGGTTATTATTCATATGCTGACTTAACCATCAGCACAATTGTATATGGTGTCATTTTACTGAATATTGAAAGACACCAGTATCTACCCCCAGGACTTTCCTTTTCCAGTGGTTAATACCAGAAATTTAATGCTGGTTTCTCCCTTTATTTTCCACTCTAGTTTGCCTTTCTAATCATCTTTGTTGTTTCTTTTTTCTCTATGCCTCCATCCAATCATTTATTTTTCATTTATTCCTTAATTAATGTTTATTTGCCCAGTCAATGAAAGCCAAGGACTTTGCTAAAAATACAAAGATAGTACCAGTAGAGGATTTTATATGTATTCACCTATAAATTCTAGAGGGAGGATGTTGAGCTGATATCTGTAATTGATGCCTTAGTATGACCAAAAGTACTTAAGAACAGAATTTGAAAGGAGGTTATAGAAGGATATGAAGGTTTGGGGTGGGTGAGTTGAGAAAGGAACACCTCAAGTGGCAACAAATAATGAGGTTCAAGGCACTGAAGACAAAATGCATTAATTCACTGTTTTGTCCAAAATTGGCCTTATATTAGAAAATCTAGATTACTAGATATTGTTGCAACCATTTGTCATTGAGTCATCTAAAATCATTCAAAATGCATATATATTATATATATTTTATGTTATATATCTATAATCAAAGTTTCCTAGAGAGCATGAATATATATTTATATATAATTTTTTCTTCATTCTTTTCAGAAAACTTCATTTATACAATTTATGGAAACAAACCTTTCGATTTCTAGGCCAACACTCTCACTCCACATTACTAGCTCCTGTTCTATTTCTTACAATGATTCTTCATTTTTCCAAATAAAAATTAAAATGCCTAACTTAGCTTCTAGGAAACAGTAATCTGTCCCTTTTGCTTAATCTGCAAAATTAAAGCAATATTTTGCAAAGACTGACCAGGTGGCAGATTGGAAGTTGACTGGGAGAGAGGGAGAGTGGCAATGCCAAGCTATGGCAAGACCCCTCTCCTGGACTCAGTAACTCCTCTTCTCGCCCTCCCCCTGGTACCCCTCTCTGCCAGAGGTGACCACATTCTCCTCTAGTTCCTGTGCATGGAGAGACACACTATGGAACTCCAGGTTCTGTGTTGATATTTTAGGTCTATTTTAGGTCATATTCATTTATGCTGGCCTATGGTCCAAATAAGTTCTAAAGTATTAACTTTAGATTATGGCGAAAAGTGAATGTGTCAGTTGCTCAGTCCTGTCCGAGTCTTTGCAATCCCATGGACACATAGAGCCTGCTAGGCTCCTCTGGCGTTTCCCAGGCAAGAATATTGGAATGAGTAGCCATTCCCTTCTCCAGGGGACCTTCCCGAAACAGCCATTGAACCCAAGTCTCCTGCATTGTGCAGGCAGGTTCTTTACCGCCTGAGCCCCAAGGGAAGCCCTTACATTATGGTTCAGTTTAGTCGCGACCCCATGGACTGCAACACGCCAGGCCTCCCTGTCCATCACCAACTCCCAGAGCTCACTCAAACTCATGTCCAATGAGTCAGTGAGCCATCCAACCATCTCATCCTCTGTCGACCCCTTCTCCTCCCACCTTCAATCATTTCCAGCATCAGGGTCTTTTCAAATGAGTCAGTTATTTGCATCAGGTGGCCAAATGTTTGGAGTTTCAGCTTTAGCATTAGTCCTTCCAGTGAATATTCAGGACTGATCTCCTTTAGGATGGACTGGTTGGATCTCCTTGCAGTCCAAGGGACTCTCAAGAGTCTTCTCCAACACCACGGTTCAAAAGCATCAATTCTTCGGTGCTCAGCTTTCTTTGTAGTCCAACTCTCACATCCATACGTGACTGCTGGAAAAATTTAGCTTTGACTAGAGGGGCCTTTGTCGGCAAAGTAATGTCTCTGCTTAGTGGTATTCAAAATAATTTGTGAACAAAATGAATTTGGGATGGATTGTGACGGACAATCTACACAACTTGACACCTGATTATACCAAGGAGAGGCGGAGGGTAGAGAGGAAAACTAGGTCGCTTTTGTGTATAATGTTCGGGGTAAAGAGTAGTACCAGGAGCAGAAGCGGGGACAAAGTATTTGTTGGAATACTTAACAGGGAGCTGGACACAGACAGCCGGCTCTTTGCAGAAGATTAGCGGACTGTTGTGAGGAGGCAGAATTCACGGATGCCAAGCGCAGGCGAGCCTCCACCCTCAGGTCAGGATTTTGGGCACACACACCAAGGCCCGGCAGCCTGGACTCCAGCCCCCGGGACCGCGCCCCCGCCCCATTCTCGATGCCTGCGCTTTCCGCCCCTGCCGGCATCTCCGGCGCGCCTACCTGGCTTCCTCCGGGCACGCAGTCCATCCCTCCAGCACCACCTGGGCCAGCGGCTGGGTGGCAGCCATTCTCTGGCTTCTCTGGGGACCCTCGGGCTGCAGGGGGCCACGGAGCGGGCTGCGCCACCGTCAGACTGCGGAAGTGCCCTGGGCCCCTAAGAGGTCCTGGGAAGGCCCCGGGGCGGGTGAGGGAGACCCTGACCACCTGGCGGGCTGTTCTTCCTGGACCGCGCAGCAGAGCAGCGCGTGCACGGGCCGGCACCCCCACGGACCAGCGGGGCAGGTCCTGACCCGCTCCTGTGGAGCCCCGCCCCTCTGGAGCCCAGCCAACCAGAAGCCCGTCCCGGAAGCCCTGCCCCACGGAGCCCCGCCCCCAAGCAGCCCTGCCTGGTACCCGGCTTCCCATCCCAGGGGCCCCACAGGACCTGGAAGCCAGGGCCTTCCTTAAGAAGTTGCTGGAGCAGAGCAAGACGTCTTCCTTGGTGCCCACTCCTCGCCTCATCTCTCAGACCTGCCCTGCAAACCCTCGCAGCCGCCTACCTTGGGTCAACCTCGTCCTCTGCCCTGAGGAATGCTCAGCTTGGGGGCCACTGGGAGAGGCAGCGAGAGCAGGGCAGGAGATGCCGGGTAAGTGCCCGCATCCCCAGCGGCAGCACCGCCTCCTCCACCCCAGCCCTCTTTTCTGCTCCCCCCTCCACCCTCACCCCCCCAATCTTACCTCCAGCACAAAGGGACCACAAGGAAAAGGAGTGACCAGAATGGATCAGGGGCTCAGAAGTACACAGCGGAGGAAGCAGCAGAGGGCGAGAGCCGGGGGCTGGAGTCGAGAGACCAGGAGCGGAGGGAGAGGCCAGAGTCTTGGGGCGGGAGCTCCATCTGGTCTGGGACGTGCTCATTAGGCGTAGGAGGCCTGGAGCAGGGACAAGCCGGGGCTAGACGGGCAGGGGCGGGGCTTGTAGGTGAAGCTGGCCTCCAGGTCTGCCTCGCCAGTTGCTAGTGGTAACTCCATCACCACTTTCCTTTTACTTCATCCAAATCACATCTCCCCTCCGGCCTCTTTCCCTGTCTCTTCTCCTCTCCTCTCCTCTTCACTTCCATCCTCTCTTTTCTCTCTGGTTTTATCCTAGTTTCTTCTCCTGCCCATTTCTGAATTTGGTCCCTCCGCCTTTTTCAGAACCCAGAATCATGGGATGTTTGATCCTAGTCAGTTCAGTTCAGTTCAGTTTAGTCGCTCAGTCGTGTCCAACTCTTTGTGACCCCATGAATTGCAGCACGCCAGACCTCCTGTCCATCACCAATTCCCGGAGTTCACTCAGACTCATTTCCATCGAGTCAGTGATGCCATCCAGCCATCTTATCCTCGGTCGTCCCCTTCTCCTCCTGCCCCCAATCCCTCCCAGCATCAGGGTCTTTTCCAATGAGTCAACTCTTCTCATGAGGTGGCCAAAGTACTGGAGTTTCAGCTTTAGCATCATTCCTTTCAAAGAAATCCCAGGGCTGATCTCCTTCAGAATGGACTGGTTGGATGTCCTTGCAGTCCAAGGGACTCTCAAGAGTCTTCTCCAACACCACAGTTCAAAAGCCTCAATTCTTCGCCGCTCAGCCTTCTTCACAGTCCAACTCTCACATCCATGCACGACTACTGGAAAAACCATAGCCTTGACTAGATGGACCTTTGTTGGCAAAGTAATGTCTCTGCTTTTGAATAGACTATTTACGTTGGTCATAACTTTCCTTCCAAGGAGTAAGCGTCTTTTAATTTCATAATTGCAATCACCATCTGCAGTGATTTTGGAGCCCCCCCAAAATAAAGTCTGACACTGTTTCCACTGTTTCCCCATCTATTTCCCATGAAGTGATGGGACCAGCTGCCACGATCTTCGTTTTCTGAATGTTGAGCTTTAAGCCAACTTTTTCACTCTCCTCTTTCATTTTCATCCAGAGGCTTTTTAGTTCCTCTTCACTTTCTGCCATAAGGGTGGTGTCATCTACATATCTGAGGTTATTGATATTTCTCCCGGCAATCTTGATTCCAGCTGTGCTTCTTCCAGCCCAGCGTTTCTCATGATGTACTCTGCATAGAAGTTAAATAAGCAGGGTGACAATATACAGCCTTGACGGACTCCTTTTCCTATTTGGAACCAGTCTGTTGTTAGGGTGGTGTCATCTACATATCTGAGGTTATTGATATTTCTCCCGGCAATCTTGATTCCAGCTGTGCTTCTTCCAGCCCAGCGTTTCTCATGATGTACTCTGCATAGAAGTTAAATAAGCAGGGTGACAATATACAGCCTTGACGGACTCCTTTTCCTATTTGGAACCAGTCTGTTGTTCCATGTCCAGTTCTAACTGTTGCTTCCTGACCTGCATACAGATTTCTCAGGAGGCAGGTCAGATGGTCTGGTATTACCATCTCTTTCAGAATTTTCCACAGTTTATTGTGATCCACACAGTCAAAGGCTTTGGCATAGTCAATAAAGCAGAAATAGATGTTTTTCTGGCACTCTCTTGCTTTTTCAATGATCTAGCGGATGTAAGCAGAGATATTACTTTACCAACAAAAGTCTATCTAGTCAAAGCTATGGTTTTTCCAGTATTCATGTATGGATGTGAGAGTTGGACTGTAAAGAAAGCTGAGCACCAAAGAATTGATGCTTTTGAACTATGGTGTTGGAGAAAACTCTTGAGAGTCCCTTGGACTGCAAGGAGATCCAACCAGTCCATCCTAAAGGAGACCAGTCTTGGGTGTTCATTGGAAGGACTGATGCTGAAGCTGAAACTCCAATACTTTGGCCACTTGATGTGAGGAACTGACTCATTTGAAAAGACCCTGATTCTGGGAGAGATTGAAGGCAGGAGGACAAGGGGACGACAGAGGATGAGATGGTTGGATGGCATCAGGGACTCAATGGACATGAGTTTGAGTAAACTCTGGGAGTTGGTGGTGGACAGGGAAGCCTGGCATGCTGCAGTCCATGGGGTTGCAAAGATATGGACACGACTGAGTGACTGAAGTGAACTGAACTGAAGGTCTAGGGGAGGACCCGTATCAGTCACTCAGTCACCTCTGACTCTTTTCAACCACATGGACTGTAGTCTACCAGGCTTCTCTGCCTGTGGAATTTCCCAGCCAAGAGTACTGGAGTGGGTTGCCATTTCCTTTTCCAGGGGATCTTCTTGACTCAGGGATTGAACTCATGTCTGCTTCTCCATAAGGGAAGGTGGGACTGATCTTTAAGGGTGTTGCAAGCAAAAAATAAAACCAAGTGTTTTATTTTCTGGGGAAAAATGCAGATTGGTGCAGAGAGGTTATCTGTCAGGGAGTTTTGTCATGATAAACTAAAAAGAGGCCGTGCTTAGCTATTAATTTCTTTCTTTTCCTGACTTTTATTCTTGATTGCAACAATAGTGTTTCTGCCATACATCTACGTGAATCAGCCGTAAGTATACATATGGCCCCTCCCTCTTGAACCTCCCTCCCACCCCATCCCACGCCTCTAGGTTGTTACAGAGAATGAGGTCCGAGCTCCCTGAGTCCCACAGCCCGTCCCCACTGGCATATTTTCCGTATGGCAGTGCATAGGTTTCCAGGTCTCTCATTCGTCCCTCCGTCTCCTTCCCCTGCTGTGGCCAGTCTGTCCTCTATGCCTGAGTCTCTATTGCTGCCATGAAAATAGGTTCATTGGTACCATATTTCTAGATTCCATATATATGCATTAATACATGATATTTGTTTTTCTCTTTCTGACTTACTTTGCTCAGCTATTAATATCAAAGTTGGGTTCTGTGAGTTCATTGTTAATATAATAAAAAGAGGACTAAGTCACAACTACATTTGAAACTCATCACTGTTTTTAGTGACTTTTCTGTATTCTAGACTTTGCTTGATTTTCAAATTCATAACATATTTGCTATTTGTAGCAGGTATTAGCATGGCCAATATTAAATTGTAGTACTTCCCCTCTGAAGAAGAGGAAAATTAAGTTTAGAGATGGAAGGTCATTTTTCCAAGATCACAGTATTCTAAATGGTAGAGTTTTTATTTGAGAAATGAGAACTTTGTGTCTGAATAAGCAGTTTTATTTTTTTTTAATTTTCTTTAAAAGTTAGGAAGCCGCACGTAAGTACTAAGATCTATTTTCCTTCGTAGCTCACGTTTATACTGATTATGTGGAAATATTTGATAAAATAGTCACTTGATAATATATTACTGTTAAATGCAAATGATTACAAGTTATCTCAATTTATTAGTTATTAAACTCTTTATAAACTGTAACTTTTTATTTAAATGGTTTAATGAACTTCATTTCTGAGTTGGTTCTCTGGTGGCTCAGACAGTAAAAAATCTGCCTGCAATGCGGGAGACCCAAGCCCCATCCCTGGGTTGGGAAGATCCCCTGAACAAGGAAATGGCAACCCCTCCAGTATGCTTGCCTGGAGAATCCCATGGACAGAGGAGCCTGGTGGGTTACAGTCCATGGGGTGGCAAAGAGTCAGACACGACTGAGCAACTTCGCTTTCACTTTTCTGAGTTGAATGTGACAAATGTTTCGTATTCCATGCCAAGGTTCCTGGCTGCCAATGGCAGAAGCGAGTGCTGCTTATGGGATGTGGCAAAGGGGAAAACATTGACCTGATTTAGAGTCACTCACAGCACCAATGGAAAGGCAAGAGAACACATCACGGAAAATTGTATTACAAATACCTGCGTCAGGGCAGCCGAGGACTCAGCAGGGGTGCCGCTGGACTCTCGCTGCCTGGTGTGTGCATGCTAAGTCGTTTCCCTTGGGTTTGACTCTGTGCAAGGCTGAGACTGTAGCCCACTGGGATCCTGTATCCACGGGATTCTCAAGGCAAGAGTACTGACGTGGGTTGCCATGCCCTCCTCCAGGGAATCTTCCGAACCCACGGATTGAATCTGTGTCTCTTGGGTCTCCTGTGGGTTCTTTACCACGAGCACCGCCTATTACTTCTAATTCCCCATTGTCCCCTGAGAACATCCACCTGACTCTTCATCTGTACAGCCTTGCCCTAAGAGCCAGAGCCTCCTCCACAAACCTGTCCTTCAATTGACAGAGAATCAATAGAATCGTCTTCTTCTGTTTGGCTCCTGGGGTGGGAGTTAGGACCTTGCCTCAGCCCTGTTTGAAGATCCCTATCAACATAGGGAGTGTTTGCATGTTGGTTGCCCACAGCACAAAAATTTGGTAATGCAGTTGTATATTGAGGGCGTTTCTAAGAAATAACTAAGTTACATAGCAATTTCAGTGAGTAGCTTGGAGTAACACAGCTTGCTGCTGCTGCTAAGTCGCTTCAGTCGTGTCCGACTCTGTGCAACCCCACAGACGGCAGCCCATTGGGCTCCGCCATCCCTGGGATTCTCCAGGCAAGAACACTGGAATGGGTTGCCATTTCCTTCTCCAATGTATGAAAGTGAAAAGTAAAAGTGAAGTCGCTCAGTCATGTCTGACTCAGCGACCCCATGGACTGCAGCCCACCAGGCTCCTCCGTCCATGGGAGTTTCCAGGCAAGAGTACTGGAGTGGGATGCCATTGCCTTCTCCGCTTAGTGGAGAGAAAAGTCTAACATCTAAGTTTTGATCTTTTTATCAGGTCCCCATGTTTATCCATAACCTTATGATACACAGTAAAGATAATTCATACCTATTAACAGTACCTGGCATGGTACATGTAGTTTAAATGTCCCTCCATTTTTTTCCTTGCTTGTTTTGAGTGCTGACTTAAGAAATGAAAGTTTTCTCATGCATTTGCTTTGAAGATTATTGTTATTATACTTTAAATGATTGAAAATGACATATGTGAATTTGTCACCTTGCATTCAGAGCTAGCATAAGCTTGCTTAGTTGCTAAGTCGTGTTCAACTCTTTGTGACCGCATGGAATGTAGCCTGCCAGGCTCCTGTGTCCACTGGGGATTCTCCAAGCAATAAAACTGGAGTCGGTTACCATTCCCTCCTCCAGGGAATCTTCCTAACCTGGAATCGAACTCGGGTCTTCCATATTGCGGGTGGATTCTTTACCATCTGAGCCACCAGGGAAGTCCAAGAACACTGGAGTGGGTACCCCATTCCTTCTCCAGGCGCTCTTCCTGACTCAGGAATCAAACCAGGGTCTCCTGCATTGCAGACAGGTTCTTTACCAGCTGAGGAACCAGGGAAGCCCAACATAAGCTCAGGTTAGTGAATGAAACAAGATCCCTAGGAGAACTTGGATTAAATCAACTGTTTTAGGCATGAGAGCAGATAGCTGATTTCCAGCTTTGCCTGTGAAGCAAAAATGCTAAGTTTTTCAGTTTGAAAAACACGATGCATGCAGTAATCCCAGAAAGCTGAAAATTGGGTAGATTCTGCAGTTTTTCCTGTTCTATCCAATGCAAAATAATCGTTTTGTCATAGTGTTGCTCTCTTTTGCACAAAAAGAGCTTTAAAACCCCTCAAAAACTGGATCTGTGCACTTATGAACAAGACCTCAGGGAGCTCTTTTACTGTCTTCCCAGCACCTGAAGGTACAAGGGCACGTTGGGCTGTCTGCAACCTGGAAGTGATCCCTCACCAGAACTTGACCTGCTGCCACCCTGCTGGTGAACGTCAGCCTCCAGAACCGTGAGTGAGACATTTCTGTTGTTCATAAGCCATCCAATCTGTGGTATTCTGTCACTGCAGCCTGATCTAAGATAAGAAACCATTTATTTTTTTCTTTGTTTTTGCATCAGTATCTACTTGCTGCAATATCATTTAGTTGAAAGATTATTTTTTCCCACTTAATTGTCATGGAATTTTGTTATAAACCATAAACCGTTTTGGAGTTCTCTGTTGTGTTTCATGAGTTTATCTATTTTTATACATATTCTGTCTTAATGATGGTTGCTTTATAGTAAGTCTTCCTAGTGAATAGTGGAAGGACTCCGGGTTCATCTGTCTTCTTCAAAATTGTCTTGGCTATTCCAGGCAAGTCTGTATAATTTTAGAATCAGCTTATTAATTTCCAAGAAAAAAGTCTTACTGAGGTTTGTAGTGGGCTCAGTGGTGGCCTGAAAAAACACATCCGCCTTCAAATTCTTGCAACCTGCAAAGGTTATTTGGAGAAAGGATCTTTGCACGTGTGATTAAGGATCTTAGATGAGAAGATTGTCCTGGATTATGGCAGTGGCCTGAATCCAGCCGTAAATGTCCTTCTCGGGGACTTCTCTAGAGGTCCAGTAGTTAAGACTCCATCTTCCAATGCAGGGGGCGAGGATTTGCTCTCTGGTGGGGGAGTTAAGATCCCACTTCTGCAGTGCAGCCAAATAAATAAATAAAGAGAAAGCTTAAAAAAATATCCTTCTAAGAAGTGGGCACGGGTGATTGGAGACACACGCAGGGGAGAAGGCCGTGTGAAAACGTAGTCAGAGGTTGGAGTGAGGCGGCCACAAGCCAGAGAATGCCAGGACCTGCTCGCATCACAGAAGCTGGAAGAGAGGAGAAGCAGGGCGCCCTCCGAGCCTCTGGAGGGAGGCTTGCCACACTGACAGCTGGCTTTCAGGCTTCCAGTCTCAGGTGTGTGTGAAATGTACAGTTTTATTTCAAGCCACCCACTTAGTAGTTCTTTGTTACTGCAGCCATAGAAAGAAGTATAGGATTTTAACTGAGATCACATTATTTTTATTCAATTTAGGAAAACTTGATATTTCAACAGTATTAAGTTTGATGATGGACAAGCATAGTATCTATTTAGTTTTTCTTGCATTTTTCTCAGTGATTTTTTTGGTATTTAGTCAAAAAGTATATACATGCATGCTAAGTCACTTCAGTCGTGGCTGACTCTTTGAGACCTCGTGGACTGTAGCCTACCAGGCTCCCCTGTCCGTGGAATTCTCCAGGCAAGAATACTGGAGTGGGCCATTTCCTCCTCCGGGGGATCTTCCCAACCCAGGGACTGAACCCGTGTCTCATATGTATTCTCTACTTGCAGGCGGGTTCTTTACTCTTAGCACCACCTGGGAAGCCACATAAACTTGTATATATGCTATATAGTTGTGTATATAGTTCTAAATTTCACTAATTTTCAATCTTATCATTGCTATTTCCTTCCTTTAGCTTTCTTTGATGTATGTTTTCTAGTTTTTTGAAATGCTCTCTTGGTGATTGATTTCCGTCTTCCTTTTCTATATATGCATATGTGTCTATAAATCCCCTTCTAAGCACTGTTTAAACTGCATCCCACAAACGGATCTGCGTGTTTTCTTGATCATTCATTTTCTAATTTTTATTCTGATATTTTCATTACTCGTTATTTAGAAATGTGCTGCTTAATATTGTCATGTGGGAATTTTCTACTTATAGTTTCATTCAATTTTTATGTCTTTTTAAAAGATTTTGTTGATTTCTAATTTAATTTCTGTTATAACATACTTTATTTGCTTTAGTTTGATGATGAGTGAGTGCAGCGTATCTATTTATTCTGTATCCATATAGTATTTTAAAATGTATTCATAGTTATGTCCTAGCACTAATTTGATCTATTATTTTGAATGTTCCATGATGTACCATAAACCAATATCTACTCTTAAACTCTTGTGAGGTTCTATAAATATCAGTTAAGTCCATTTGTGCAATAAGGTTGTTTAAATAGTCTATATTCTTAGTGACCTTTTACTAGTTTTATCTCTTCTGTTGTTCAAACTACAATTTTATTTTCATGGCTTAAAATATGTATCCTTGACTTCTTACAATCTTCCTTAACTTAGAATATTTACCACTTTTTGAATGATTTAAAAATAGCAAAAGTATTTGATTTACCATACGCCCCTTACCCACTGACACTTTCTGATATTATTGACAAACGTTTTATTTCCTCTTATGTTATAAGCTCGCAAGGCAGAATTATCAGTCTTGCTTTGGAAGTCACAGTTACTTGTATTTCTCCATGAGTTTACCTTTTCTAGTGCTCCCCTTTCTTCTGGGACTTTCTTTTCCTGTCTATTAGGATATAATTTCAGCCTAAAGGAACTCCACTAGTAATTCTTACGGTGCAAGTCAACTGGCACATAATTTTTAGCTCTGTTTTGGGGGGTGGGGTATCTGAACATGAGTTTGTATTGCCTCAGTTTTTGAAGAATCTGTCTTGAGGGATTAGAATTATGATGTTGCAGATTTCCACCCCTTTAGGCACTTAGCAGATGTTGTTTTATTGCCCTTCTTCTATGTTTATTGCTTATCTTCAAAAATTAGTCATCAGATAAAAAGTCACATTTAAAAAAAAGTCACGTGTCATTTATCTCCATCTGCTTTTCAGGCTTTGTCTTCGGTTCTGGTTTTCAGCATTTGAATTCTGAGAGGCCTAAGCATTTTGTTTTCCAGTTTTCATTATGGGGTTTTCTGAGCGACTCCAATCTGTGGGTCAATACGTTTTCACTACTTTAGGAAAACTTGGAGCCATTGTCTCCTCAAATAGTTAGCACCAGTCCCTTCCTCCTCTTTTCCCCTGTGCTCACTTTGGGTATTCTCGATTTATGAATCGCCTCATGTCTCGTAACTTTTTATTTGAGAAAAGACATTGGTATAATCGCAGAAGCTTCAGATAATAGTCAGTGTATGGTTTGTCCCTGTTTGTGAGATTAGATGCATTAGGACGGCGAGTTTCGAGTTGTCAGGTGTCTCTCCGCAGCTGTGAAAGACCGTGGGAGATTTAGTCATGCTCTGTAGAAATGCAAGCAAGATGCTCTTCTCTCATCTCAAGCTCCTTATACGTATGTTTACTGCAGATTATTATGTGGAATTAAATGAGCTAAGGTACTGAAACCATTTAGTAGTGTTTGACATATGGTGAATTCTCAAAAAAAATGTGAACGTTTATTTGCTGATTATATAGATATTGTTCTTTCTATCTTGCATGATTTTAGTGAGTATCCCTTCCTAGAGATGTAGTGAGCTGCAAATCGCTTGCTTCTGGTGGCACACGCAGGTGTAGTTGTGCTGACTATCAGGATGACTGTGCCGTGGATGGGGTCAGCTGGAGGTGCTGTCCAGAGCTGGCCTCCACGGGGGCTGACTGTGTTTTCCCAAGAGGGTGGCAATGGCATCTCCTATCTCTCACACTTTCCCTCCAACCTGGCCTTGACTCTCCTCCCAACGAGGAGACTTCTGTGAGTTATTTTATGGAATACGTTTTGCTTTTTAAAATGGAGGATAGTTGCTTTACAGGGTTCTCTGTTTCTGCCATGCAGCAAAGTGAACGTCACGCTTGCACACAGATCCCCTCTTTTTTGGATTTCCTTCCTGTTTAGGTCACCACAGAGCACACAGCAGTGAGGAGACGTCTTTTACAGTATGTTCTGATTAGTTATCTGTGTTATACATAAAATCAATGATGTATATGTGTCAATCCAGTGTCCCAATTCATCCCACCGTCTCTCCCCCTGAATGATCCAGCGGCTCATTCTGTACATGTGTCTCTCCTTCTGCTTTGTAAACTGGACCATCTACGCCATTTTTCTAGGTTTCACATGTATGCGTGAATATATTTGTTTTTCTCTTTCTGACTTATTTCACTGTGTACGACAGTCTCTAGGTCTATTCACGTCTCTGCAAATGACACAGTTTTGTGCCTCTTTATGGCTGAGTAATATCCCACTGTACGTAAGCACCACGTCTTCCTTATCCATTCATCTGTTGATGTCTTGTGCTTTCTGCAGCTATACTGTTAACACGTTCTTAAACCTCCATTTATTTACTGGAGGACTGACCATTTAGACCTTCATGTACATATAAACAATCTGACTGCCCTAAGGTTGCCAGGCTAAGAAGTTCAACTAGCTGAACCTGAGGGGTCACTTGGAGAGTTTCTGAGATCACATGCAGAGAGAAATGCTCCTCCAGCCCCAGCTTCCCTCCAGCGTCGTTCCAGCTGCTGGCTGACTAACCCTGAGCCAAAACCACACCTTCCAGTTCTTTCCAAGTTCCTGACCCACAAACACTGTGAGACACAGTGAAGCAAGCATGGTAGTCAGACACTTACTCCTTGGAAGAAAAGCTGTGACCAACCTAGACAGCATAATAAAATGCAGAGACATTACTTTGCCAGCAAATGTCCATCTAGTCAAAGCCATGGTTTTTCCAGTAGTCACATATAGACGTGAGAGTTGGACTGTGAAAAAAGTTGAGCACCAAAGAATTGATGCTTTGGGACTGACTGTGGTGTTGGAGAAAATTCATGAGAGTCCCTTGGACTGCAAGGAGATCCAACCAATCCATCCTAAAAGAAATCAGTTCTGAATATTCATTAGAAGGACTGATGCTAAAGCTGAAACTCCAATACTCTGACCACCTGAAGTGAAGAACTGACTCATTGGAAAAGACCCTGATGCTGGGAAAGACTGAAGACAGGAGGAGAAGGGGATGACAGAGGGTGAGATGGTTGGATGGCATCACCGACTCAATGGACATGAGTGTGAGTAAACCTTGAGAGTTGGTGATGGACCGGGAAGCCTGGTGTGCTGCGGTCCATGGGGTCGCAAAGAGCTGGACATGACTGAGCAACTGAGCTGAACTGAATGATAATCTGATTGTCAAAAGTAATTAGGCTAACTTGTGAACTTCCACTAAACCACTCAACCAATTGTATCTAAATTGGAAGTGGTTTTTCTCTTAATACAGAAAGAAGAGGCTCAAGAATTTTTATGTTACTTACAGTCATCTCTGCAACAGAGCGTGAGGTTCCCGCTTGACCTGCTAAGTCTATCTGTACCATGGTAATAGAATGTCTGCTTTTCACCTAGGCCAGAGGCTAACGTATATGTGACTTCCTAAAGCGGGAATACGTAAGCTGAGTAATCAAAGGAATTTCAGAATCTCCAAAAAGGTGCTCATTCTCCCACCTGTTCTTGGAAACTCTTTGGCTCAGCAACTAAAAGGGAAGTAGAGATCTGCATGCTGCCTGTTCCAAAAACTCTTTCTCTGGGCTTGTGGTGTAATCACTGTGATTTGTGAACATCCCAGAAATGCTCTCTGGTTTTCTGGTTGGTGTTATGGAGCCCCTTCTGTCTGTCCACTGACTTGTGTCTTGGTTTTCAAATGTATCTCAGACTCTCCGCCTGAAAAAGAAGTGAAACAGAAGTGCCACACATCCTGAACATTTCACAAATACTGCTTATTCCTCAGGCTGCACTTGTAGTTCATTCCTTTATTTTAATATCAACCTTCCGTCCACAATATTTTTTTCCACTTCTGTTACTTTTTTTATTGGAGTTGATTTACAGTTGATTTACAGTGTTGTGTTAATGTCTGCCATACGGCAAAGGGATTCAGTTATGTACACATTCTTTTTAAAATATTCTTTTCCTGAAGTCTTTTGATTAAATGTTGATTTCTCCATTTATTTCTTGTGAGTGTTCACTCCATCACAAAGACCTATATTTTTGCCTTCCAAATGGTCCTTTAGCCTTAGTTTTCCCTCCTTATAATCACTTACACTGTCTTTATCTATGCCTAGCACATAAATATAAGAACCAGTGTGCATTTTACAGAAAGGGGATCATTACTACCATTGGCTGCATTCTACGTTGTGTCAACTGTGTTTACAAACAACTCTGAAATGCGTGAAAAAATCAGAGTCTGTGTTAGCTCATTGAGCTGTGAATTCTTTCTGTATTGTTAACTGAACCGTGTGATGAGGGAACATGATAGCTACTCGCTCCCCCCCACCTCCAGCTAGTTTGTTGGAGATTGATGATCACATAGTTAGTGAGGTTTTATTGTTGGGGGAGGTTTGACTAAAATTATTGTTCAACTCAGGCAAATGGAGAAATAAAATAGACAGTTTACTTTAATTACGTACCCAGAGCTTGGACATGAAAAGAAATAATGAAATCAGAAAAAGATACTTAAAATTTTTCTATTGAAAATATCTACACAGCGTCGTTATTTACAAAGTTGCCTATGGTAATAGGACGTAAGTTATTCCTTCAACATTTTTATTTTCAGTATTTTCTAAAGTGTTTATTTGCTCAATATTATTTTACTAGATGATTAATATGACTAACTTCATTTACAGAAAATTAAAGTTAGCATAATAGGAATTTCAGAGTAAAGAGACAAAACAGTTTTTGAACCTCAAAAATATTAAATGTGCCTCAAAGGCACAACAGCAATCCTGTGGCAGAAAAGTCTCAGATTTCACAAGGAGGTGGCATGCGTTTAATGCTGGAATGTTCATTATGGAATCAATTATGCATAATTTTTATTCATAATATACACAAGAACTCTTTTCCTGTGAATAATGGGACGTGAGACCAAGACCTCTTAAGTGTACACCAGTCAAATTCCTGCAAATATGAGGGGTTTTGTTTGGTCAGAGACCGGTCTGTCAGGTTCTGCCATAAAGTCTGCTCAAGACATACAGCTAACAAAGGAATTTTTCGCTTGTAAATAATGGGCCAAATACAGCCCCCCCTGAGCCTCTTCCATCATGCGTCTTCTTGAGACTGTTCATTCTGTTTCCTTTTTTCCATGGTTGGATTTGTTGGCATAGAAAACAGCAGAGTTTCAAACATTCTTTGTGATGGGTAATCCTATTAGTTTGGGAAAATGATTTTCCTGAAATTTGGAAAACAGGATAATTTGCTTCACGCCACTTATTGCATAGGCCATACTTTGATCACAATGTACTTTTTAATTGCCATAAAATAAGAAAAGCTCTGTGCCTTTTTTTTTTTCCCCCAAGCATCCCTTTATTCTAACTTGGAAGCGTAATTAGTCCAGATTGTATTAAAATGCTTTGTTTTCGCTGCTTTTGTCAGAAAAGAGTGAGAACATGATGCCTGTCCTGGTGGGTCACAGGCTGAAGAGGTCTGACCTGGGAATCGAATGTCTGACCTGGCCTGACCCTCACCTCTACTTAAAGTCAAGTCTTTACTTTTATTTAAAAGCAGAGGTATACTTTCCATGTATCTTTTTTACCCCTTGTCCCAGCTGCTAAAGCGTACCCATGGCTATTCATCTGAGAACTTGGGGTGGGAAAGGACATTTTCCAGTCTTCTCACTTTGGGAAATGGAGTCTGGATTTGATTTACTCATGTTTACTTAGGAAAAGGAAAACAAAACAAAACAAAAAACCTCCACTATGCTGTCTACAAATTCCATATAAGAAGAAAGCAACCCTCCCCCCAAAAATCCAGAATTAGATCAAGTGTGGGCCTTCTCGCCACTGAACATGAAACTTAAATTCTTAAATCCTTAGATTGAATTAAAATTGATTTCTGATGAGATAAAATGTTGGGAAGACGTATTAAAAAATTACAGTTTGTGGAACCTTGAAAGCTCTGTCAATTTTCTGTTGGGTACGTAGGAGGCTGGGTGCACTAGGTTAATAATAATGCTAATGATCACTTTATGGCCTTGTGCTCTTGCTTTGGAGGAAATGATCAATACCCTCACTTTAGCCTTGCTTTGATTGTGTGACTCCGTGGTTCCTTTTTCTCCGTTTGTATGTTTGTTACAGTAATTTTAGTTTATGACTGTGTAGGGTGATGTATCAGAGAAGGCAATGGCACCCCACTCTAGTACTCTTGCCTGGAGAATCCCAGGAATGGGGGAGCCTGGTGGGCTGCCATCTATGGGGTCGCACAGAGTCGGACATGACTGAAGCAACTTAGCAGCAGCAGCAGCACAGTGATGCATGGTCCTGGTCATATCCTGTGATTGCTCATGGGGAGAATCCCCATGGAGTTACTCTGTGAGACTCAATCCAGACTCTTCTACTTTACACATCTTTCCTTTTAGGGGAATCAGGGGTGGGGGAGTTTAGCTAATCCAGTGCATCCCAAATGATAATGTACAGAGCTTTTATTATCTCGTTTAGGCGTGTGGTATAACTCTGTAGGCTTGATACATAACCTCAGGGGCTTCTTTTGACCCTAAATTCAATCATGTACCTTTTAAAATAAAAACACGTTGGTGCCTAAATTCCCCTCTTCCCCATCTGTCGTGATCATCACTAGCTAAACTTAAGAACAGGGCAAAGTTTTACTGCAGCTGTCAAATCTCGACAATTGTGATATTTAGTGCAACAGCCAAATGTCAGCCTTAGTGGAACATGGCTTTAATTTTCTGAGCAAAGCACATTGTTGTACTGACATGTTCAAGTTCAAGTGTAGCAGACACAGTCAAGGTTAAGTTGTTTGTGGAGCAAACATACCTCTTCAGCCTGAGATAGTTTGGCCATGTCGATTTAATCACAAACAGAAGAGAGAAACCTAACTAAAAGCACCCTTGAAGATGAAAGTGAATGATGAAAACTGTCTCAGAACGAAGGCTGCCTCTGTTTCTCAGTTGGCTAGTGTCAGTCAGTCAGTTCAGTTGTGTTCAGAGTTCAGAGTTCAGTCTGTTCAGAATTTGTGTCTGACTCTTCGCGACCCCAATGAATCACAGCACCGCAGGCCTTCCTGTCCATCACCAACTCCTGGAGTTCACTCAGACTCATGTCCATCGAGTCGGTGATGCCATCCAGCCATCTCATCCTCTGTCGTCCCCTTCTCCTCCTGCCCCCAATCCCTCCCAGCATCAAGGTCTTTTCCAATGAGTCAACTCTTCGCATGAGGTGGCCAAAGTATTGGAGCTTCAGCTTTAGCATCAATCCTTCCAAAGAACACCCAGGGCTGATCTCCTTCAGAATGGACTGGTTGGATCTCCTTGCAGTCCAAGGGACTCTCAAGAGTCTTCTCCAACACCACAGTTCAAAAGCATCAATTCTTCGGTGCTCAGCTTCTTCATAGCCCAACTCTCACATCCATACATGACTACAGGAAAAACCACAGCCTTGACTAGATGGACCTTAGTCGGCAAAGTAATGTCTCTGCTTTTGAATATACTATCTAGGTTGGTCATAACTTTTCTTCCAAGGAGTAAACGTCTTCTAATTTCATGGCTGCAGTCACCATCAGCAGTGATTTTGGAGCCCAAAAAAATAAAGTCTGACACTGTTTCCACTGTTTTCCCATCTATTTCCCATGAAGTGATGGGACCGGATGCCATGATCTTCGTTTTCTGAATGTTGAGCTTTAAGCCAACTTTTTCGCTCTCCTCTTTCACTTTCATCAAGAGGGTTTTTAGCTCCTCTTCACTTTCTGCCATAAGGGTGGTGTCATCTGCATATCTGAGGTTATTGATATTTCTCCCGGCAATCTTGATTCCAACTTGTGTTTCAGGAATATATAATGTATAGACATTTGAAGCTTTTTTTTTTTTTTAAAGCCCTTTACTTGTTCAGACATCTGGGCATGTGTGGACATAGGAAAAGACTAATGTAGATTATCTGAGTGCCTCAGTTTGTAAGTGATTCCAGGAGCCACCTTGATCATTCAGCACATGTTCAAATCCTTCCAACTGCCCCATTCACAGCGCGGGAGGGAAGAGGAAGCCACGTCTTCACCTGGGGGCAAGGGGGTAATGGTCTAGGAATTCAGACGTTCCTCAAAACTGTCTTCTGAGGTTCTTGGAGCCATGACTTGGAAGGTGACAAAGAATGAGGTTCATCTAAGCTTTAGGTCAGTGCCTTCCTTGAGCTCATTCACACTGCTGTCTGGCAGCTGAATGCAGGAATTCTAGTCAAGTTACTCTCCTTGAACGGCCCATGTATTCCCACGTGGATGTCTTTTTTGCCCATTTTCTCTTGCTGGCACGTCAAGGATAAAGACAGATTGCATCTTGCACGCCGCGTCGCTTCACTGCTTGGTGGAGCCCTGAAGGGCAGTGTTAGGCAGGGCTCAGAGGCCACGTGAGGTCTCGGCCATCGCCAGGGTCCTCACCGATGCTGTCGCCGCGGAGGAGGGAGGAGAGGCATTTGTCACCAAGCAGAGGTTTCCTGTTCTTATCCTGTACTCATCCTGTGCTTCCTCTTCAGGTTACAGTCTCAAGTTTCCCAAATGTATTTAATGAATCTTTTTTAGTGCTACAGTCTTTGATCTTCATCAACATTTTTCCTGCTTTAAATATTTAAATATTGAAGTCATAATCAAAACCTCAAAAGATGTTTGTGTTCTGTGTGATGCAAGACAAGCTGGTGGTCGTTTATTTTCTGTTTCCGCAGAGTGTCCTGTTAAATATGCTCGTAGAGAACGCCCACATGTGCCAACCTTGTTGGTCTTCCAGGTCTCTCCTGTCTGCGCCTCTTAGCTGTATGACCTTGGGGAGGTCCCTTCACCCCTCTGGATCCTGTTAGCTTTATTTGCTAAGTGAAAATTCAGATAAGCTGAGCTCGGAACCCCCACCATTTGAAAATGTGATCCTTGAGGCTCGCTGCTCAGGTACCCAGATGTCAGATTGAATCAACCCCAGATCCCTGTGTGGTGGGCAGGTTCTCCAGCTGAGTGGTGGAATTTCCCAGCTGCTGTACAACCGGCCACATGCTGGATTTCAGAGGCTGAAGGGGAGCTTTCTGTTCTTTTCTAAGTGGACGCGGTCTATCCACTGATGCTGGCCATTCCTTGGTGTGTGTTAGTGGCTCAGTCACGCCTGACTCTTTGCGACCCGGTGGCCTGTAGCCCAGCAGGCTCCTCTGTCCATGGAATTGTCCCAGCAAGAATACTGGAGTGGGACCATTGCCTCCTCCAGGGGATCTTCCCAATGCAGGGATCAAGCCTGCGTCTCTTGTGTCTCCTGCGTTGGCGGGCATTCTTTTACTAAGGAGCCATCCAGGAAACCTGTGTTATACTTTACCTCGTAATAAATCTCATGAGCCATTTTCCTAATTAAGATGTTGGCTAAATATAGTCTGATCATAGTCCCTGGCTGCAAGAATTGGACATAAACCCATAAGATGTAAATTGGAAAGA
The DNA here is from genome assembly GCA_006410635.1 of Cephalophus harveyi. NCBI lineage: Eukaryota > Metazoa > Chordata > Mammalia > Artiodactyla > Bovidae > Cephalophus > Cephalophus harveyi. Next base: position 448,685 of record SJYT01001268.1, on the reverse strand, counting down.
CAAAAATATGTGCTTATATTCTGTAAACTTGGGAGAATCTAAAGGCGTGATTCCGCCTGCTGACTGGATGCGGTGTGAAGTGCCCGGGGATATTAAATGTCCACTGTGCCAACGAGACTGAAGGGGCAGCTTCCCAGAATTTACAGAAGCTTAAAGCCTGACCTCAGGTATAAACCAGTGATTCTCATACTTTGAGATTCCATGGTTCACACAATTAAAAAACAAGAAGAACTGTGCAACAGAAAGTGTCAACTTCTGTTTTGTCAGCAACAAATTTTTTTCTTTTCTTTTTTTTGAAGGATAATTGCTTTACAGAATTTTGTTGTTTTCTTTCAAACCTCAACATGAATCAGCCATGCTGCTGCTGCTGCTGCTGCTAAGTCGTGTCAGTTGTGTCCGACTCTGTACGACCCCATAGATGGCAGCCCACCAGGCTCCCCCATCCCTGGGATTCTCCAGGCAAGGACACTGGAGTGGGTTGCCAATTCCTTCTCCAATGCATGGAAGTGAAAAGTGAAAGTGAAGTCATTGTCATGTCTGACTCAGCGACCCCACGGACTGCAGCCCACCAGGCTCCTCTGCCCATGGGACCCTCCAGGCAAGAGTACTGGAGTGGGGTGCCATTGCCTTCTCCATGAATCAGCCATAGGTAATTGTAAAAAGCAAAGAAATCAAAGAAAAAATACTACCCTCTCTGGTTGCCATTATTTACTAAAAGAAGAAATAAATTTAATATCCCCAAAGAGAAATAGTGGACATATTCTCAGAACAAAGAGCATCTTTTAAATTTAATATATTTAAAACCTTATGAAAACACTACTGTTCACTGTGTCCATTGGAAGTTTATGAATTACTTAGTTCAAAGACGGAGAGGGCAGTGGCACCCCACTCCAGTCCTCTTGCCTGGAAGCTCCCATGGACGGAGGAGCCTGGTAGGCTGCAGTCCATGGGGTCGCTGAGTCAGACACGACTGAGCGACTTCACTTTCACTTTTCACTTTCATGCATTGGAGAAGGAAATGGCAACCCACTCCAGTGTTCTTGCCTGGAGAATCCCAGGGATGGCGGAGCCCAATGAGCTGCCGTCTGTGGGGTCGCACAGAGTCAGACACGACTGAAGCGACTTAGCAGCAGCAGTAGTTCAAAGATGGTGACTAGGGACCCTGATAATTACTAGTGATAACTCAGGCCAGCACTCAAAAAGGATAATATTTTGATATGTTATTTTTGTAACTTATTTATCTTTGTGTGTTGTATTAGTTTATTGCTTGACACGGACATTTGGCACTTGATGAATGCTTGCTTCAGAAGTGAATGAATGAATCAATCGATCAATTGATCAATCAACTGTTGAAAACTTAGGCAAGAGCAATAGCAGAGGCTCTATGGGTTTTGAGAGCTCCATAGGAGCTCTTCTTGGTGGACCTAGAGCTTTTTGCGTCAGCACTGATTGCATCTGAAGGACTGGGAAGCCAGGCTTCTAAGAGTGTTCTGAAGAGAAGCCTCCATCAGCCATGGGTGTCCCGGGATGAAAGCCCTCATATCTCGAGGCCTAGGGTGGAGAGTTGGTCTTCCCAGAACTAGAAAAATACAATGTAATTGTGAAAGCTCACACATCTCTAATAGTACTAAAGTCCCTGTTCATAGTAATCAAGAAATAATTTAGAAAATTAAAATGCTTAACTTAATAAAAGCATTATATTAATTTTCTTTCTTTCTTTTTTTTTAAATTTTATTTTTACTTTATTTTACTTTACAATACCGTATTGGTTTTGCTATACATTGACATGAATCCACCATGGGTGTATATTAGCTCCCGATCCTGAATCCCCCTCCCACCTCCCACCCCATATCATCTCTCTGGATCATCCCTGTGCACCAGCCCCAAGCATCCTGTATCCTGTATCGAACATAGGCTTGTGCTTCGTTCTTACATGATAGTATACACGTTTCAATGCCATTCTCCCAAATCATCCCACCCTCTCCCTCTCCCACAGAGTCCAAAAGTCCTTTCTATACATCTGTGTCTCTTTTGCTGTCTCACATACAGGGTCATCATTGCCATCTTTCTAAATTCCATATATATGTGTCAGTATACTGTATTGGTGTTTTTCTTTCTGGCTTACTTCACTCTGTATAATAGGTTCCAGTTTCATCCATCTCATTAGAACTGATTCAAATGAATTCTTTTTAATGGCTGAGTAATACTCCATTGTGTATATGTACCACAGCTTTCTTATCCATTCATCTGCTGATGGACATCTAGGTTGTTTCCATGTCCTGGCTATTATAAACAGTGCTGCAATGAACATTGGGGTACATGTGTCTCTTTCAATTCTGGTTTCCTCGGTGTGTATGCCCAGCAGTGGGATTGCTGGGTCATAAGGCAGTTCTATTTGCAGTTTTTTAAGGAATCTCCACACTGTTCTCCATAGTGGCTGTACTAGTTTGCATTCCCACCAACAGTGTAAGAGGGTTCCCTTTTCTCCACACCCTCTCCAGCATTTATTGCTTGTAGACTTTTGGATCGCAGCCATTCTGACTGGTGTGAAATGGTACCTCATTGTGGTCTTGATTTGCATTTCTCTGATAATGAGTGATGTTGAGCATCTTTTCATGTGTTTGTTAGCCATCCGTATGTCTTCTTTGGAGAAATGTCTGTTTAGTTCTTTGGCCCATTTTTTGATTGGGTCGTTTATTTTTCTGGAATTGAGCTGCATGAGTTGCTTGTATATTTTTGAGATTAGTTGTTTGTCAGTTGCTTCATTTGCTATTGTTTTCTCCCATTCAGAAGGCTGTCTTTTTACCTTGCTTATAGTTTCCTTTGTTGTGCAGAAGCTTTTAATTTTAATTAGATCCCATTTGTTTATTTTTGCTTTTATTTCCAGTATTCTGGGAGGTGGATCATAGAGGATCCTGCTGTGATTTATGTCGGAAAGTGTTTTGCCTATGTTCTCCTCTAGGAGTTTTATAGTTTCTGGTCTTACGTTTAGATCTTTAATCCATTTTGAGTTTATTTTTGTGTGTGGTGTTAGAAAGTGATCTAGTTTCATTCTTCTACAAGTGGTTGACCAGTTTTCCCAGCACCACTTGTTAAAGAGATTGTCTTTACTCCATTGTATATTCTTGCCTCCTTTGTCGAAGATAAGGTGTCCATAGGTGTGTGGATTTATCTCTGGGCTTTCTATTTTGTTCCATTGATCTATATTTCTGTCTTTGTGCCAGTACCATACTGTCTTGATGACTGTGGCTTTGTAGTAGAGCCTGAAGTCAGGCAGGTTGATTCCTCCAGTTCCATTCTTCTTTCTCAAGATTGCTTTGGCTATTCGAGGTTTTTTGTATTTCCATACAAATCTTGAAATTATTTGTTCTAGTTCTGTGAAAAATACCGCTGGTAGCTTGATAGGGATTGCATTGAATCTGTAGATTGCTTTGGGTAGTATACTCATTTTCACTATATTGATTCTTCCGATCCATGAACACGGTATATTTCTCCATCTATTAGTGTCCTCTTTGATTTCTTTCATCAGTGTTTTATAGTTTTCCATATATAGGTCTTTAGTTTCTTTAGGTAGATATATTCCTAAGTATTTTATTCTTTTCGTTGCAATGGTGAATGGAATTGTTTCCTTAATTTCTTTTTCTACTTTCTCATTATTAGTGTATAGGAATGCAAGGGATTTCTGTGTGTTGATTTTATATCCTGCAACTTTACTATATTCATTGATTAGCTCTAGTAATTTTCTGGTGGAGTCTTTAGGATTTTCTATGTAGAGGATCATGTCATCTGCAAACAGTGAGAGTTTTACTTCTTCTTTTCCAATTTGGATTCCTTTTATTTCTTTTTCTGCCCTGATTGCTGTGGCCAAAACTTCCAGAACTATGTTGAATAGTAGCGGTGAAAGTGGGCACCCTTGTCTTGTTCCTGACTTTAGGGGAAATGCTTTCAGTTTTTCACCATTGAGGATAATGTTTGCTGTGGGTTTGTCATATATAGCTTTTATTATGTTGAGGTATGTTCCTTCTATTCCTACTTTCTGGAGAGTTTTTATCATAAATGGATGTTGAATTTTGTCAAAGGCCTTCTCTGCATCTATTGAGATAATCATATGGCTTTTATTTTTCAATTTGTTAATGTGGTGAATTACATTGATTGATTTGCGGATATTGAAGAATCCTTGCATCCCTGGGATAAAGCCCACTTGGTCATGGTGTATGATCTTTTTAATGTGTTGTTGGATTCTGATTGCTAGAATTTTGTTAAGGATTTTTGCATCTATGTTCATCAGTGATATTGGCCTGTAGTTTTCTTTTTTGGTGACATCTTTGTCAGGTTTTGGTATTAGGGTGATGGTGGCCTCATAGAATGAGTTTGGAAGTTTACCTTCCTCTGCAATTTTCTGGAAGAGTCTCAGTAGGATAGGTGTTAGCTCTTCTCGAAATTTTTGGTAGAATTCAGCTGTGAAGCCGTCTGGACCTGGGCTTTTGTTTGCTGGAAGATTTCTGATTACAGTTTCAATTTCCGTGCTTGTGATGGGTCTGTTAAGATTTTCTATTTCTTCCTGGTTCAGTTTTGGAAGTTTGTATTTTTCTAAAAATTTGTCCATTTCTTCCACGTTGTCCAATTTATTGGCATATAATTGCTGATAGTAGTCTCTTATGATCCTTTGTATTTCTGTGTTGTCTGTTGTAATCTCTCCATTTTCATTTCTAATTTTATTGATTTGATTTTTCTCTCTTTGTTTCTTGATGAGTCTGGCTAATGGTTTGTCAATTTTATTTATTTTTTCAAAGAACCAGCTTTTGGCTTTGTTGATTTTTGCTATAGTCTCTTTTGTTTCTTTTGCATTTATTTCTGCCCTAATTTTTAAGATTTCTTTCCTTCTATTAGCTCTGGGGTTCTCCATTTCTTCCTTTTCTAGTTGCTTTAGGTGTAGAGTTAGGTTATTTATTTGACTTTTTTCTTGCTTCTTGAGGTGTGCCTGTATTGCTATGAACTTTCCTCTTAGCACTGCTTTTATAGTGTCCCATAGGTTTTGGGTTGTTGTGTTTTCATTTTCATTCGTTTCTATACATATTTTGATTTCTTTTTTGATTTCTTCTGTGATTTGTTGGTTATTTAGAAGTGTGTTGTTCAGCCTCCATATGTTGGAATTTTTAATAGTTTTTCTCTTGTAATTGAGATCTAATCTTAATGCATTATGGTCAGAAAAGATGCTTGGAATGATTTCGATTTTTTTGAATTTATCAAGGTTAGATTTATGGCCCAGGATGTGATCTATCCTGGAGAAGGTTCCGTGAGCACTTGAGAAAAAGGTGAAATTCATTGTTTTGGGGTGAAATGTCCTATAGATATCAATTAGGTCTAATTGTTCTATTGTATTATTTAAAGTTTGGGTTTCTTTGTTAATTTTCTGTTTAGTTGATCTGTCCATAGATGTAAGTGGGGTATTAAAGTCTCCCACTATTATTGTGTTATTGTTAATATCTCCTTTCATACTTGTTAGCATTTGTCTTACATATTGCGGTGCTCCTATGTTGGGTGCATATATATTTATAATTGTTATGTCTTCTTCTTGGATTGATCCTTTGATCATTATGTAGTGGCCTTCTTTGTCTCTTTTCACAGCCTTTGTTTTAAAGTCTATTTTATCGGATATGAGTATGGCTACTCCTGCTTTCTTTTGGTCTCTATTTGCATGGAATATCTTTTTCCAGCCCTTCACTTTCAGTCTGTATGTGTCCCTTGTTTTGAGGTGGGTCTCTTGTAGGCAGCATATATAGGGGTCTTGTTTTTGTATCCATTCAGCCAGTCTTTGCCTTTTGGTTGGGGCATTCAACCCATTTACGTTTAAGGTAGTTATTGATAAGTATGATCCCGTTGCCATTCACTTTATTGTTTTGGGTTCGGGTTTATACGCCCTTTTTGTGTTTCCTGTCTAAAGAATATCCTTTAGCATTTGTTGGAGAGCTGGTTTGGTGGTGCTGAATTCTCTCAGTTTTTGCTTTTCTGTAAAGGTTTTTATTTCTCCTTCATATTTGAATGAGATCCTTGCTGGGTACAGTAATCTGGGCTGTAGGTTATTTTCTTTCATCACTTTAAGTATGTCTTGCCATTCCCTCCTGGCCTGAAGAGTTTCTGTTGAAAGATCTGCGGTTATCCTTATGGGAATCCCCTTGTGTGTTATTTGTTGTTTTTCCCTTGCTGCTTTTAATATTTGTTCTTTGTGTTTGGTCTTTGTTAATTTGATTAATATATGTCTTGGGGTGTTTCGCCTTGGGTTTATCCTGTTTGGAACTCTCTGGGTTTCTTGGACTTGGGTGATTATTTCCTTCCCCATTTTAGGGAAGTTTTCAACTATTATCTCCTCTAGTATTTTCTCATGGTCTTTCTTTTTGTCTTCCTCTTCTGGGATTCCTATTATTCGAATGTTGGAGCGTTTCATATTGTCCTGGAGGTCTCTGAGATTGTCCTCATTTCTTTTAATTCGTTTTTCTTTTTCCCTCTCTGATTCATTTATTTCTACCATTCTATCTTCTATTTCACTAATCCTATCTTCTGCCTCCGATATTCTACTATTTGTTGCCTCCAGAGTGTTTCTGATCTCATTCATTGCATTATTCATTGTATATTGGCTCTTTTTTATTTCTTCTAAGTCCTTGTTAAACCTTTCTTGCATCTTCTCAATCCTTGTCTCCAGGCTATTTATCTGTGATTCCATTTTGATTTCAAGATTTTGGATCATTTTCACTATCAATATTCGGAATTCTTTCTCAGGTAGATTCCCTATCTCTTCCTCTTTTGTTTGGTTTGGTTGACAGCCAGCCTTTTCAACACGACCTTGTGCGTTCACTGCACACTGTGAGTCTGGAGGAGGACCACGGGGTCTCTCTTTGCCCACCTGCCATTTCTAAGTGCTCTTCTCCATCTTTCCTGCTTCCTTCAGAGCCCAGGAGGGTTCAGGTGGGAGGGAATGTCTCCATTTTCACTAATAACTAACTCAATTAACAAATGTAGACATTTCGATACTATCTTGAGATGATCAAGATACATTCTGGAGATGAACTCAGGTTTGAAAGAAGACATTTTTTTTTTATCGTGCAACTTTAAACCTGGTCCCATCATCTCATTATCAGATCATACTCTGTCCTTGATGTTCAGTTCCTCAGTCGTGTCCAATTGTTTGAGACCCCATGGACTGTAGCACTCCAGACTTCCCTATCCTTCACACTCTCCCTGAGCTTGCTCAAACTCATGTCCANAACTTTAAACCTGGTCCCATCATCTCATTATCAGATCATACTCTGTCCTTGATGTTCAGTTCCTCAGTCGTGTCCAATTGTTTGAGACCCCATGGACTGTAGCACTCCAGACTTCCCTATCCTTCACACTCTCCCTGAGCTTGCTCAAACTCATGTCCATTGAGTCAGTGATGCCATCCAACCAGCTCATCCTCTGTCATCCCCTTCTCCTCCTGCCCTCAATCTTTCCCAGCATCAGGGTCTTTTCTAATGAGTTGGCTCTTTGCATCTGGTGGCCAAAGGATTGGAACTTCAGTTTTAGCATCAGAGTTTCTCCAACATCACAGTTTCAAACCATACTCTCTGAAATAGACTATAAATTGATAGTTTTATAAATCTAATATCTCCATGAACAATATTATTTGTATTATTTGGACAAAAGTGGTAATTTTCTAAATTATTACAGTAAAACACAATTTTTTTTTGGTAATACTGCCTATTTTATTTTTTATTTATTTTGTTTTATTAATGAAGCTGAGGTTTCAGAAGATGGAAATGACCCAGGACCTTCTTGAAATATGAGAAACATCACCTTTACTACCCCAGATCTTTCTTGATTTCTTTTCAGTACTTTATCTGGGTAATCTTTATAGGAGGGTAGGGGGGGCAGATAACAGGATAAGAGAGACATCCACGATGTGGGTTGACCTTGAGAAAAGACACAAACCTTTAGTTTAGATATTATTTTACCTCAGGAGGACCAGAGAATCTGCAATGCCACTCACTTATCCTCTCCTTGTCTGTCATGACTTTTGGGTTATCTCAAGAGTGGAGCTATATGAAGGACATCTGATTTGCTATTTAAAAAAAGAGGATGGATCAGTTCCTATAGAACAGACATAGTCAAGATTCATCTTTTTTATACATTTTTCTCATGTAGTGTCATTGAGATATTTTAATATAGTGACCATTCTAAGCATGAGGACTAGAAAAATCGTTTTCTTGCATCTCTCCTGTAATTCCGTATAAGTAGGTTTTTAAAGGCACTCTCCTTCTTTTAGAATTTATTATGAAATATTAACCCACCAATTTAGCAAGATGATTTATGCTTCTATTGAATTATGAGCATCTTGAGGAAAACAAACAAATGTAGCGAGGAAATACAGAAAGCACACAGACCATCTCACTCTAAGGCAGTGTCTTCACGGCTGCACTGTGGACATGTTGGACCGAGAATTCTCTGTTGGGGGTTGGGAGATGCTGTACTGTGACTGCAGGCAGTTTAGCAGCATCCCTGGTTTCTGCCCACCAAGTGCCTATCCTGGCCCTGGATGAAACTAACCCCAGGCTCTCCGGATGTTGCTGGTTGCCCTTGCTAATCTAAGTGAAAGTGAAAGTGAAAGTGAAGTCGCTCAGTCGTGTCCGACTCTTCGTCACCCCTGGACTGCAGCCTACCAGGCTCCTCCATCCATGGGATTTTCAAGGCAAGAGTACTGGAGTGGGTTGCCATTGCCTTCTCCGTCATTACTCCCAGACAGAACCAATTAGATCATGTCTTCTTATTTTCAATAAGCAGTCAGCACTTCTCAAATAATGCAGAACACTGATTTCCAGGTATTTATCTCTGTATGCTATTTATCCAAATAGATTTACATTGAAATTAAGCACTTTAGAAATGCATTAATAGCAAAAATATATTAAACACTCATAATTGGACCACATTGGCTTTCCTTGTCTTCTATATAGATATACTGACTCATTCATTAATCCGTTTATAGTAAGACCATCCAGACCTATGAATATTAATAGCCTGAGAACAAAATCCTGAGCATTAACTTCTGTTGTACAAGCATTAACTAGGTCTCTGACCTCAGAGTTACAGGGTTTAACCAAATCATTTATTCACACACACCTCAGATATGCATTGGTTCAAACTTTGCACCTTTCCATTCATGTGTACCTTTGTTTACTGATCCTCTAATTAAGTCACTAATAATAATAAAGTCAATGCACAAAATTCAAAATCAATATCCTAGAATATTACTAAGGTCTATCTATAGGCTTATTTTTCATAAAACTAAGATGCTACATCTTTTTTGCAGCAGATCACAACATTATACACAAAGATACTCAGCTTACTTGCTTCATGTCAATCCCATATTTATACTTTATCTACTATGCCTGTCCTTCATTCACTTAATTTTCCATGTTTTAAAGATGGTGCATATGGTAGCCAGCCTCCAAGACGGCACCCAAGGATTCCTGGCTCCTAGTACTTGTGAAGTCGCTCAGTCGTGTCCAACTCTTTGCAACCCCATAGACTATAGCCCACCAGGCTCCTCTGTCCATGGGATTTTCCAGGCAACAGTATTGGAGTGGGTTGCCATTTCCTTCTCCAGGGGATCTTCCCTGGTGGCTCAGACTTCCCTGGTAGCTCAGACGGTAAAGCATCTGTCTACAATGTGGGAGACCTGGGTTCGAGCCCTGAGTTGGGAAGATCCCCTGGAGAAGGAAATGGCAACCCACTCCAATACTGTTGCCTGGAAAATCAGAGCAGCCTGGTGGGCTATAGTCTATGGGGTTGCAAAGAGTCGGACACGACTGAGCGACTTCACTTTCACTTTCACCTAGTACTCGTAGGCAATGGTAATTCAAATTTTACAAGTTTAATGTTCAGACAAATCGGTGTACCTGTGAGACTTGCAAGCCTGTATCTTTCCCCCGTTCTCACCTTAGGGAGCTGTGCATCCATCACTTGCTACTCTTGAGCGGGCACTTCTACTCCACCTTAAATTCCCTGTTTCTCTCATTTTCAGCAATCCTCCACATGGTCACCAAACTAACATTCCTGCTGTATCACTTTGATAATTGCAGTCCTACTTAGACACATTTAATGTCTCCTAGTTTATCGAATAAAATCCAAAGTTCTTAAACCTCATAGTGAAGAGCCTCCAAATTTTGGCCTCAGTTCACCTTTTTAGCTGTGCCTCTGTACCTACCAAATTTTTACCTGCACCTTTAAATTCTTAAAATGTTCTGATCGGTTTATTCCAATGATTTATCTCTTTTTCACTCTTTTTCTCCATCTTACTCTCTCTCTGTCCGCCTCTATGTTGATCTTACCCATATCTGGACACAATGAATATTTTAGGTTCTTTACTGCTATTTTTATTGCTGTTTATTTACTGAACTTTTCACCTGTTTATATCCTTGCCTCATTGCTGGTACAATGAGATTTTAATCTTTGAGTTCCTAAAAACACAGTCGATAGAAGTCAATCCACTATCCAGGTATGAAGCTGGAATCAGGATATATTTGACCCTAATAACCAGATAACAAGTTAATGCAAGGCTTTTTATTTTTAAAAATAAAGATCATGGAGGGGTACTATTCTTACAAGACTTATGTTCCCAAGTTGATTTATTGTTATTTAGAATATATTTGATCGCACACTTAGAGAATGAACTCATGGTTGCCAGAAGGAAAGGACAGGGGGAAGGGATAGTTAGAGAGTTTGGGATGGACGTGTACGCACTACTTTATTTAAAATGGATCACCAACACAGACCTAGCGAAAGCCCGGGGAACTCTGCTCGGTGTTCTGTGGCAGCCTGGATGGGAGTGGCGTTTGAGGGAGAAGGGATACATGTAAACGTATGACTGAGTTGCTCTGCGGTCCACCTGAAGCTATCACAACATTGTTAATCCACTACAGTGAAAGTCGCTCAGTCCTTCTGACTCTTTGCAACCCCACAGACTCTACAGTCCATGGAATTCTCCAGGCCAGAATACTGGAATGGGTAGCCTTTCCTTTCTTCAAGGGGTCTTCACAACCCAAGGATCGAACCCAGGTCTCCCACATTGCAGGCAGATTCTTAAGCAGCTGAGCCACCAGGGAATACCCCAGTATAAAATAGAAAGCCTAAAAATAAATAAAAATATTTGATCCTTTCTGTGACAAGGAAAGCCATGTGCCTATGAGCTGAGTACTCAGGGCATGCAAGAACCCGAGCTCCTAATGACCCCTCTTTGGGTGATTTGCTGGTGGAGACAAATGAATATCAGATTCAGTCATCTACAAGATGTAAGTGAGGATTCTGAAGCATAATCATGAAACACAAGTTAAGATTACTACTCAGCCATGAAAGGAATGAAATAATACCATCTGCAGCACCATGGATGGACCTAGAAATTCTCATTCTAAGTGAAGTAAGTTGAAGACAATATCACATGATATCACTTGCACATGGAATAAAAAAAAAATGATACAAATGAACCTATTTACAAAACAGAAATAAACTCACAGACTTAGAAAGCAAACTTATGGCTCCTAAAGAGGAAAGAAGGGAAAGGATAAATTAGGCATTTGGAATTAACATACACACACTACTCTATATAAAATAGATAACCAGTGAGGATCTAACGACCTTGGAGAAGGAAATGGCAACCCACTCCAGTGCCCTTGCCTGGAGAATTCCCATGGACAGAGGAGCCTGGTGCGCCACAGGCCGTGGGGTCGCAAAGAGTTGGACACGACTGAGTGACTCAGCGCCTATATGCATATATACAGTGGACACTAACACAGCACTGTAAGTCAACTACATTTTTAAAAAAGTCTAAAAACACAAAATTTAGGAGCTTCTGTCCCAGCTACTTTTGTTTACTTAGTAATGAGCCTCAGAGAGCTTGCAGTGTCTTCAGGAGAGGTAAGTGGCCCATTTACAGATTCCCAAAACCCATCTGGCTTTCCAGCCAATCCTCACAGAATGTTCAGGCGACTCTCAGGGTGTTAAAATTGACACACACACACACACACACACACACACCCCCTTCTGTCACTGGCCACCACTTGTGGAAGCTCAGTACATTCCTTTCCCTGACTATTATGTAATATTTTATTTTGACTAGAACAAGACTTTAATTATACTTCCTGAAGGAAGTGTGATCCATTTCCTAGCAAACACAAAGGCAGATAGATTAAAGCATTTATTTATAACTGTCAAGTAGCTGAGAAGTGGCGTAATTGCTTAGACACCTCTCTGGGGCAGGAGTGGAGTATAGGGAAATAGACTTTGAAAGAAGGCAAATTAGACCTTCCAGTTGAGCAGGCGAAGAGCATGGAGGGACAGAGAGAGGTTGCTAAAGGAGAAGGGGAAAGCAGGGGCTTCAGCTCCATGTGAAGATGTGTTTCTAAATAACTGAACAGCTTATTTAGTGCATTGAAGCCAGCGCTGTCAGAGGTGGGGAAAAGAAACTTTTTTATCTTTCTGTGGAATTAAACTTTCACTGTTTAAAAAACAAAAAATAAATTTAAACTACTAGTTTTACAAACGTAAGTGATTTAGTGGTTTGTCATAATGATAGTCTCCTGTGGATATCCGCTGAGTGTTCTCCCCATTGATGAAGGACTCTTGGGAATGAAGAGGTTGCAGCTTGGGCATGTGGGCAAAGAACTGAGAAAGGAGACAAGACCTCCGGCTCTGAGATGCCGGATCTAAATACAAAGGCGTTTAAAGTTATATTTTCCTGGAGAATGGTTGCCTTACAATGTTGTGTTAGTTTCTACTGTTCAGCAAATAGAATCAGCCGTGCATATACATACATATATCGCCTCCCTTTTGGACTTCCTTCCAACTCAAGTCATTACAGAGCATTAAGTAGAGTTCCCTGGGCTCTACAGTATGATCTCATTAGTTATCTGTTTTATGCACAGTATCGGTCTGAGATTTTAAGCTCTCCCTTAATATAGCATGAATCAGGAGGGAGCAAGGCTCAGACTAATTCTAGAGGAATTATTTGAGGCAAAATTACACTCTATGAATCCCCAGTCTCCTGTGTATTAAAAAAAAAAAAAAAATTAGGGGGGGTATAGTCGATTTACAATGTTGTGTTAGTTTCAGGTATATAGCAAAGTGAATCAGTTATCTATATATATATATTCTCTGCAATGGCTATATGGGGAAAGAACCTAAAAAAGAACAGATGTATATGTATAGATATCCACATAGGTATAAAAGAGTGACTGTGTGTCTATCCATATCCCTATCCATATGTACACATACATGTCCACTCTCCTTTAGACTCCTTTCCTATACAGCCGTTGGAGAACTTTGAGTAGAGTTCCCTGCGCTGTGCAGTGGGCTCTTGTTAGTTTCTAGTTTATGTGTAGTGTATATATAAGTCAGCAAATTGGAAGATTGGGATATACACACTGTGCATATTTATATGTGAGAAATCAGAGCAAGGATCAGAAATAGTGTTGAGTGGAAATGTCACGCAGGGTCATCTGTTACTGAGAACTACCTGGGTGACTGGGAAACTGGGTGTAGAGTCTGTCTAACTCAGTGAGCGTGGCCAGGCGTGTGAGCTTACTTTGTGTACAAATGAACTTCAAACCGCTGTAATTGGAGTGAAATCATTTCATTTTCCCCCATAAATTACAACCTGAGTCTCTGCTCAGTTTTGTGGAGCTTACCATGATCATTTTTCTCATTCCAGAGCACGTGAGACAGAAGAAAAAGCATATTTTGCTGAGCTGCAGAGCAGCACGCTTGATCAGGGAAGGGCTTGTGGCAGTTTAGCTCACTGCCGTGTCTTCAGCGCCTCGATCAGCGCCTGGCACACAGCAGGTCTGCAGTAAATGTTAATACTTACCAGCTGAGTCATGGAATCCAAATTTAATAATTTTCATTTAGCCAGTATGAATGAAATTATGTTGGTTTCACATGCCCGCCCTTAAAGCTGACCAAATACAATGGAATTTGATTGTTTTACTGCAGTAATTATTCTCCATGGATACCACTTGCCAGGAAATACAAAGAACAAAGACCAAGACAGCAGATAAACAGTTTAGAAGTTTAGCCTCCAGGTGGGGAATCGAAATAGCCCAGGACCAGATATTATTGCCAACAAGCTCCCTTAGTGTGAAATGGCCCTACCTGGTCTAATCAATCTATTTAGAAATATGCACTGAAGAACTAACTAAACTTTTATTTATTTATTTATTTTTTACTAACAACAGAAATAAATATGCATTTAATTTGTAGTAGAGTGAAAATGCAAAATTATGCAATAAAATGGTTTGTTTTTCTTTATTCGAAAGGTCTTTTAATTATGGGGTTCATGACTAGCTTAAAAGCCTAAGAAACACCCACAGTGAAATAAGAAGCAATGAAAAACCAAGCTTGGAGAAAATGAACCCAACACACTTCTAAGCGACCCTTCGTTGGCAGTTGGTTAAGAGGATTTTTCCACCAAGTCTGTCTATAGTAAGGTAATGGCTCCTAGAAATAGCCTAGATTATAGGGCTTCAGAAATCTGTTTCATGTGATTTTTTTGAGGGTTTTAATTAAATATATTAAGGGAACTTAGAAAGATCTTGAACCAGACACCAAAGTCAGAAAATATGTCTTTTTTTCCCAGTGACTTTGAAAGAATTAGTTATGATAGACAGTTTAGGATAAGGAGACTTACTTATTTATTAATTTTTTTTAAGGAAATGGTTTGCTACTAATAAGAACTCCCACTAAACCAAAATGAAAGGCTTATTCACGATGGCCAAAAATAGTGGTTATATCTCAGGCAAAATGACACAGACCAGGTCTTTTTATCCAGACCAGAGCAAGCAGTTATTATTTTTTACATATATAGATATATATAATGGCTTCAGTCAATAATCACATGTCTTCACGGCAAGTCTCACTTCAGCAGGATAGAGCCCTTCAAAACTATGCTCAGGCACCATGGAGGTGATTATTACCTGCTCCAAACCTAGGAAAACAGAGACGCAGACAAGTTGTATGATTTGCCATAAACTCCATTGCCCAGGAAATGCAGAAATAGTCATTTTCCAAGTGAGCAGGTCAACCACTGAGCAGGATTTCCACAGAGAAATCCAAAAAACTCTATGATAAAGTAAATAGTTTGTAGTATAAAAAAATAACCATTTCCTTATTTATTTAACAAACATTTTTGAAGTATCTAACATATGCTTATGACGGCAACTGGCAAAGTATATTCTATAGGGAAGATTTCTTCTAAATAGGATTCTGTAACCCAAGGACTAAAACCCAGGATATTATGCTAAGAGTAATAGTTAATATTATATCTTCCCACTTATGTGTACTTTTATTAATAGAAATCATAGGTAGGTGGTGGCAGCCTCCTCTTCCCAGGAGGCAGAGTGGTAAAGAATCTGCCTGCCAATTCAGGGGATGGGGCTTCGATCCCTGGGTCAGGAAAATCACCCTGCAGAGAAAATGGCAACCCAGTTAATTATGCTTGCCTGGGAAATCCCATGGACAGAGGAGCCCAGTAGGCTACAGTCCACGGGCCCACACAGAGTCGGACACGACTGAGCAAGCTGAGCACGCACACGTGATCCCTAGCAATATCAGATATAAACTAGTGTAAATTAGCATACTGGGAATTCTGAGAAGTCCTGTAGGAAATAAACCTGTTTAATTTTGCTTAATGGAGTATTTTTCAAGCATATTTTGAGCTTTTTAAAAAATACATAACCTAATGATACCCTAAAGAGCACTTTAATAAATACTATGGTAAATTTGGAGAATTCACAGATGAATAATATAATTTCCTTGCCCTCTACACTGTCTGCTGAGGGGTCAGGAAGAGATATAAACAGAGTGAATAGCACATCACACACCAAGAACGAAGTCACTCGTGCTGCCTGTCTCAAGGGATGTGTCATCAAGGTGGTGAAGTTTGATCCAGGCCTGGCAGGGTGACGAGCAGTTGTTGGGAACACCAGAGGATGTTTCAGGAAGGCCTGCCGCTTGGGACCAGGCTCACAGGTGTACAAATTGACCTGTGTGCCCACCACACCCCCACTGGGTAGTCGGTGCCTCTACAGGGAGGAGATGGGAACTAAGCCTCCACAGTTAGCTCTGGGAGATGGTTCTGAACTACCCTGAACATCACGTGCCAGGGACTTGGCGCTTTCTAATACAGGCAATGCTTCTTGACACAGCCTGGATTTTCCTGATTTTCCAGATTTTCCTGGATGTTGACAAGACTCAAGAAGCGAACACGTTAGCTTTGTGATCTCCTTCACATTTTGCTTCCTGTTACCTTGCCAGACAATCTTCTCACCAGGATTCTAGCTCCCTTGAACAACATCTTCAAGAGGATGCGCCTGGGGTGGCATACCACTGTGCTGAGACTGAACGGGCTCTTTGCTCCACAATTTCAACTTAACCACATGCTGGCTCTTGGTCTAGTATTTTTCTAAATACTCTTTAAAAAAATTATTAGAGTATAATTGCTTTACAATGATGTGTTAGCTTCTGCTCGTACAGCCAAGTAACTCAGCTGCACATACACATGTACCCCCTCTGGTTTGGATTTCCGTCCCATTTGGGTCCCCACAGAGTGCTGAGTAGAGCTCCCTGCGCTGGACAGCAGGTTCTCGTTACTTGTCTATTTGATTCATAATATCAATAGTGTATGTATGTATAGATATGTCAGCCCCAGTCTCCCAGTTCATCCCACTCACCACCCCCCCGACCTTGGTGTCCATATGCTTATTGTTCATTCTCCACATCTGTCTCTCAACTTCTGCTTTGCCAATAAGATCGTCTATACCAATTTTTTTCAGATTCCACACATGTGCATTAATATACAGTATTCTTAAAATGAATGGGATGGTGTTAACTTAGAATCTAGAAGCTTTCTAGAAAACAAGTAATGTGTGAGTTGGGCTTCCCAGGTGGCACTCGTGGCCAAGAACCCTCCTGCCAATGCAGGAGACACAGGCTCCCGGGTGGGGAAGATCTCCTGGAGTAGGAAATGGCAACCCACTCCAGTATTCCTGCCTGGGAAATCCCATGGACAGAGGAGCCTGCTGGGCTACAGTCCCTGGAGTCACTGAGGCGTGATGAGGCACACAGGCACGCATGCAGTGTGTAAGTTTTATTAAAATGTTAAACGTTCTTATGTGAAACTCCTCATGGGTTCAGAGAAGCAGTAAAAAAGAATTTCTATTTTCAGGGAATTTAAACTTCTCAACCTTTAACGTTCGCCCTTCTTTAATTAAGTCCTGACATTGAGTCTGTAAGACAGTGATCTTACACGATCTTATAGACTCACTGTCTATAGACATACAGACCATGGTTCCCACACCATAAAGTGGGGACCTGGCTTATAACAAAGTCTACACACGATAACATTTTGCATCACATTAGTTCCTAAATCGATTTTCTTTTAAACATCCTTCCTTTTCTCTGAATACAAAGTAGATATCTTTTGCTGCCTGAAACCTGGCGTTTCTGAAACTCATTGAGTATATAAATATATGTATCCACTCCAGGAACATGTACCCAGTTTGACTATTTCCTGGAAATGTGCTCTCTGCTGAGAAATCTGCTTAGGCTATTATTGTCCTGTGCAAGATCCCAGTTCTCTGAATGAGAGGCAAAAAGGCACCTCAAGTTGTGGAGAAGGTCATCAGGTTCCTAGGAATTTTGCAGAGTTTATGCGTGTTAATATGTTTGAAGCTAATTTAGATAACATCATTTATGTTAATTAAAAAGCAAACTTGTATTTGAGGTTAAAAGAGAGGGTTTTCTTTCCTGGCTTGGTGTAAAATACGAAGCCACAAATGCTTCCTCTACACACCCCATCTCTTTCTTCTGCCAGTAACTCTTAATTACTAATACATGTTTTTAGTCCTTGGGCCTTCCAAAAAAACTAAGTACTTCTTGTGTAAGCTATTTCTGAGAGATCCAAAAGGATCTAATTATGCTGAAAATTTAAGTCTGCCATATTTTCAGTGCGTTCTAAACTTTTGGCAGACACTTGGCCACCACTGCTGTTATAAATCAAGCCTTAAATATAATCCTTTTTACTTTATTCTATTTTTGGTAATAAAATGAAATGTGGGTGCATCTGGGGAATTACAATTGTGACCTTTTAAACACTACTATGTTACACCTCATTCTATAGTTGAATTTTGAAATTTGTAATTATTGATTTCCTATTTTTTTACATTTTTAATAACTTCAATATCCCCTAATGCCTTGTGCTTACCACTCAGTAAAGCATGGGCCAAATAAATCAGACAGAGATAATTGGCCTAGTGTGCACATTCCCTGAGTAATAGAAGGGATTTAGGAGAAATTAAGCATGTGTATTATGTTGTCTACACTTTGATAGATGATCAGGGAGTTATACCCGAATTTTCTATCCTGTGTTTGCTAACATTTTCATCATACGGAATTCTGGTATTAAAGAACTGTGTCCTAAAAACTCAAGATGATTGGAAACTCTGACCTCAGTTCAGTAGCTCAGTCATGTCTGACTCTTTGTGACCCCATGGACTGCAGCACACCAGGCCTCCCTGTCCATCACCAACTTTCAGAGCTTACTCAAACTGATGTTCATTGAGTTGGTGATGCCATCCAACCATCTCATCCTCTGTCATCCCCTTCTCCTCCTGCCTTCAATCTTTCCCAGCATCAGCATCTTTTCCAGTGAGTCAGTTCTGCACATCAGGTGGTCAAAATATTGGAGTTTCAGCTTTAGTATCCAGTCCTTCCAGTGAATATTGAGGACTGATCTCCTTCAGAATGGACTGCTTGGATCTCCTTGCAGTCCAAGGGACTCTCAAGAGTCTTCTCAAACACCACAGTTCAAAAGCATCAATTCTTTGGGGCTCAGCTTTCTTTACGGCTTCCCTAGTGGCTCAGAAAGTAGAGCATCTGTTTGGAATGCAGGAGACCTGGGTTCGATCCCTGGGTTGGGAAGATCCCCCTGGAGAAGGAAATAGCAGCCCACTCCAGTATTCTTGCCTGGAAAATCCCATGGACCTGGAGCCTGGTAGGCTACCATCCATGGGGTTGCAAAGAGTCGGACACAACTGAGTGACTTTACTTTCACTTTCACTTTCTTTATAGTCCAAGTCTCACATCCATACATGACTACCGGAAAAATTATAGCTTTGACTAGATGGACCTTTGTCGGCAAAATAATGTCTCTGTGTTTTAATATGCTAAGGTTGGTCATAACTTTTCTTCCAAGGAGCAAGAGTCTTTTAATTTCATGGCTGCAAGTCACCATCTGCAGTGATTTTGGAGACCAAGAAGATAAAGTCTGTCACTGTTTCCATTGTTTCCCCATCTATTTGCCATGAAGTGATGGGGCCGGATGCCATGATCTTAGTTTTTGAATGTTGAGCTTTAAGACAACTTTTTCACTCTCCTCTTTCACTTTCATCAAGAGGCTCTTTAGTTCTTCTTAGCTTTCTGCCATAAGGGTGGTGTCATCTGCATATTTGAGGTTATTGATATTTCTCCTAGCAATCTTGATTCTAGCTTGTGCTTCATCGTTCCTGGCATTTTGCATGGTGTACTCTGGGTATAAGTTAAATAAGCAGGGTGACAATATACAGCCTTGACATACTCCTTTACTGATTTGGAGCCAGTCTGTTCCATGTCCAGTTCTAAGTGTTGCTTCCTGACCTGCATACGGATTTCTCAAGAGGCAGGTCAGGTGGTCTGGTATTCCCATCTCTTGAAGAGTTTTCCACAGTTTGTTTTGATCCACACACTCAAAGGCTTTGGTATGGTATGGACCTAACAGAAGCAGAAGATATTAAGAAGAGGTGTCAAGAATACACAGAACTATACAAAAAAGATCTTCATGACCCATATAATCACATGTGTGTTCACTCACCTAGAGCCAGACATCCTGGAATGTGAAGTCAAGTGGGCCTTTGGAAGCATCGCTATGAACAAAGCTAGTGGAGGTGATGGAATTCCAGCTGAGCTATTTCAAATCCTAAAAAGATGATGCTGAAAGTACTGAACTCAATCTGCCAGCAAATTTGGAAAACTCAGCAGTGGCCATAGGACTGGAAAAGGTCAGTTTTCATTCCAATCCCAAAGAAAGACAATGCCACAGAATGTTCAAAGTTACCACACAATTGTACTCATCTCACATGCTAGTAAAGTAATGCTCAAAATTCTCCAAGCCAAGCTTCAACAGTACGTGAACTGTGAACTTCCAGATGTTTTAGCTAGATTTAGAAAAGGCAGAGGAACCAGAGATCAAATTGCCAACATCCATTGGATCATAGAAAAAGAGATAGTTACATTAAGTTTTAAAACTCATTTATCTCCTGTGGGTTTAGGACTTAAAATAGAAGAAATGGAATGAGGAAGGAAATAGTTTATTACTGAGATTCACATAGGTATATAAAAAAAACAACAAATCGATACTCCCAAATGTGGCCTATATTTTAAAAAGAATTTAAAGACAGATTATCCATTAATTGTGACAATTGCCAAGAGTTTTGTAAAGAATATACTAACTTACTATGGATAGTTATCAAGTAAAAGAAAAAATAATTTTGAGATTTCTGATACCAGTCACTGCAGATGGTGATTGCAGCCATGAAATTAAAAGACGATTATTCCTTGGAAGGAAAGTTATGACCAACCTAGATAGCATATTCAAAAGCAGAGACATTGCTTTGCCAACAAAGGTCCATCTAGTCAAGGCTATGGCTTTTCCAGCGGTCATGTATGGATGTGAAAGTTGGACTGTGAAAAGAGCTGAGCGCCAAAAAACTGATGCTTTTGAACTGTGGTGTGAGAGAAGACTCTTGAGAGTCCCTTGGACTGCAAGGAGATCCAACCAGTCTATTCTGAAGGAGATCGGCCCTGGGATTTCTTTGGAAGGAATGATGCTAAAGCTGAAACCCCAGGACTTTGGCCACCTCATGTGAAGAGTTGACTCATTGGAAAAGACTCTGATGCTGGGAGGGATTGGGGGCAGGAGGAGAAGGGGATGACAGAGGATGAGATGGCTGGATGGCGTCACCAACTCAATGGACAAGAGTTTGGGTGACCTCCGGAGTTGGTGATGGACAGGGAGGCCTGGTGTGCTGTAGTTCATGGGGTTCCAAAGAGTCAGACATGACTGAGCGACTGAACTGAACTGAACTGAATTGTATTATTAAAATTAAATGCAAAATGGAGATCAGGTTTGAGAATTCCCTGAGCAGACAAAATCATTTAAGCCATGTAAACAAAGCTAAATCTACCTTATTTTATAAATAAAAGAAATTTTTTCTCAGAATATATCTCTAATAATCATTAAAATGTCATTTTCCTAAAGTGGGATATGATAATTACTTTTAACCCATTCCCTGCTATCTGAAAACTGAATTATAATAACCAGTCATTAAGGGTTAAACAGCTTTTTCTTTCTCACATTATCAGCCATCCACTAAGTTTTGCCTTTGAGCTTGCTGTGCATTTGAGTTTAAAAGCTTCCAGTTTGTGACCTCATATGCACAATAAATTCTTACTAAATATTATTTTACTATACTGATTTTATTTCTTATTGTTTCTGAATTTTTGACAATATTACTGTATGTTTCTAGGCTCTTAAACTATTTCTCAATGTATTTGCTGCTTTTTTATCTATGACAATAATAAATAAAAAAGAATAGTAAACAACATTTTTGAAATATATTATATATTTTTATGTATTATTTTAATAGAACTATAAAAAATACTCTCAGGATTATAGATCTATGGTAAAATATAAATTGCAGCAGTTTTGAGTTTCACTTCTTGGACGTTGGAATACACTTATGCTTTCTAGCAAAGTATAAGTTCTTAACCTATTTTTATTTCTTTCCTTGAGATTGCATTTTCTTTGTGTTCGTGTTTCAGTAGTATTGGTACATATGGATCCCTGTCCACGTTTTTGAAGATAATGACAAGAGATTTTCTGAAGTGAAGTCAACCTTCCATACATGTCACCCAAAGTGAATACTTTTCTGGGCAACCACACAGCACAGAACAAGCAAAGGGCCTGTTAAAATCCAACGACCTGGATTTTAACACTTGGCCTATGAAAGTGAGATTCTGGAAAATTTATTTTTCTAAAAATCCATCTCCTTGTATATAAATTGAGAATCATGGGCTATTATTATAATGTTCTGTAATGGGAATTAACTGATACCATGCCTGTTTTACTTAGATTGGAATTAGTGCTTGAGAAACTGCAGGTGATGACCTCAGAGATGGTCTTATCAAGGGGATACTTCCCAGCATGAGGCTCAAATCAGAGTTGCTGCAAAGTGTATCTCTCCTTCCTTAACTTGTATTTCTTAATCCATCTTTAGTTTTGTCTTTTTATTTTTAATTACAAAATAACAAAGGGATGCCTTTTCATAAAGCGTTTAAGGAGTATTAAAGTAGGGAAAAATCTTGGCAATTTTACATTATTTCACCCCTCCTCTGACATGCTGCTTAATTTCACTCCACAAACTTGACAGTTAGGTCTATGTTTTTGCAGAAATTTTTTCCTATTCCAGTTACATTGTAAACATATGTGTGTGTGTATATATATTTATGTGTATATACATATTTATGTACACACATATACATCTATATATATGTGTATATATATGTGTTAGGTGCTCAGTCGTGTCCAGCTTTGCCACCCCATGGACTGTAGCCCACCAGGCTCCTCTCTCGATGGAATTCTTCAGGCAAGAGTACCAGAGTGGGTAGCTGGCTATTCCCTTCTCCAGGGGATCTTCCTGACCTAGGGACTGAACCTGAGTCTCTTGCATTGCAGGCAGATTCCTTACCAGCTGAGCCACCAAAGAGGCCATATCAAACATATATATGAATATAAATATATATATGTGTATATATATAGGTTTCCCTGGTGGCTCAGAGGCTAAAGCGTCTGCCTGCAATGGAGCAGACCTGGGTTCAATCCCTGAGTCAGGAAGATCCCCTGGAGAAGGAAATGGCAACCCACTCCAGTATTCTTGCCTGGGGAATCCCATGGGCAGAAAAGCCTGGTGGGCTACAGTCCGTGGGGTTGCAAAGAGTCGGACACAACTGAGTGACTTCACTTTCACTTTCTTTCTTTCATATATATGTATATATACACATATATGATTATATTTCAAACCACTCCAGAATTCTTGCCTGGAAAATTCCATGGACAGAGGAACCTAGCAGGCTGCAGTCCATGGGGTAATAAAGAGTTGGACATGACTGAGCCCACACATACATACACACCTTCTAATTTGATGTTTAACAATAAATGCAGAATTTTTTGCTTCAGTTGTGTGTGACTCTTTGCAGTCCTATGGACTATAGTCTGTCAGGCTCCTCTGTCCATGGAATTTCCCACATAAGAATACTGGAGTAGGTTGCCATGCCCTCCTCCAGGGATCTTCCCAACCCAGGGATTGAACCTGCATCCTTTATGTCTCTTGCATTGGCGGACGGATTCTTTACCACTAGCCCTTAACAATAAATAAAATCATATTAATTGGATTTGCCTTCATAAGTATATTCAAGACTCTATGTTAGGTCATATATGCTAAGTCACTTCAGTCGTGTCCGACTCTGTGCGACCCCATAGACGGCAGCCCACCAGGCTCCACCGTCCTTGGGAGTCTTCAGGCAAGAACACTGGAGTGGGTTGCCATTTCCTTCTCCAATGCATGACAGTGAAAACTGAAAGTGAAGTCACTCAGTCGTGTCCGACTCTTAGTGACCCCATGGACTGCAGCCTACCAGGCTCCTCCATCCATGGGATTCTCCAGGCAAGAGTACTGGAGTGGGGTGCCATTGCCTTCTCCGAGGTCATATATATCTACCTACTTAAGTATATTAACTTTCGCCATTTAAAAAGTTTGATTTATTTAAGCTAAAGAAAAACAGAAACAGCTTATCCACCTTTCCCTCTTGTCCATCTGGCAGCCACCAATCTGTTCTCTGTGTTTATGAGCTTTGCTTGTTAAAAAAATATGTATTTACTTTTAGGCTCCACAGATAAAAGAGATCAGCTGGTATTTGTCTTAAACTCGTTTCACTCAGCCTAATGTCCTTGAGGTCCTTCCATGGTGTCACAAATGGCAAGATTTCATTTGTTTTTATAGCCGAATGGCATCCCATTGGGTTTGTATATATGCTACAATTACTTTATCCATTTCTGCATTGATAACACTTTAAGTTGTTTCCGTATCTTTTCTACTGTAAATAAGGTTGCAAGCAATATGGGGTGTATATGTCTTTTTGAGTTATTGTTTTTATTTTCTTTGGATGAATACTCAGATGTGGAATTTCTGGATCATATGATAGTTCCATTCTTGATTTTTCTGAAGAGCCTCCATACTGCTTTCTATAGTAGCTACCCCAATGTATATTCCCGCCAACAGAAAACCCTAGCTCCTCACCAAGGCTTGTTAGTTCGAGTCTTTTTGGTACTAGTTATTCTAACAAGTTTGAGGTGATAGCTCACTGTGGTTTTGATTTGCGTTTCCCTGATAACTACTTACGTTGAGCACCTTTTCATGTATCTGTTGGCCTTCTGGGTATCTTTTATGGAAAAACATGTATTCAGATGCTTTGCTCTCTGGGCCATTTTGCTATTGATTGTATGAGTTCTTTATTTATTTTGGATATTAGTCCTTTACCAGACACATGATTTGCGATTATTTTCTTTCATTTAGTAGGCTGCCTTTTCTTTTGCTGGTGGTTGCCTTTGCTGTGCAGGTGCCTTTTTAGTTCCATCTCATCCCATTTGTTTGTTTTTGCTTTTGTTGCTTTTGTTTTTCATGTCCGACTCAAAAAATCATCACCAAGCCTTATGTCAAGGAGCTTACCGACTCAAAAAATCATCACCAAGCCTTATGTCAAGGAGTTTACCACCTATGTTTTCTTCTAGGAATTTCATGTTTTCAGGTCTTACATTCAAGTCTTTAATCCATTTTGAGTTAATTTATTTGCATGGTGTAAGATAGTGGTCCATTTTCATTCTTTTGCGTATGGCTGCTCAGCTTTTCCCAACACCATTTTTTGAAAAGATTGTTCTTTCCACATTGTATATCTTTGATTCCACTGTCGCAAATTAACTGACCATATCATATATGCCTGGGTTTATTTCTGGGCCCTTTATTCTGTTCCTTTGATCTAGGAATCTGTTTTCATGCCAGTGCCATATTATTTTAGTTACTATAGCTTTGTAATATAATTTGAAATCAGGGGTGTGATGCTTCCAGCTTTGCCTTCATTCCTCAAGCTTGCTTTGGCTATTTGTGGTCTTGTATAGTTCTATACAAATTTTAGGGTTGCTTGTTCTATTTCTGTGAAAAATGCCACTGGAATTTTTGATAGGAATTGCATTGATTCTGTAGATTGCCTTGGGTAGTATAGACATTTTAGCAATGTTAATTCTAATCCATAAGCATCTTTCCACTTATTTGTGTATGCTTCAGTTTTTTCATCAATGTCTTATAGTTTTCAATATACAGGTTTTTCACTTTCTTGATTAAGTTTATTTGTAGGTATTTTATGGGCTTCCCTGATAGCTTAGTTGGTAAAGAATCTGCCTGCAATGCAAGAGACCCCAGTTCAATTTTGATGAAATTGTCAATGGAATTGTTTTCCTAATTTTTCTTTATGATAATCTATTACAATTTTATAGAAATGTGATAGATTTTTTTGTAGTGATTTTGTATCCTGCAACTTTATCAAACTGTTTATTAGTTGTAACAGTTTCTTGAGGGGGACTTTGGGGTTTTCTATACACAATGTCATGTCATCTGCAAATAGCAACAGTGTTACTTACTTCTTCCTTTCCAATTTGGATGCTGTTTATTTCTTTTCTTGCCCAGTTGCTCTGTCTAGGTCTTCAAACACTACATTGACTAAAAATAACTGAGTAGGCACCCTTATCTTATTCCTGATCTTAATGACTTTTCTTCCAGTATGGAGGCCAGAAGTCTAAACTCAACGTATCAACAGAGCTGTGCTTGTTTCAAAGTCTGGTCCTTGCCTCTTCCTGCTCCTGGTGGCTCCAGGTGTTCCTGGCCTGTGGCTGCATCCGTCTAGTCTCTGCCTCCCACGGTCACACTACATCTCCTGCTGTCTCTCAACTTCCTTTCCTCCTTCCTATAAGGATCCTTATGTCCATCTTATAGGGACTGCATTTAGGGTTCACCCAGGTACCCAGGTAATCCAGGATAAGCTTCTCCCCCTACATCCTTTATTTAATCACACTTCTTTTTTCTGAAGGATAAGGTGATATTCAGAGGTTCCAGGAATTAGGACATGGGCATATTTTAGAGGCCAGCATTCAGCCCAGTGCACCCGTCGACATTCTACTTCCCACTGTTGCTGTTGCTGTTCAGTCATAAGTCACGTCCAACTCTGCGATTCCACGGACTGTAGCACCCCTCCTTCACCCTCCACTATATCCTGGAGTTAGCTCATTCTTGTCTATAGAGTCGGTAATGCTATCGAACCATCTCACCCTCTGCCACCCTCTTCTCCTTTTGCCTTCAGTCTTTCCCAGGATCAAGGTCTTTTCCAGTGAGTCACCTCTTTGCATTAGGTGGCCAAAGTGCTGGAACTTCAGCTTTAGCATCAGTCCTTCCAATGAATATTCAGGGTTGGTTTCCTTTAGGATTGACTGGTTTGATCTCCTTGTAGTCCAAGGGACTCTCAAGAGACTTTTCCAGCATCACAATTGGAAAGCATCAGTTCTTTGTCACTCAGCCTTCCTTATGGTCCAATTCTCACATCTCTACATTACTACTGGAAAAACCATTGCTTTGACTTATATGGACCTTTGTTGGCAAAGTAGTATCTCTGCTTTTTAATACAGTGTCTTGATTTGCTATAGCCTTTCTTCTAAAGAGCAAGTGTCTTTTAATTTCATGGCTGCAGTCACTGTTGGAGTCCAAGAAAATAAAATCTGTCACTGTTTCAACTTTTCCCCCTTCTGTTTGCTGTAAAGTGATGGGACTGGCTGCCATGATCTTAATTTTTTGACTGTTGAGTTTCCAGCCAGCTTTTCACTCTCCTCTTTAACCCTCATCAAAAGGCTCTTTCATTCCTCTTCACTTTCTACCGTTAGAGTGGCATCATCTGCATATCTCTGGTTGTTGTTATTTCTCCTGACAATCTTGATTCCAGCTTTTGATTCATCTAGTCCAGCATTTCACATGATGTACTTGGCATAGAAGTTAAATAAGCAGGGTGACAATGTACAGCCTTGTACTCCTCTCCCAATTTTGAACCAGTCAGTTGTTCCATGTCTGGGTCTACATTTCACTTCCTGTTTTTAGGCACCTATACATTTTTAGACGACTGAGCGACTTCACTTTGACTTTTCACTTTCATGCATTGGAGAAGGAAATGGCAACCTACTCCAGTGTTCTTGCCTGGAAAATCCTAGGGACAGTGGAGCCTGATGGGCTGCCATCTATGGGGTCGCACAGAGTCGGACACGACTGAAGCGACTTAGTAGTAGTAGTAGTATACATTTTAATGGAAGTTAAGATTTTCATTCTGTTATGAAACCATACTTGTTTTCCATCTGTGAAGTTTGTGCTGATTCTAGAAGATAAATGCTGAAAATAAAAACAGTGTTTACACTGTTGCTAGGTATGTATTGCCTGGATGGAATGTTAGGTCTAGGTAGGTACTGCTCACTGCAAGTCACATGTGTGCGAGTCACCTTATCTGCATAACTCACCACCCCTCTGCCAAGTCAGAGATTTTCCCTCATGTTTAACACCAAGGAATTCTCTTTTCTTCTTTCAGTTAATTTCGTATTTTACTTTCTTATACAGGCTTTTACATTTTCTTTCCCTCCAGTGTTTTTTATGGCTTTCTTCCTATTGGTTGATACAGAACATTCTATTTTCTTCACTGTTCCTCCAAAGTTATCCAGAACCTTGATTATTTTCTCTTGATTTTCTAAAATCCAATTCTTCCTTCCAAAATTTTCCATCCCATTCGTCCTTAAGATGGTTTTATAGCTCACTGACTTCCTGCCTCTTGCTTTTTTCTAGGGGCCTTCCCAGGTGGCTTTTGGGGTAAAGAATCCCGCATGCCAGTGTAGGAGACCAAGGTACATGGGTTTGATCCCTAGCTCAGGAAGATCCCCTGGAGTCTTCTATTCTTATACTCCAAATATTTTTCTTTTCCAAATTTTAACATTGTTTTCCAAATACATTCTTGAGTAATTTCCCAAGAAATAATGTATAGGAGGTGATCTCTACAGTCTTTGACTGTTTTAAAATGTCTTCATATGGCCCTCACAGTTAGTTGCTGCATTGCCCAGGCATAGCGCTCTGCACTTGCGCTCCTCTACCTGGAGGGCCTTGGAGCCCGCTTTGTGGGTCGCAGTGGTGACGGTGTTTTCTGTTCTGACACCTCTTTTCATGGTGCCGATGAGAAGGCTGATGACTGTGCCCTGAGTTCTTTTTAAGGTGACCTTTCTCCATTCTGTCTCTTCCTCTGGAAGGTTTTGGGCTCTTTTTTTTTTTTTAATTCAATTTATAAAATTCCATGATGAAATGCTACTTATCACATGGAGAGCAATTTTCATCTAAAAACTTGTTTATTTCTATGTTGATTTGGTATTTTTCAGTTGATTTCAGCTTATTATTATTGTCATTGTTATTAATGGAAATAAATTCACTGAGAGAATATTGGGTAGGTACTGCAGTCTTTGTATCTGTAATTGGTCAGAAGGCTATAGCTGTTATGTATGCTTTCTTCCTGTGCTAATTGTTTCCTGATCCATTTTGCCTTCAAAAAAAACCTCTCAAGTTGTCCGTTCTTTATCTGGAGAGATGACCCAGTCCTTTATTTTTTAAGAGATCTGAGCCCTTAATGCTTCTATTTGGGTGGGTTTGCCATCCTCTTCCATTCACTTTTACCCACTGGTCATGAATTCATTATAATCTTTTCTGCAGAGGGGCCATTTTGACTGTATTTGGGTCAACGTAGATAAAATCACTGAAACAGTAATTTGTAAATATTGCTTTCAGCTTTTCTCCAGGCTTTCAATTATCCAACAGCAAACTTTAATCCTTCTGTCTTTCCATCAAATTATAAACAAAGAATTACCCAAACACACATGTTCTTTATATTTTCTGCTTTACTCAAACCATCTACATATGATGGTAATCTAGCTTCTCCTTCTGCGGGTTTGAATATATTCTTTTCTCTTGAATTTCATTCTTTTTTCTTTCCTTGAATTCTATCTCTTCTTTCTTTAAACTCTGGAGTGTAGGGTTGGGGTGTTGGGACTCCTTTCTGAAAGCCATGCATTATTATCTGTGCCTAATTCCCTTCCTTTTCATGACAGTTACCTTGTTAATTCCTAGCTTTTGTTGCCTTCCATCACCAGGTTACTTCTGCTGTTTTCATGTGTGTCGACTCTTGGGCTTTTAAACTTCTTGAGAATGTTGAAAAAAGTTGCAAGTTAAGTTTTACTTGGAGCAAAATGAGGATTGCAGCCCAGAAGAACGCATGTCAGGTAGCTCTGAGAAACTGCTCCAGGGAGGCAAGGGGAAGCTAGGAAATACAGGAGTTCTACAACACAGGGCAGGTAGTCAGGGATTATCAAAAGGTTATTGTTAATTAAGGAAAACCAGATATTTCAAGTTAAGGAATATAGGGCTTTTCTGTGTATGGGAAGATGCAAGAGTCTAGGCTCACTGAAATCATTCCTTTGAAGTGCACCTCAGCTACCTGGGGCCAGTATGTGGTATTTTCACATCCTGAATTGTCTCAGGGCTTATCGTGGGGAGTGACTGTAGTCTGAAGGCTGGCTAGATAGTGGGTATTTTTTTCTTTTCTGAATTTGGCAGGAAATATTACATTTCTTGGGCTTCTCAGATTCTGCAGTGGTAAAGAATCTGCCTGCCAGTGCCGGGGACACAAAGAAAGCAGGTTCGGCCCCTGGGTCGCAAAGACCCCAGGCAGCAGACAATGACAGCCACTCCAGGGTCCCTTCCCGGAAAATCCATGGAAAGAGGAGTCTGGGGGCCTACAGTCCCTGGGGTCACGAAGAGTTGCACGTGACTGAGTTTACGCACATGCACACACGTACACACACATTCCATTTCTTAAGAACGAGTACTGTATTTCATTCCTACAGAATCTCCTTACAGGACCAAGTTCTGACTGCACACACAGAAAGTTAGGTGAATCTTGTGTGTGTGTGTGTGTTAGTCACTTAGTCATGTCCGACTCTTTGAGACCTTATGGACTATAGCCCACCAGGCTTCTCTATCCATGGGATTCTCCAGGCAAGAATACTGGAGTGGGTTGCCATTTCCTTCTCCATGGGTGAATCTTAACGCTTTTGATGATATTCATTTGACAAATCCTTACAGAATCCCTCCCATAGGACAGACACATCTTTAAGAGCAGGGGATACAGAATTGCACCCAAGGCTGGGGGGCTTATATTTAAATGCTTTACTACCGGGCATACTATTCTATGTGAATTTGGGTTGAACTCATTTCATGTGATTAAACTCAAACTTGTTGAGCACCTATTCTGTGCACACTAATGCACTGAATGCTCTGTGGGGAGAAAATCATACAAACATGTAGGTGCAGGTTCAGATCCTAAAGGTACTGACCATCGAATAAAGCACAATGGTGTGTAGAGATGCAAGTCGATGGAAGAGGAATCCATAGGTCAGAGATTCATGCTCTGTAGGAAAATAGTGACATTTTCACGGGAGAGGCCTTCCTTTGTGGCTTAACTGGTAAAGAATCTGCCTGCAATGCCAGAGACCTGGGTTTGATCCCTGGGTTGGGAAGATCCCATGGAAAAGGGAAAGGCTACCCGCTCCAGTATTCTGGCCTGGAGAATTCCATGGACTGTATATCCCATGGAATTGCAAAGAGTTGGACACGACAGAGCGACTTTCACTTTCACTCACGGGAGAAGTGACATATGAGTTGTCCTTGGGGTGGAAGGGATTTGAGTGGTTGATTTGAGGCACTGAATATGCTATCCTCACTTCATGGGATCCTCCTCTCGCCTGAGAGCCACCAGGAACCCCTCTTTCAGGTCAGGAACAGCAGACTGACTGCAAGTAATGGTCAGCTCTAACGAACACCAAGGCAGAGAACTGAAGTGAAAGTGAAAGCGTTATTCACTCAGTCATTTCCGACTCTTTGCAACTCCATGAACTATACAGCCCGCTAGGCTTCTCTGTACATAGAATTCATCAGGCAATACTGAGGTGTTGCCATTCCCATCTCCAGGGGATCTTCCCGGCCCAGGAATTGGACCTGCATCTCCCACGTTGCAGGCAGATTCTTTTCTGTCTGAGACACCAAGGAAGCCACAAGAACTGATCTGTCCCTGTTCCATCCCTGGTCCTCAAGACCTGTTTGCAGCTCTTGTGTGGCTCTGGCCATACAAACAGATTCTGGGAGATTTCATTTAAATGACTGTTTGTAAAAATACTTCTTTTATCCAGCATTTTATTTACATCACATTTAAGTTCTCTTTGCATTCTCTTGCTGAGTTATCTCTCCCAAAGTAGGCTACCTCTCTTTCCAGGGCCTTTTTCAAAACCACGAGCCTCCTCACTCTAGTTTTTGTTTTAAATAATTCATGAAGCCACTAGAGTCATAACCTAGAGAGGAATTTCTCTTTCTTTAGGAAAGCCTGCCTGAGCCCCTTACAAGCCTAACGAGCAAATAAAATCCTGGATCTGAGTTGTTTTAAGAGAGCTTACAGGCATATTTTTGGCTAATGTTCAAGGTTCTCTTTAAACATTTCACCATAAAGTCTCCTGACTGCCCCTCTTTGTGGAACTGAAATGGCGTGTTGGGAAAATATGTATTTTCGTTTAAAGTAAAAATGGTCACACAGTGCAAACTTTTTGTCGCAAGAAGCTTGAATTACAAGCTCCCAGATTAAGCTTCTTTTGAAGTTTTAATTCCTTTTCTTATAAAGAACACAGCGCCAAGCTATATAAATATCCATAATGTGGAAATACGGTTGTTTCAGGCATCGGTAGCTTTTATATTGGAACACCTGAAAAAAAAATAGGAATCATCTGAGTATATCCTATCCTTTGTACTGAAACTAGCTCTTTTATAATTTTTCAACCTTTTATAAGCTAAAAATAATCAACAATACATAAAAATAAAGATGGTACATTTTAACCTATTCAGAGACTGATTGCTCAGTTTCAGAAATATTTGAGTAGTGGCGTTTTCCTCACTCAGTTGGTTCTTACACTGCATCCTCACATAAAAAGAGAATGAAATGGAACAAGCCTAAATTTAAGCTCATCTTTTACCTGTGCAGCAAGTCTGGTAAGAGGCTTGATGGGAAGGAAATTGAAAAATAATTTAGCAACTTAATGTTACCTGCAGATGTGAAATAATGCATGCTCTGTTCCTCATTACCTTAGAAAACAGGAAAGCTGCATAAATTGATCTGAGAGAGAAAACACCAGCCTATTTGTTATGTGCCATCCACATATTTTCTGCAACCATAAGAAAGGCATGATCCAGAATATACGGGGGTATGGCTATGCATTCCAATCAATTTTAATTCCAAGCAAACTGAGTCATTTCAATGTAATTAAAGAAAGACTTTTGAGAAGTAAAATAGCATTTACCTGGAGTCTTTGCTCACATTCCCCTATAAAGAACCACTTTCTGTTTTGTCAGTTTCTATTTCTTCAGTGTACTCAGAGGTCACTTCCGTCTCAGGCCGGTGGACATTAAACATGAGATAGTCACTGGCATTTGTAGTTGAATTGAAATTTGACAAATTTGTCTTCAATACACCCTCTCATGCGATTCTCTCAACCACTCGTTTTCTATAAAATCTTTCTGTTTGACAGCTGTGAAAACTAAGGGGGAAAAAAGATGATAGTTTTGCCCCTGGGTAGCAGCTGGTTAGAGAAATGACTATGATACATTCATTCAACAAAACCCATACCTTTTCTTCTGCTTTCAAATAATGAAAAGAACAGCTTTTGCTGGTTATATTTATGCCAGGCGCTATACTGAGCTCATGATGATAATGATCTCATTTAGTCCTTACAAGGCTGCAGTAGGGTCAACAGTGTCCCCATTTAGCAGATAAGGACTCTGAACCTGGCGAAGTTACATGACGTAACCAAGGTGATAAGTTGGTTGAGGTAGAACTCACCTTGGTGGCACACATCTTGGTTGTACATTCTCTGGGATGTTATTCTGAGTAATGAAAGTGAGAGGAAAGTTGCTCAGTCGTGTCCGACTCTTTGCGACCCCATGGACAGTCCATGGAATTCTCTAGGTCAGAATAGGGTAGCCTTTCCCTTCTCCAGGGGATCTTCCTAACCCAGGGATTGAACCCAGGTCTCCCACATTGCAGGCGGATTCTTTACCAGCTGAGCCACAAGGGAAGCCCAAGAATACTGGAGTGGGTAGCTTATCCCTTCTCTAGGGGGTGTTCCTGACCCAGGAATCGAACTGGGGTCTCCTGCATTGCAGCTGGATTCTTTACCATCTGAGCTATCAGGGAAGCCCTTTGAGGAATGAAAAATCCCTTAAACACTCAAGTTTGTATGATTCTCTTTAAAACATGGATTCTGTGCACCACCACGTGTAAAGTAGACAGCTAGCGGCGCCCTATGGCAGAGCATGGGAAGCTCAGCTCTGTGCTCTGTGCTGGCCCAGAGGGGAGGGTGTGGGATGGGAGGGAGGCTCACCAGGGAGGGGACATACATACATATAGCAGATTCAGTTCATTTTATAGCAGAAACTAACACAACATTGGAGAAGGCAATGGCACCCCACTCTAGTACCCTTGCCTGGAAAATCCCATGGATGGAGGAACCTGGTAGGCTGCAGTCCATGGGGTCACTAAGAGTCGGGCACGACTGAGCGACTTCACTTTCGCTTTTCACTTTCATGCATTGGAGAAGGAAATGGCAACCCACTCCAGTGTTCTTGCCTGGAGAATCCCAGAGACAGTGGGCCCCTGTCTATGGGGTCACACAGAGTCAGACACGACTGAAGCGACTTAGCAGCAGCAGCAACACAACATTATAAAGCAAGTGTACCCCAATAAAAATAAATTAGATTGTCTTTTTTCCATCATATATTCTTGCCTCCTTTGTCAAAGATAAGGCGTCCATAGGTGCGTGGATTTATCTCTGGGCTTTCCATTTTGTTCCATTGATCTATATTTCTGTCTTTGTGACAGTACCATACTGTCTTGATGACTGTGGCTTTGTAGTAGAGCTTGAAGTCAGGCAGGTTGATTCCTCCAGTTCCATTATTTTTTCTCAAGATTGCTTTGGCTATTCGAGGTTTTTTGTATTTCCATACAAATTGTGAAATTATTTATTCTAGCTCTGTGAAAAATACCGTTGGTAGCTTGATAGGGATTGCATTGAATCTATAGATTGCATTTGGTAGTATACTCATTTTCACTATATTGATTCTTCTGATCCATGAACATGGTATGTTTCTCCATCTATTCGTGTGGTGCTAGGAAAACTGGTCAACCACTTGTAAAAGAATGAAACTAGATCACTTTCTAACATCATACACAAAAATAAACTCAAAATGGATTAAAGACCTAAACATTAAGACCAGAAACTATAAAACTCCTAGAAGAGAACATAGGCAAAACCCTCTCTGACATAAATCACAGCAGGAACCTCTATGACCCATCTCCCAGAATGGGAGGAAATAAAAGCAAAAATAAACAAGTGGGACTTAATTAAAATTAAAAGCTTCTGCACAACAAAGGAAACTATAAGCAAGGTAAAAAGACAGCCTTCAGAATGGGAGAAAATAATAGCAAATGAAGCAACTGACAAACAACTAATCTCAAAGATATACAAGCAACTCCTGCAGCTCAATTCCAGAAAAATAAACGACCCAATGGACAGGGAGGCCTGGCGTGCTGCAATTCATGGGGTCGCAAAGAGTTGGACATGACTGAGAGACTGAACTGAATTGAATCAAAAAATGGGCCAAAGAACTAAACAGACATTTCTCCAAAGAAGACATCCAAACACATGAAAAGATGCTCAACATCACTCATTATCAGAGAAATGCAAATAAAAACCACAAAGAAGTACCATTTCATGCCAGTCCAAATGGCTGCGATCCAAAAGTATACAAGCAATAAATGCTGGCAAGGGTGTGGAGAAAAGGGAACCCTCTTACACTGTTGGTGGAAATGCAAACTAGTACAGCCACTATGGAGAACAGTGTGGAGATTCCTTAAAAAACTGGAACTAGAACTGCCTTATGACCCAGCAATCCCACTGCTGGGCATACACACCGGGGAAACCAGAATTGAAAGAGACACATGTACCCCAATGTTCATTGCAGCACTGTTTATAATAGCCAGGACATGGAAACAACCTAGATATCCATCAGCAGATGAATGGATAAGAAAGCAGTGGTACATATACACAATGGAGTATTACTCAGCCATTAAAAAGAATACACTTGAATCAGTTCTAATGAGATGGATGAAACTGGAGCCTATTATACAGAGTGAAGTAAGTCAGAAAGAAAAACACCAATACAGTATATTAACGCATATATACGGAATTTAGAAAGATGGTTACGATAACCCTGTATGCGAGACAGCAAAAGAGACACAGATGTATAGAATAGTCGTTTGGGCTCTGTGGGAGAGGGAGAGGGTGGGATGATTTGGGAGAATGGCATTGAAACATGTATAATATCATATAAGAAATGAATTGCCAGTCCAGGTTTGATGCAGGATACAGGATGCTTGGGGCTGGTGCACTGGGATGACCCAGAGGGATGATATGGGGAAGGAGGTGGGAGGGGGGTTCAGGATGGGGAACATGTGTACACCCGTGGTGGATTCATGTTGATGTATGGCAAAACCAATACAATATTGTAAAGTAATTAGCCTCCAATTAAATAAATTTAAATTTTACAAAAATTAGAAAATAAAAAGTAGATCTTTTAGAAAATTTTGGTGACTGTTTTGCCAGTATTCCCCCAGTACAGTAAATGCCACTTGTTAGTTTTTCTTGCTGTTGTTGTGGCTTTGTTCTGTTTTTGACTGGAGTACATTGCTTCACAATGTCATGTTAGTTTCAGCTTATAGCCGTGTGGATCAGCTATGTGTGTACAGAGATCCCCTCCCTCGTGGGCCTCCCTCCCACGCCCATCGCACCCTGTGGGTCCTCAGAGAGCGCTGAGCGGAGCTCTGCAGCAGCTTCCCGCCAGCCGTCCATCTTACGCATGGTAGCTCGTGTACACACCTCAGTCTTGCGCTCCCAATCCATCCCATCCTCTCCTCCCCCACTGTTTCTGCAAGTCTGTTTTCTGTCTCTGTGTCTCCATTCCTACCCTGGAATCGGTTCATCAGCATCGTTTCTCTAGACTTCATATATACATATAGATGTGATATTTGTTTTTCTGGCTTCACTATTTTATAGTGTATATTCTGGAGTTGGGGAGGGGTGCTGACAAAGGAGTTGCAGGAAAGGTTTAGAAGAAGATTAGTTCAATTATAATACAATTCTTCTCAGGTCTTAGTTTACTGAGGTTTTGTTGTTTTAAGCTTTTACCTTTTCTTTTTTTTTTTTTTAACTTATATGTATTTTTTTTTTTAATTCTCTATGGATAGCTATGATGTGGCAAAGATGAATCAGTTCATATTTTTCTAGGTTGTACTTATTCTTTGGAAAACTGTATTCTTTTGAAAAATAATCTCACACAGAGAGAATAAATTCTGTGTTTAGATGGAAACCTGTTGCTGCTGAGTTTTTCTGGATGTGGCTGAGGCAGGTAACTCCCACTAGTCAATGGCTCTGACCCACTCATTAATTAGCTCGTGTATCCCCATTAAAAATGTATCTCAGCCCTTGGCACTGGTATCTGTGATTTTACTTACAATTGGAACATCAACCAGAAAAAAAAAAAAAAATTCCAAGTGGGAACTGAGATTCTAATCCCATTATAAGATTTAGGTGCAACAGCTGCAGTGGGATAAGTTAGAATCTTTTAACAATTTGGACTGTCCCAACATCCTCATGCAATCTATTAATTGCAAGTTATATAGACTTATTCCCAACTTAAGCCAGTATACTAATCAGAATTTTATTGTGTTTGTGGAACTGCTTAATTTTACTAAATTTTTGAGCATTTAAAAAGAACGATCCCTTTCTATCTGCTTGGCTATTGTCATCCCATTACCAAAGGACCCACTCTGAGGTCTTAGAAATTGTTTGTTTTTGTGTGTGTGCTGTACTTTGGTACATGGTGAGATACAAATATATATAAAATATATGCACATATACATTATATATAAAATATATGCACATATACCATTATATATATAATATATGCACATATACCCCTAACCATAGCTATCTATCTATATAGATCTAACTATATAAAAGCAATTTAGTTTGATTATAAGCTTATTTTTCTCATGTCTTATTTTACTAAACTTTGGTTGTTTTGAGCATTTATCTTTTCTTTTATTATTCTGTATATATGTAGGTAGACATAGATATAGGCATGAAGTAGATATAGATAGACATATACTAAAGAAAATTGTCTCTTATACACAT
>SJYT01001268.1:392901-410975 GCA_006410635.1 Cephalophus harveyi | reverse complement strand
CATGTCCATCGAGTCCGTGATGCCATCCATCCATCTCATCCTCGGTTGTCCCCTTCTCCTCCTGCCCACAATCCCTCCCAGCATCAGAGTCTTTTCCAATGAGTCAACTCTTCGCATGAGGTGGCCAAAGTACTGGAGTTTCAGCTTTAGCATCATTCCTTCCAAAGAATACCCAGGGCTGATATCCTTTAGAATGGACTGGTTGGATGTCTTTGCAGTCCAAGGGACTCTTAAGAGTCTTCTCTAACACCACAGTTCAAGAGCATCACTTCTTCGGTGCTCAGCCTTCTTCACAGTTCAACTCTCCATATATGACCACAGGAAAAACCATAGGGGCATGAGACCCCTACATCAGTCCTAGTTAAAAAGAAAAGTAATACAAGTTATAAGCCCCACCTTCCAAAATCAAAATAAAACACAATCACCAGCTTTTGCACCTGTCTCTTATACACATCTAGATGTGTATAAGAGACAGGATAATAAAGTAGGTTCTGATTATTTATTTAAATCACCAAACTGAAAGCAAACCTTAAAATTTTATGTGTTCATATCATTTTCATTATATACAGTCAATTTGCATTATTGAGTATTTCCTAAGTAAATAATTCCATTAGGAATTCCATGTTTTTACTTGGTCATGTGACTATAAATTTATAGTATGTCTATTTTGAATATTTTGCAAATTTTGCTCACAATAGTAGTAAAAGATAGCCTTTCAACTTTTCAAAATATGGATAAAACAATTAAATCAACTTTGATTATACTTTAGTGCACAGTTAAGGACAGAGGGTTGGTCATCAAATGAGCTTGATCCAGTTAGGAAAAATATATAAATATTCATTAATTTATTCACTCCTTTATTCCAGACACATTTCATGAGTACATCCCCATGTTAGGAACTATGGTAGGTGCTGGGGTAGCAGTGAACAGACACATTCCCAAAATAAATGCAAGAGACTGAATTCATCCTAGACTCCTAATGGGCATGTTTAGCTAGGCTACATTACAGTCAATTACGTCATTTCCCAAATTCAGGTGAGACTGTTTTGCTTTGTCTTTGCTTTTTCAAGATGGCATTTGACTTTTAATTTATGTACTTAATTTAAACCAGATCACATTGATGAAGCACATAATAAGAATGCAGAATTATCCTAAAGGTTTATCCTAGATGCAAGCTCAGAAACCTGGAGCTTGATTATACTCATGAAACTCTGAATCTTTTCTGAAACTCTGACCTCATTTCCACCAAAATAGATGGACATGCTGCAAAACCCATGGTTCAGTGACATCTGTTTAATCTACCATGTCATTTGAATATCAATGTGTGCACTCTGTTATACAAGTCAACAATACCCTTTTCCTATTTTCCATGCAGGTTTAAATTTCCTGTTTTTGAGGAGTTCTACCAGATCACTAGGAATGCTTTATTTTGGAAGCTGATAAATGGCTGACATTTTGGGTCCCTAAGCAAAATTTTATTCAAAAAAAGTCATTGACCAGAAATTAACTCAGCACATTCTTAAAAAGCTTTCCTGACTTAAGTATTTGTAGCACTAAGAAGAAGCAGCACAACGGAATCTCCCACATTTTGTCCTGAATGGGTTAGAAACAGGACAAAGGAAATTTGCTTTCTTGTCTACTTATTCTTACCCTCACATTGTAAATCTGACTTGCAGAGATCGCAGCATAAACTCACCTGATAAATAATGCAGTGCAGCATGGAGTTCACGCGCGCATGCTCAGTCTCTCAGGCATGTCTGACTCTTTGCAACCCCGTGGACTGTAGCCCACCAGGCTCCTCTGTCCACGGGATTTCCTAGGCAAGAATCCTGGAGTGGGTTGTCATTTCCTCCTCCAGGGGATCTTCCAGACCCAGGGATCGAATCTGTATCTCCTGCATTGGCAGGTGGGTTATTTACCACTGACCTACCTAAGATGCCCTCTGGGGCTCACATCTTTTCTTTTGACTTAAACTCTTAACACCTGTTTTTCCTCT
This sequence comes from Cephalophus harveyi, assembly GCA_006410635.1. NCBI lineage: Eukaryota > Metazoa > Chordata > Mammalia > Artiodactyla > Bovidae > Cephalophus > Cephalophus harveyi. The sequence goes on along the minus strand of SJYT01001268.1, from coordinate 408,979 downwards.
TTTTCATGGCAGGTACTTCATTTATGGTTATTGACGCTATTCTACTTTTTACTAACCTTCCAAACTTCTTTGTAGAGAATAAGGCCACATAGTTGAATATCATTTATTAACAGATCATTTAAAAAACATGCTGAAAGCACCAGGTAAATCCATATTCTGGGTCTAGATATTTAAACTGTATTTTGGGTATTTGCTGCTTCCACATCAATTGTTGTTTATTTATTTAGCATCTCATAATATCACTTTCCTTTATTATAAATTGAATTTAATTCATCTATTTGAAGGATCTGAGTTTATCATGCTGGTTATATTATGTTATCCAGATATAATGCTTTTTTGGAGCATCGTGTGTGTGTTGTAGGAGAAGTACATTTCAAATGGGATTCCAGAGTATGTTCATAGTAGAATCACTTGCATGCAAAATGCATTTTACAAGGTTCTTTGAATTACTCGTGCAAAAATATTGGTAAGCTTTCAGGTTTATTTCTTTTTTAGGTTGAAAATAGAAAACAAAACCTTGAATTGATTTAATGTAATAACTATTAATGATTTTTTAAGAGTGATAAGCATAAACAGAAGTGTTAATAACTAACTCTAGAAAACTAATAGGATTTTTAAATTAAATATGTTTTACATAGGGCTTCCCAGGTGGCACAGTGGTGAAGGATCTGCCTGCCACGCAGGAGATGTGGGTTTGACCCCTGGGTGGGGAAGATCCCCTGGAGGAGGAAATGACTGCCCACTCTAGTACTCTTGCCTGGGAAATCCCGTGGCACAGGAGCCTGGTGGGTCCATGGGGTTGCAAAGAGCTGGATACAACTTAGCAACTAAACAACAAAAATAGCGGGCACATACCCTTAAAATTTCACCCCATTAAAGACTTAGGATCTGGTGTAAGATGGAGCATAGGAGCTCCTGGGCATTCCTCCTCCAAAGGTTATACCACATCTACAGCTACACATGGAACAATTCTCTTGGAAATAAATCCAGCAGCTAGCTGAGTGAGTCCTCACTGAGCAAATGAAAAAATACTTGCATCCAAACAGGTGGGAAAGGCTTAGAGATGCAGTCTACCTTAAACTCCACTCCTGGCACAGTGGTGTACAGGAACGCCCAGCTTCTCCCTGAGAAGCAAAAGATTTGGACTAAAAATCTAAGCCAGGTTGAAAGATGATTCTCACCTGCTTCACAAGCCCCTTCAGTCAAGAGTGGGAGAAGCAACTGTCTCACCTAATGCCTAGAAGCCAACACAGAGAGTCAGGGAAAATAAAGAAGCAAAGGAATATGTTTCAAAAGAACAAGGTAGGACTCCAGGAACTGAAACAGAGGTAACTGATATGCCTGATAAAGAGATCCACAGGCACAAACATGCTCACTGAAGTCAGGAGAACAATGCAGGGACCAAGTGAGAATTTCAGCAAAGACATGGAGGATACAAGAAAGTGCCAGACAGAAATCACAGAGCATAAAAATATAAGAAGTGAACCGAAGCACACAACACAATACAGTCAACAGAAGAGTGGGCCAAGAAGAAGAAAGAATTAACACAAAGACGGGGAAATGGATGCATCAAATCAGAGCAGCAAAAGGAAAACCGAGAATAGCAACAAAAAAGAGTCAAGGGACCCACGGGCTTCCCTGGTGGCTCGATGGAGAGAATCCGCCAGCAAGGCAGGAGACGCGGCACCACCCTGGCTTGGGAAGATCCCCTGGAGGGGGACATGGCAACCCGCTCCAGTATTCATGCCTGGAGAATCCCGTGGACAGAGGATCCTGGTGGGCCATGGTCCATGGGGTCACACAGAATCGGACACGACCGAAGCCACTGGGTCACAGGGACGTGTAGGACACCGTCAAGTAGAACAAGGTACATGTGATGGGGCTCACAAAGGGAGTAAAGAAAAGTGGCAAAAAGTTTATGCAAAGAAATGATGGCTAATTATTTGTCTATCCTGTTTTCTAAGAAACAGATACCATATCCTGGAAGCCCATAGAGTTCTGATGAAGATAAATTCAAAGAGACTCACATCAAAACACGTTATAGTTAAATTGTCAAAAGTTAAAGGGCTTAAGAGTAGAAAGAGAAAAACAACTTGTTACTTACAAAGTAACCCCTATGAGACTAAAAGTTTTCAGCAGATACTTTGCACGCCAAAAGAGCTTTCTATATCCGAAGTGTTGAAAGAAAAAAAAAAATCTGCTAATGAAAAATACTCTACCTGGAAAAGTTTTTCTTCAGAATTGAAAGTGAGATAAATACTTTTCTAGATAGAAAAAGCTGAAAGAATTCATCACCAACAGGCTAGTCTTACAAGAAATGTTAATGGAACTTCTTCAAACTGATTAAAGAATGCCAATTAGTAGCAAGAAATAATATAAAAGTATAAATCTCATCAGTAAAGGTTAAATATATTGTAATGGTGGTGAATAAATCACTTAAAAATCAATTATGAGGCAGCTTCCTGGGTGGCACTGGTGGTAAAGAACCCACCTGCCAATACAGGAGACGTAAGAGGCACGGGCTTCGTCCCTGGGTTGGGAAAATCCCCTGGAGGAGGGCATGGCAACCCACTCCAGTATTCTTGCTGGAGAATCCCGTGAACAGAGGAGTCTGGCAGGGTACAGTCCACAGGATCACAGAGTCGGACACAACTGAAGTGACTTAGCACAGATGCACACACACACATTGCTTACATGTGGAATCTAAAAGTCATACTTATCAAAACAGAGTAAAAATGTGATTGCCAAGGGCTAATGACACCACCCTTATGGCAGAAAGTGAAGAGGAGCTAAAAAGCCTCTTGACGAAAGTGAAAGAGGAGAGCGAAAACGTTGGCTTAAAGCTCAACATTCAGAAAATGAAGATCATGGCATCTGGTCCCATCACTTCATGGGAAATAGATGGGGAAACAGTGGAAACAGTGTCAGACTTTATTTTTTTGGGCTCCAAAATCACTGCAGATGGTAGGCTCCAAAATCACTGCTGATGGTGACTGCAGCCATGAAATTAGAAGACGCTTACTCCTTGGAAGAAAAGTTATGTCCAACCTAGATAGCATTTTCAAAAGCAGAGACATTACTTTGCCGACTAAGGTCCGTCTAGTCAAGGCTATGGTTTTTCCTGTGGTCATGTATGGATGTGAGAGTTGGACTGTGAAGAAGGCTGAGCGCCGAAGAATTGATGCTTTTGAACTGTGGTGTTGGAGAAGACTCTTCAGAGTCTCTTGGACTGCAAGGAGATCCAACCAGTCCATTCTGAAGGAGATCAACCCTGGGATTTCTTTGGAAGGAATGATGCTAAAGCTGAAACTCCAGTACTTTGGCCACCTCATGTGAAGAGTTGACTCATTGGAAAAGACTCTGATGCTGGGAGGGATTGGGGGCAGGAGGAGAAGGGGACGACCGAGGATGAGATGGCTGGATGGCATCACCGACTCGATGGACGTGAGTCTGAGTGAACTCCGGGAGATGATGATGAACAGGGAGGCCTGGTGTGCTGCGATTCATGGGGTCACAAAGAGTCGGACACGACTGAGCGACTGAACTGAACTGAACTGAAAGGGTAGGGAATTACGGGGAGGTTGGTTAAAATGTGCAAACTTATATCCATAAAATGAACATGATCTGAAGATCTGATGTAAAACATGGTGGCTATTGTTGATAATTGTGTCCTGTATAACTGAAATTTGCTAAAAGCATAGACTTTAAATGTTTTCACCAAAAAAAAGGAAAGATGAATTTGATATTTTACAATTTTTCTGTCAATCCTACCTAATAAAGCTGAAATTAGAGGGAAAAAAATGAAGGAGCATAGTCAAATATAATTTGTGGTCATTGATTGGATCCTGATTTGAATAACTGTAAAATTAAAGTCTGGGGATAACTAGTATATTTCAACATGGATTACATACTAAATAATTCCAGGAACTGCTACTTTGTCAAATTTGAAAATGATATTGTCACAATAGAGGAGAAAGCTCTTATTTTCTGGAGATGTGTACATGAGATTCTGAAGCTCAGTCTGAGTTAGCCATATTTTCCTATCACTTGAAACATGTAAAATCAGAATAAAACAAATGTACAGATGTTTGCACTGAGAAAAGCTCAAACAAACAGACCGAGAGATAATGATGACATATGGTAGAAGTGAAGAAAAGAAAACTGTTTCTTTAGCCCTGTGTTCATTTAGTGTATGTATGTCTTACGGGGCATATTTGGTGTTTGGTGGGGCAGGGAAGATTGTGTCAGAGTTTCATACAATTTGCTTTCAGTAGTTCATTGAATATACACACACATAAGAAGAATGTGGCAAATTATTATCAAATGTTGAATCTGGGTGGTGAACATGTGGGTGTTTATTTTACTCTCTGTGTGCTTGCATGCTCAGTTGCTTCGGTCCTGTCCAACTCTTCGCGACCCCATGGACTGTAGACCCCCAGGCTCCTCTGGCCATGGGATTCTCCAGGCAAGAATACTGGAGTGGGTTGCCATGCCCTCCTCCAGGGGATCTGCTCCACCTGGGGACTGGACCCACGTCTCCTGTTCTCCTACATTGTAGGCAGATTCTTTACCACTGAGCCATCTGGGAAACCCATTTTACTTTTCTCCTTTATTATATATACGGAAATTTTCACAATAAAAAGTTAAAGAATCAGGGCTTTCCTGGTGACCCAGTGGCTAAGGGTCCACACTCCCCATGCAGGGAGCCCAGGTTCAATCCTTGGTGAGAGAACTAGATCCCGCATGCTGTAGCTAAGACCCGATGCAGCCAAATAAATACAATCAAAAACTATTAAAAATGAAGTTAACCATACCTAAAACTGATTATCAGTGAAGATAAAATGGTGGGTTCCTTTATTCACTTGTTCACTCATTGCATGTATTTAACATTTATTGATTATCCACTATGTTTCAGGAGTTATAGGTGTTTCTGGCATGGATTAATTAATAAGCTACTTTCCTACTGTTGGTAAACACTTGTCCAGTGATTCATGAGCTTTTTTCCATATCATACCATATAGAAAATAGTAATACTACAGTACAGGGGGGATAAATTGTAGTAGATTTGGAACATATGTATGGGCAAATTGTTATATTTTCTTTAAACAATAATTTTTATAGAGAGAAATAAAGTTCCCAATATTAGGGAATATACTTAATATTGAATTTATGTAGCAAATACAGCTAAAACTCTTTTAAAAATTTAAGTGGGGTAAATTGAACTTACTGTGTTGTTAACCAGGCAATGTCTTATTTCTTTCATTTTTATTAGCCCCTTATTATAGTGTTGACAGTTTCCTAGCAGGCTTGTAAAATAAGCCATTCTGTAACTGAGGCATTTTGACTTCAGATATGGATAGAATGACCTTGTACTTCGCTTCTTGAGCTTGTTCCAATAGTATTGTTATAAATAATTAAACTCTGAAAATAACTTTGTCTCTTATTTTGCATTTTGAACTTTCAAAAAATCTTGTAATAATTTTCTGTGTAATATGGTTATAATATTATTGGCCCCATTACTTTTTTTTTTTGGAGAACTTTCCTATGCAAATAAGAAAAAATAAGATATTTCATCTGAGGAAGAGAATATGCACCTGGCATATAAATCCAAATTTCATCTTATCTTTATTATGTTGCTTATTTAGTGACTGTAACTTTTTTCATTTAGATTATCATGTCTGTTTCTGATGACTTGCCACCTTTAATCAAAAAGTTGTCATTATTTTTGGAAAATATATGTTTCAGTGAAGTACATAAATTTGAATATAAAGTACTTAAAATGATGTAGGTCATTAGAGTGGCAGGAAATTTATATCTAAAATATTCAACATTCTTAAGAATATTGCAAAAGAAATTCATGAAAATTTGACCTTAAATTGAGATAAAATAGTATTAGAATATTAACCTTCATAAAATTTACACATTATAGACATTTCATAAAATTGAAATATTACTTTCATTCATGTTTGGTAAAATATTTTTAAAATATTATTTGAAAATTTTATAAAGGCTTATGCTGCTACTGCTAAGTTGCTTCAGTCGTGTCCAACTCTGTGCGACCCCAGAGATGGCAGCCCACCAGGCTCCCCCATCCCTGGGATTCTCCAGGCAAGAACAGTGGAGTGGGTTGCCATTTCCTTCTCCAGTGCGTGAAAGTAAAAAGTGAAAGTGAAGTCGCTCAGTCTTGTCTGACTCTTAGCAACCCCATGGACTGCAGCCTACCAGGCTCCTCCGTCCATGGGATTTTCCAGGCAAGAGTACTGGAGGGGGTTGTCATTGCCTGCTCCAATAAAGGCTTATAGGTCACTTTAATGACAAATTGTATGCATTTATTATATTTTAAGGGGCTTCCCTGGTGGCTCAGAGGTTAAAGTGTCTTCCTGCAATGCGGGAGACCTGGGTTTGATCCCTGGGTCGGGAAGATCCCCTGGAGAAGGAAATGGCAGCCCACTCCAGTATTCTTGCCTGGAGAATCCCATGGACGGAGGAGCCTGGTGGGCTACAGTCCACAGGGTCACAAAGAGTCGGACACGACTGAGCGCGCGACTTAACGACTTATTACATTTTGAAAACTAAGCTTCTTTTGTCATTGTGAAACATGTCACCCGCAGAGATCACTGGGACGCCTGTGTGCTGCCACACACTGGATGGTGCCCAGGGAGGAAGGTTCTCGAAAAAGAAGCGTGGAGAACACTAGGACTAAAATGCGCCCCCTGACGGTTGCTGTCCCCGCTGGGGCGTCACTGCCCCTGCGTGAGTGGCAGGTTGGGACGTGAGCGCTGGAGCCTCATGCAAGTGTTTCTGCATCATTACCACGTGTCCGCTTGTTCTCGCCTCAGTTTTTTTGACTTTTTGTCAATGTAAACAGCCGTACATTTGTTTTATCCTAATGTTAAATGTTTCAACAGATAGGGAAGAATGGCAAACACAGACTGAGCTTCAGAACTCGCTTTACAGGCCAGATTCACAAAGAAAGGGGCTTAGATGACCGTGGTCACTCTGGGAGAGAGTCACTCTGCTTCCTCTTGACCCCTTCCTCCTTTTCAAATGTAGTTCTTAGGCAGTACTCTTCTAAACACTGTATTTTACCCAATGCACTGTCTAGGAGAAATGCATTCAGCAGGGTCAATACAAAGCTTGTAACTACATTTGCTTTCTCACAGTTATTTTAACTAAGACTTTTTCTCATCTAGGAGTGATTGTTTTGTAATAAAACAATAATTTTATTTCTTACCATCTTCTCTTGCCGAGGAGATAATTAAACCCAAGGAGCAGGAATTTGTCAACCATACAGCATGCCCTTTGACCTGTCCAGTTTTTGTTCTTATAAGTCCTTTTGGAATAAACTTTGCACATAAAATCTTAATGGCAGTGCCAATCCTTGAAGGTGTAAGGTGAACAGGATTTGCCGTTAACAAGCTAATGTACTGAAAAAAAAGCCTTAGCACAAGCAAACCTTGTCTGAATTTGACAACCTGAGCTGGTATATTCAGTTCAGTTTAGTTCAGTCACTCAGTCATGTCCTACTCTGCGACACCATGAATGGCAGCACGCTAGGCCTCCCTGTCCATCACCAACTCCCGGAGTTCACTCAGACTCATGTCCATCGAGTCGGTGATGCCATCCAGCCATCTCATCTTCTGTGGTCCCCTTCTCCTCCTGCCCCCAATCCCTCCCAGCATCAGAGTCTTTTCCAATGAGTCAACTCTTCGCATGAGGTGGCCAAAGTACTGGAGTTTCAGCTTCAGCATCAGTCCTTCCAATGAACACCCAGGACTGATCTCCTTTAGGATGGACTGGTTGGATCTCCTTGCAGTCCAAGGGACTCTCAAGAGTCTTCTCCAGCACCACAGTTCAAAAACATCAGTTCTTTGGTGCTCAGCTTTCTTTACAGTCCACCTCTCACATCCATACATGACCACTGGAAAGGCCATAGCCTTGATTAGACGGGGAGCTGGTTATATTCAGATGCCCACAAATTCATTATAGCTTTCTTACTATATTTGCAGTGACACCTTGCTGTTTTTATGCCGCCAAAGAGTCAGCAAGTGTAACCAAACTACTAGGGCAAAGTTTCAGTCATTCCCCCAAAAGAAAAACACATCAGAGAATATTGCTTCATATCCTTCTCCCTGACTTCTGCTTAGATGGACAAAGGAGTTGCAGGTGGACTCCTGAAATTCCAGGGGTGAAAGGAACCCAACATGACAGCCCGGGACTTGCACTTACCCACGTGATGGGGGTAGCATGTGGAAGTTCAAAATCAGTGACTGTGGGCCACCAAAGCCCTTCTGATGCTCTTAGTCCCAGAGAGCATCCAGACCGCCCGGGTGGGGCCAGCCGCCCTCACCTCCCGTGCTCCCCCCAGCTCCTGCAGCGTGGAGGGGCCCGCGCAGCCCAGCGAGAGGAGGAGCTGCTTCAGGAGGACTAAGAGGTAGGCGGCAGTGCCGCTTGTCCACGCCGACAGCCGGGTCGAAAATGAGCAGTTAAGGAAAGAGACTGTCTTCAAATGAGTTTGGAGATTTTCACCATTGCAGGGAGTAGGGCATTGCTATTATGAGCAGAGTGACAAGAAAAGTCGAACCTTGCTCTAGATGTCTCCCAAGAGACAAGAAAGTTTCTGGCTCCACGGAAGCTTGATGGGACTGGGGGAGATCAAGATGAGATGCTCGCACCCTGCCTCCTTCCTAGCCAATGTGGCCGGTGTGGAGCATCTGTGGTCACACAGCTGCCACTCACAATGCTCTAATTAGCACAGGACTGACTTCTCAGCCTTTGCCTGATCCGGTTCAACAACTGGGATGGGACTGAATTAATACAGGACTAAGAGAAGGTAAAAAAAAAAAAAAAAAAGTAGGATTTTTCTTTTAATTGAAAATTCAGTAAGTGAGCATTTTTGCATATCTTACTCAGTCTTAGGATGGATATAAATTTTTTGTTGAAATGACCACTTCTACTCCTAATTACGCTGCCTAGTTTATAATTTGTAATACATAGTTCACACTGCTTTCAGATGCAATATCATTAGTAATTAGATGGTTGCATCTTAGAAAGGATGGGAATTTGATTAGATGTGATTAGGATTTTGAGCCTTTCTGCCTTAGACTCAGTTCTGTCACCTACTTTCTCAGATCTTTGGTTTTCACAGCTGTAAAAAATAACATGGATAATATTACTTTCTCTGCCTGCTTTAAATGATTGAATCATAATACAGATTATTTAGTATGCTTATAGATGAGCATCACTATACATAATTTTATGAATATCTGTCTGTATGTATATAAGCTTAGTCTGCTTGAGATCCCAAAACAAAATAGCACATTTGGGTGCCGTAAACAACAGAGCTTTCTTCCCAGTCCTGGAGGCTGGGAAGTCCAAGATCAAGGTGCAAGCTAATTGCATTTCTGGGGAGGGTGTTCTCCTGGTCGTCAGGCTGCCTGATGTCCACCTTCTTGCCATCGCCACTTAGTCTTTTCCTCTCTGTCTTCCTTTTCTTATAAAGCCACTAATCCCACTGTGAAGGTTCAACTCTCATGACCTGATCTAACCTGGATTATGTCCCAAAGACCCCGTCTCCAAATATCACCACACTGGGGGTTAGTGTTTCAACCTCACAATTCAGTTCATCCATGGTAGATACAGATGGTCCCCAATTCAACTCATGAGTGTTTGACTTTATGATGGTGGGAAAGGGATGCACATTCGGTAGAAAATATGCCTCCCAGTCACCCCTCAGTCACAGAGGTGAGCACCGATATACTCACAACCATTCTGCATCCAGACAACTTTCAGTATAGTCGTCAAAAAATTCCATGCAATGTTCAATACTTACTATAGCATAGGATTTGGGTTAGATAATTTTGCCCAAAGGTAGGCTAATTTAAGTGTTCTGAGCACATTTAAAGTTGACTGGACAAAGCTACAATGATCAGTAGGTCAGCTGTATTAAATGCATTTTATTATGACAATTTAAAATCATAATGAAGTGTTTTTTCATTTATAATAAAATTAATTTTTAAATTGTTCACTTTCATTCAAAAATATTATTTCACTTATGTTATGTTTAACTGAGCAAGTTCTGGGAGTTGGTGATGGACAGGAAAGCCTGGCATGCTGTAGTCCATGAGGTCGCAGAGAGTTGGACACAACTGAGCAACTGAACTGAACTGAACTGATATTTAACTTGCAGTGAGTTTATTGCGATGTAATCCTTTTCTAAATTGAGGCAGATCTATAGAAAGAGGAATATAGAAGCCTTAACGCCTAATGTAGGGCTTCCCAAATGGCACAAAGTGATTTATCAACAGAAATGCTTTAGTTAGATCATCCTTGCTTCTCATGTGGCTCTGTGGTAAAGAACATACCTACCAACAAAGAAGATGCAGGCTCAATGCCAGGGTTGGGACAATCCCCTGCAGGAGGAAATAGAATCCCATGGACAGAGGAGCCTGGCGTGCTACAGTCCCTGGGGTTGCACAGAGTCAGACACACTAAGCATGCACACACTGTTCAATACTAACCCCTAATGTGGTGATACTTAAGAGACGAGGGCCTTTAGGAGATAGTAAACATGAATATATTCAAGTTAATAAATGCATTTAGTTCAATAAATTTCACAGTGCCTTTTAAAGATTCTTTGGGAAATGTAAAAGAATTGAGACACCTACCTTACTGCAAGGTAGCTCATGCAGTTGGAGTGAGAGTGGGTATTTCTGTACTAACAGGTTATAATACAGAGCAGTATAAATTAAATACAAAACAATGGCCCAAAATACATGCTTATGATAGAGAAATGTGGACCCAATTAATTCCAGGTGTAGGGAGTAAAAGATCCTTCCCGAAGGTTATACCATTTCAGTCGAGTCTGAGGTGGAAATCACCCATGGCCACTGAACTCTGTTTACAAATAAGACTCCGATTAATCCTAGTATTTTGTTGCCATGGGCTTCACTGGTCTTACTCTCTGGTCAAGGCATGAATGATGATTACTTTAAACCAGTGTTTGTCAACCTTTTCTTTCAATATCTTACCCCCCAGGATGGTTTTCAGATTATTTTCCATAAATGTGAAAACACTCAGGTCTTAACCAAAGCTGCATGAGACCCCTACATCAATTCAGTTCAGTCGCTCAGTCGTGTCCGACTCTTTGCGACCCCATGAATCGCAGCACACCAGGCCTCCCTGTCCATCACCAACTCCCGGAGTTCACTCATACTCATGTCCATCGAGTCCGTGATGCCATCCATCCATCTCATCCTCGGTTGTCCCCTTCTCCTCCTGCCCACAATCCCTCCCAGCATCAGAGTCTTTTCCAATGAGTCAACTCTTCGCATGAGGTGGCCAAAGTACTGGAGTTTCAGCTTTAGCATCATTCCTTCCAAAGAATACCCAGGGCTGATATCCTTTAGAATGGACTGGTTGGATGTCTTTGCAGTCCAAGGGACTCTTAAGAGTCTTCTCTAACACCACAGTTCAAGAGCATCACTTCTTCGGTGCTCAGCCTTCTTCACAGTTCAACTCTCCATATATGACCACAGGAAAAACCATAGGGGCATGAGACCCCTACATCAGTCCTAGTTAAAAAGAAAAGTAATACAAGTTATAAGCCCCACCTTCCAAAATCAAAATAAAACACAATCACCAGCTTTTGCACTGTGAGCAGCTTACTGCCTTTCAACTCGTTATTTTAAAGAGGAATTTCCTAGCCTTTTAAAACAGAGTCTTGCCTGTTTTAGGCTCTAGCCTATATGTTCTGACACTGCTTCAGACTGACTTCAAAGGGATTCTCTTGCTGGAAAACTTAGCACAAAAGCCTCAGAAGGAAACTTCCACAGTAGTGCTTCCGGATAGTGGGGGAGGAGGTGTGCACATAGTCTCTGGGAAAGGAAAATCATTTGTTTGCCTGTTTTTATGGAATTATAGAGCCCATAACACTCAGTACCATTAGCCTCTATCTCTGTTAAGGGATCCTTCGGTTTCCCCTTTCTCTCTTCATTTCACATGCCTTCTCTCAGTCTCTACTCACCCAGAGACCTTAATTCCAGCCTGTGCTGAGTGGGGTTAAGCCCCAAGTCCATGTGGCTGGTGTTCCTGGTGGGGATTCTTACACTGCGCACAGACAAAATCTCAAAAGGCACCGGGGAAGTCCTTGATTTTTAAACACAATGATTCTTTTCAATTCATATCAACTCTTCCCAAGAAAATGCACGTATCTGTAGCCAAAAATGCTTTAATTTGGAGAGACATTTTAAAAAACTCAAGAACACAAAAATGTTTTAATTGAACAGATGAATACCTTGAAATAAAGTTACACTACATCACAATTTTTTTGTTTTGAAAATGAAAAAATGTTGCAAAGAACTCTCTGGTTTCCAGATTTCCATTTCAAACACAAAACCACAGAAGCTCCTATCAAAGTGTGGCATCACTCTGAATGAGATATTTTATCAAAGTATGGCATCACTCTGAATGAGACATTTTATCAAAGTATGGCATCACTCTGAATGAAGTATTTTTAGTGCCATGCCACAGGAGCTTGCTTTCTGAGCATTGCTGAACAAGGGGAAACAAATTGTGCTTTTTGGGTTCTGATTCACTACCTCAAGGCACAAGTGAAGCAAGAAAGGCAGGGAAAGGAAAGCTGGGACAAGCTCTCACATGAGGGCATCTACGAATCTGAGAAGGTGGATGTGCAGAAACCAGATGGTAGACAAGCTGGTCATTAGGTCACACCCATGAGATAAGTGCAAAGAAGAGTTTGATTTTTAAACTTCAACTGAAGAAACATAATTTTATAAAAAAAAATTTTTTTTCACTTGAAAAAGCCTCTATCACACAAAATACAGCTATTAAAATTTTAAAAGAATACTTAGGATAAGGCCATTTCACTAATTTCTTTTTAATATCATATTTAAAATACCATAAGCTCTACAAAACTATTAATTTGAATGTTATGCACAATTCACTTTGCTCTAATAGTATTTAAATTTACATAAAATCTTCAATTATCATCTCTTGATTTTTTAAAGCTGTTTAATGGTTTTTAGGACAGTCACAGAGTGTGCAGCCGTCATCACAATCCAGTTTTGGAATAATGTCCTCATCCCCCAAAGAACCCTGTCCCCACTTACAACTGTTCCCAACTCCCTCAAGCCCACCCTCTCAGGCAACCATGAATTGACTTTCTCTGGATTGGCCTGTTCTGGACATTTCGCATAGATGGAACCATCTATTGACTTCTACTTAGTACGCGCTTTTCAAGTATCATTCACGTTTAGCATTCATCAGCATTTCATCCCTACTCCTCTTTATGGAAGTAATAATTTTCGATCTTATGGATGTACTTCATCACTGACATCTTAATTCATCCCCTGATGGAACTCAGGTGGTTTCCACTTTTTCACTTTTACAGGTAACATTGACATGAACAGTCATGTATGTATCCATTTTGTGTGGACATACCATATGAGATATGGACATACCATATCTCATAGCTGTGTGCCTGAGAGGAATTGCTGGGCCATAGAGCAACTTAATGCTTTGCACCTTGAAGAGCAGCGCAAGTGTTTTCCAAAATGGCGACACCAGTTTCCATCTCTGCCGTCAATGAGGGCTCCGATTTCTCCACATCCTTTACAGCACTGCTTGTCCGTCTTTTTGATGATACTAATCCAGGTGGTGCTAGTGGTAAAGAACCGACTACTCATGCAGGAGATTCAGCTTCAATACCTTGTTCGGGAAGATCCCCTGGAGGAGGGCATGACAGCCCATTGCAATATTCTTTCCTGGGCCATCCCATGGATGGAGGAGCCTGGCGGGCTATGTCCATAGGGCTGCAAAGAATCGGACACATCTGAAGTGCCTTAGCATGCACGCACCCTATTGAATATGAAGTGAGGGCTTGTTGATATTTCAGTTTACATCTCCTTAATGTCTTGCTGTCGTTCAGTTGCTCCATCATGTCTGACTCTTCGTAACCCCGGGACTGCAGCACGCCAGGCTTCCAGGTCCATCACCATCTCCTGGAGCTTGCTCAAACTCATGTCCTTTGAGTCGGTGATGCCATCCAACCATCTCATCCTCTGTTGTCCCCTCCTCCTCCTGCTTTCAATCTTTCTCAGCATCAGGGTCTTTTTTAATGAATTGGTTCTTCGCATCAGGTGGCCAAAGTATTGGAGCTTCAGTTTCAGCTTTCAGTTTCAGGGCTATTAGACTTAGACCTGAATGTCTAATGATGTTGAATATATTTTAAGTGCTTATTGTCCATTTGTAGATTTTCTTTATATATTTGATATGTATTCAAGTCATTTGCCTATTTCTAGTTGGGTTAGTTTTTTTTTTTTTATTGTGTCATAAGAATTGTTTGTATGTTCTGGATACAAGTTCCTTATTAAATATGTGACTTAAAAATATTTTTTTTCCATTCTAGGGATTGCTTTCTCATTTGCTTGATAGTATAGTTTTCAGTTTTTTTTTTTTTTTAATTCTTATGAAGCCCAGTTTATGGATTCTTTTGTTTTCTCACTGTGTTTATGGTGTCACATCTAAGAAACTGTTGCTTAACCTGAGATTGCAAACATTTACACCTGTATTTTCTTCTAAGAATTGTACTCTTGATTTTTCTTTAAAATCAAGGGGAAAGAACAAAGCTATGAGCAAAACTAGTAGAGGTGATGGAATTCCAGTTGAGCTATTTCAAATCCTAAAAGATGATGCTGTGAAAGTGCTGCAGTCAATATGCCAACAAATTTGGAAAACTCAGCAGTGGCCACAGGACTGGAAAAGGTCAGTTTTCATTCCAATCTCAAAGAAAGGCAATGCCAAAGAATGTTCAAAGTACCACACAATTGCATTCATCTCACATGCTAGGAAAGTAATGCTCAAAATTCTCCAAGCTAGGTTTCAACAGTACATGAACCGTGAACTTCACAGTGTTCAAGCTGGATTTAGAAAAGGCAGCAGAACCAGAGATCAAATTGCCAACATCTGTTGGATCATCAAAAAAGCAAGAGAGTTACAGAAAAACATCTACTTCTGCTTTATTGACTATGCCAAAGTCTTTGACTGTGTGGATGATAACAAACTGTGGAAAATTTTTCAAGAGATGGGAATACCAGCCCACCTGACCTGCCTCTTGAGAAATTTGTATGCAGGTCAAGGAAAAACAGAATCAGACATGAAACAACAGACTGGTTCCAAATAGGGGAAGGATTATGTCAAGGCTGTATATTGTCACCCTGCTTATTTAACCTATATGCAGAGTATATCATGAGACATGCCAGGCTGGATGAAGCACAAACTGGAATCAAGACTGCTGGAAGAAATATCAGTAACTTCAGATTCGCAGATGACACTACCCTTATGGAAGAAAGTGAAGAGGAACTAAAGAGCCTCTTGATGAAAGTTAAAGAGGAGAGTGAAAAAGTTGGCTTGAAACTCAACATTCAGTAACCTAAGATCATGGCATCTGGTCCCATCACTTCATGCCAACTAGATGGGGAAACAATGGAAACAGTGACAGACTTTATGTTTTTTGAGTTCCTAAATCACTGCAGATGGTGATTGCAGCCACGAAACTAAAAGATGCTTGCTCCTTGGAAGAAAAGTTATGGCCAACATAGTTCAGTTCAGTTCAGTTCAGTCGCTCAGTTGTGTCCAACTCTTTGCGACCCCATGAATCACAGCATGCCAGGCCACCCTGTCCATCACCAACTCATGGAGTTTACCCAAACTCATGTCCATCGAGTCGGTGATGCCATCCAACCATCTAGTCCTCTGTCGTCCCCTACTCCTCCAGCCCCCAATCCCTCCCAGCATCAGGGTCTTTTCCAATGAGTCAACTCTTCACATGAGGTGGCCAAAGTATTGGATTTTCAGCTTCAGCATCAGTCGTTCCAAAGAATACCCAGGACTGATCTCCTTCAGAATGGACTGGTTGGATCTTCTTGCAGTCCAAGGGACTCTCAAGAGTGTTCTCCAACACCACAGTTCAAAAGCATCAATTCTTCAGTGCTCAGCTTTCTTCACAGTCCAACTCTCACATCCATACATGACCACTGGAAAAACCATAGCTTTGACT
>SJYT01001268.1:306242-392713 GCA_006410635.1 Cephalophus harveyi | reverse complement strand
GATTTTGGAGCCCCCCAAAATAAAGTCTGACACTGTTTCCACTGTTTCCCCATCTATTTGCCATGAAGTGATGGGACCAGATGCCATGATCTTCGTTTTCTGAATGTTGAGCTTTAAGCCAACTTATTCGCTCTCCTCTTTCACTTTCATCATGATAGAGGCTTTTTAGCTCCTCTTCACTTTCTGCCATAAGGGTGGTGTCATCTGCATATCTGAGGTTACTGATATTTCTCCCGGCAATCTTGATTCCAGCTTGTGTTTCTTCCAGACCAGCGTTTCTCATGATGTACTCTACATAGAAGTTAAATAAGCAGGGTGACAATATACAGCCTTGACGTACTCCTTTTCCTATTTGGAATCAGTCTGTTGTTCCGTGTCCAGTTCTAATTGTTTTCATTCCAATACCAAGAAAGGCAATGCCAAAGAATGCTCAAACTACTGCACAATTGCACTCATCTCACATGCTAGTAAAGTAATGCTCAAAATTCTCCAAGCCAGGCTTTAGCAATATGTGAACTGTGAACTTCCAGATGTTCAAGCTGGTTTTAGAAAAGCAGAGGAACCAGAGATCAAATTGCCAACACCTGCTGGATCATCAAAAAAGCAAGAGAATTCCAGAGAAACATCTATTTCTGCTTAATTGACTATGCCAAAGCCTTTGACTGTGTGGATCACAATAAAATGTGGAAATTCTGAAAGAGATGGGAATACCAGACCACCTGACCTGCTTCTTGAGAAAACTATATGCAGGTCATGAAGCAACAGTTAGAACTGGACATGGAACACAGACTGGCCTAGACAGCATGTTAAAAAGCAGAGACATTACTTTGCCTACAAAGGTCTGTCTAGTCAAAGCTATGGTTTTTCCAGTAGTCGTGTATGGATGTGAGAGTTAGACTATAAAGAAAGCTAAGCACCAAGGAACTGATGCTTTTGCACTGTGGTGTTGGAGAAGACTCTTGAGAGTCCCTTGGACTGCAAGGAGATCCAACCAGTCAATCTTAAAGGAAATCAGTCCTGAATATTCAGTGGAAGGACTGATGTTGAAGCTGAAACTCCAATACTTTGGCCACCTGATGTGAAGAACTGACTCACTGGAAAAGACCCTAATGCTGGGAAGGATTGAAGATGGGAGGAGAAGGGGATGACAGAGGATGAGATGGTTGGATGGCATCACCAACTCGATGGACATGAGTTTGAGCAAGCTCTGGGAGTTGGTGATGGACAGGGGATCGCAAAAGGTTGGACATGACTGAGCGACTGAACTGACTGAATGGAAAAGAAAGAAGGATTTCTTTCTTCTTTCTCTCCTCTGAAAGGAAATGAGGAGAAATGCTAAAATTAAAGACAAGAAAGAGGAAGAGAAAGGAGAGAGAAACACCATAAGACTTCTGAATGGAGGAGATGTGCTTTTGCAGGACCCTTTGGAAGCTCTTTGATGGCAATTTCCATTAAACAGCAACTTGCTTTGAAAGGCTCGGTTGGGGGAGGTAGAAAAGAAACTGTGCATGGAATCCCTTCTCCTGCTGCTGATTTTGCCAGCCATGCGGATCAGAGATGCTGCCAGAGCTGCAGATGATGCTGGCCTTTGGGGCCGGGTCTGAGGCTGGGGTGCAGCTGAAGCTAGGGCAGGGCTGGAGCTGAGTGTGCGGTGGGTGAGGCAGGGAGGCAAGGCGGTCAGACTTCCCCAAACATCAGGCTCCTCCTCCCTTCTTGTGTTAGTTTTTTAGAACTGCCATTTCAAAATGCCATAAACTGAGTGGGCTTCTCAGGTGGCTCAGTGGTAAAGAATCTGCCTGCCAATGCAGGAGACACAGGAGATTCGAGTTTGATTCCTGGATTGGGAAGACCCCTGGAGGAGGAAAGGGCAACCCAGTCCAATATTCCTGCCTGGAGAATCCCCATGGACAAAGGAGCCTGGTGGGCTACAGTCCATGGGGTCACAGAGAGTCGGACATGACTGAGTGACTGAACACACACCCAGAGTAGCTAAAACAAGAGAAAGGTATTCTCTCTTAGTCCTGGAGGTTAGGAGTCCAGAGTCGCGGTGCCATCAGAGTTGGTTCCTCCTGGAGACTCTGGGAGCATCCTTCCCCAGCCTCCCACACTGCTTCTGGCAGCTGCTAGCGCTCTTTAGCATTCTTTGACTTGCAGGCACATCACTGCAACCTCCACCTCTGTCTTAATTTGGCACCTTCCCTCTGTCTGTGCATTGCTGTGTCCAAACTTTCCACTTCTTATACGGCCCATCCTGTTCCAGCATGATCTCATCTTAACTCAGTTCTACCTGCAAAGAGCCTTTTGCTAAATAAGGCCAAAATCCCAGGTTCTGGCTGCATGTGAATTTTGGTGGAATACTATCTAAAATACTGTCTCTCTTTAACAGGCCTTTTGGGGCCAGGCTCAGGTTCCAGACGGGGCTTCCCTGGTGGCTCAGTGGTAAAGAATCCGCCTGCAATGCAGGAGACCTGGGTTTGATCCCTGGGTTGGGAAGATTCCCTGGAGAAGGGAATGGCAACCCAGTCCAGTATTCTAGAGAATTCCATGGACAGAGGAGCCTGGTGGGCTTTAGTCCATGGGGTTGCAAAGAGTTGGACGTGACTGAGCGACCAACACTTTCGCTACACTTTCAGGTTCCAGGGCTGAGAAATATGAAAAGTGGAGGGAAGCAGCTAACCAAGAGGATGATGCTAAGACTTCTGATGATGACTAAACCCTATGTATATCCTAAGCTCTATGGAAATCACATATTGAAAATTATCCGGTTCCACTCTATTAAAGGCACTAGGTTGTATCTTGCTTTGTTAGAGAGCTACTTGGACACATTTTGTGCTTCTGTTCCCAGTGCTGGCTTTCGCTTTGAATGAGTTAGAAGTGTCTGACTTCACACCCTCTCTGAACAGAGCTCCTCTGAGTTTTTCAGATGCTACACTGACCTACTTTTAGATGATCAAAACTGGAGGTGTGAAAAAAAAAAAGAAGTAAAATCGAGTTTGGGAGCTGAAGGAGGAAGTGGAGGTAAGGAAGATCACAGAAGGCCGCCAGTCGTGCTCTCGCGCTGCCAGTCTGTAGGAAGAGCCAGGGAGCCATCTGCTTGTGAAGTCTCTAGACGTGCTGTAAGAGTCACATACGCGGGCAGCCGTAGATGCTCGCCACGGAAAAGGATTCCATCACCCCGGTGTCATTGCGGAGTGCTCAGGATGTAAGAATAATTTTTTAAAAGAAGGGTACACATATGAGTGCGTGCTGAGTCGCTTCAGCTGTTCCCACTCTGCGGCCCCTTGGTCTGCAGCCCACCAGGCTCCGCTGTCCGCGGGGCTTTCCAGGCAACAGTACTGGAGTTGGCCGCCGTGCCCTGCTCCAGGGCATCTTTGTGACCCAGGGATCAAACCCTTGTCTCTTATGTCTCCTGCATTGGCAGGTGGGTTCTAGCACCACCTGGGAAACCCTAGTATAGTGAAAGTGAAAGTGAAAGTGAACTGAAGTCGCTCAGTCGTGTCCAACTCTTTGCTACCCGTGGACTGTAGCCCACCAAGCTCCTCCGTCCATGGGATTCTCCAGGCAAGAATACTGGAGTGGGTTGCCATTTCCTTCTCCAAGGAAGTATAGTAGTGAATATAATGTATAAATTAAAATTTTTATTTAAGCTCCTCTGAGTTTTTCAGATGCTACACTGACCTACTTTTAGATGATCAAAACTGGAGGTGTGAAAAAAAAAAAGAAGTAAAATCGAGTTTGGGAGCTGAAGGAGGAAGTGGAGGTAAGGAAGATCACAGAAGGCCGCCAGTCGTGCTCTCGCGCTGCCAGTCTGTAGGAAGAGCCAGGGAGCCATCTGCTTGTGAAGTCTCTAGACGTGCTGTAAGAGTCACATACGCGGGCAGCCGTAGATGCTCGCCACGGAAAAGGATTCCATCACCCCGGTGTCATTGCGGAGTGCTCAGGATGTAAGAATAATTTTTTAAAAGAAGGGTACACATATGAGTGCGTGCTGAGTCGCTTCAGCTGTTCCCACTCTGCGGCCCCTTGGTCTGCAGCCCACCAGGCTCCGCTGTCCGCGGGGCTTTCCAGGCAACAGTACTGGAGTTGGCCGCCGTGCCCTGCTCCAGGGCATCTTTGTGACCCAGGGATCAAACCCTTGTCTCTTATGTCTCCTGCATTGGCAGGTGGGTTCTAGCACCACCTGGGAAACCCTAGTATAGTGAAAGTGAAAGTGAAAGTGAACTGAAGTCGCTCAGTCGTGTCCAACTCTTTGCTACCCGTGGACTGTAGCCCACCAAGCTCCTCCGTCCATGGGATTCTCCAGGCAAGAATACTGGAGTGGGTTGCCATTTCCTTCTCCAAGGAAGTATAGTAGTGAATATAATGTATAAATTAAAATTTTTATTTTATTGAAGTCTACTTGATTTATAATGTATTAATTTCTGCTTTACAGCAAAGTGATTCACTTATACATGTATACATATATATACATATATACATATATATATATAATTACATATTTTCATATTCTTTTCCATTATGGCTCATCACAGGATATTGAACATAGCTCGCTGTGTGTGCAGCAGGCTTTGGTGTCTACTCATTCTATGTATAATAGTTCACGTGTGCTAATCCCAAACCCCCAATCTGTCTTCCACCAACCCTGCCTCTTCCTTGGCAACCACAAGTCCTTCTCTATGTTTGTGAGTTTGTCTCTGTTTCATAGATGAGTTCATTTGTGTCCTATTCTAGATTCCACATATAAGTTATATCCTATGGTATGTGTCTTTGTCTGTCTGGCTTACTTCACATCATATGATAATCTTTAAGTCTGCCCATGTTGCTGCAGATGGCTTTATTTGATTCTTTTTTATGCCCAAGTAATATTTCATTGGTAAACAATTTATTCTTAAGTCTCTTATGAGTATATTTGAATACAACTTGAATGCATTATTATGCTCTATCATCCTTGTGTGCTTTCATGATTTGTTTTGTGTAGTTCAGTTCTCTCTCCTATTAGATAAAGTTCTAAGTAAGGAAGGAAGCGTTAGTTGCTCAGTTGTGTCCGACTCTTTGCAACCCCGTGGATTTTAACCTCTGTTCATGGAATTTTCCAGGCAAGAATACTGGAGTGGGTAGCCATTCTTTTCTTCAGGGTATCATACTGAAATAACAAACTTCTTAAAAACAAAGAATAAATGTTTTCCTCTTATTCCTACAAATTTGCATGTTGGTGGATGTCAGTCCATTTGAGTTGCTAAAATAAAATTACACTAGTGGTTTATATACAACTGAAATTTATTTCTTACGGTTCTGGAGGCTAAGTCCAAGATTAGGGCATCAGCAGATCTGATGTCTCCTAAGAGCCAGGTCCTCACCGACCGTCACCTCTTCTCTCTCTGTAACTGCGCAGGGCGGGAGGATGAGGGAGCTCTCTTGTGTCTCTTTCATAAGAGCACAGCCTCCATTCATGCGGACCCCGCTCTCATGCCCTGATCACCACCGTGAGGCCCCACCTCTAATACCGTCGCTCCTGGGGCAAGGATTCAACGCATGAATTTTGGAAGCTCACACACACGCAGACCGTAGTGCTGGGTCCTGCCCTTCATCCGGCGCTGCAGGCAGGCCACCTTAAGGATGGTCTCCAGGGGTCCTTGCCTCTTTGTGTTCACTTCTTCTCCATGCGTGCGTGCTTAGTCCCTCAGTTGTGTCTGAGTCTTTGCAACCCCGTGGACTGTAGCCTGCCAGCCTCCTCTGTCCATGGGATTCTCCAGGCAAGAATACTGGAGTGGGTTGCCATTGCCTTCTTCAGGGGATCTTCCAGATCCAGGGATCGAACCTGGGTCTCCTACATTGCAGGCGGATTCTTTACTCCCTGAGCCACCAGGGAAGAATTTATCCCTTTTACGTCTCCTTAAGGTATCTCCTCTTCTCGAGTAGGAACTGGACTTGTTGACTCACTTCAGTGAATACAACACTGCAGAAGTATAACGTATCACTTCCAAGATTAGGTTATAAAAGACTGGTTTTCATCTCTCAGTGTCTCTTGGAACACATATCCCTCGGGGAAGCCAACTGCCATGTTACAAATGGACCCTAAGGAGAGGCACACATAGCAAGGGACCAAGGCATGCCAACAAACGTGAGAAATAGATCCTGCTCACCACAGCTGAGCCTTCCGAGTAGACGGCAACCCCAGAGAGTAGTCTAACAGCAATAGTGTGTCAGAGCTTGAGCAAGAGGCAGACAGCTAGGCTGTGCTGGGTTCCTACCCACAAAAACTGCGAGATAATAAATGTTTGCTTATGGGTCATTTGTTATGTAGCAATTGATAACTAATACATCTGGCAGCTTGGGGATTCAGGGAGTCTCCACCTTGTGGCATTGCCATAGCAACATGATGCTGACCCTGAATCCACACCTGGATTGACACACCTCCCTACTACCCACACAGTTCATTGACTGGAACTAGTCATGTGAGCTGAACCTAACCTTGAGGGAGGCTGGGAGAAACGGGGGAGTGCCTGTAATTCTCTGTGGACATTACTGTATCGCATGGTCACTTGCTCTAGCTAGTCAGCCAGGCATTTGTTCACCAAACATTTAAAAAATCTCTGCTATGCTACAAAAAGAGAAACACCTTTTCCCAACCCTGTCAGCTCATTAAGTTAAAATCCTTCTATTTTCTTTTCATTGCATATTATATCTTATAAAAGACTATGCCACACCTTCTAGCTTCACTTCCTCTATCCCCTCACACTGCTTGAGTGAGTGAGTGAGTGAAGTCGCTCAGTCGTGTCCGACTCTTTGCGACCCCATGGACTGTAGCCTACCAGGCTCCTCCGTCCATGAGATTCTCCAGGCAAGAATATTGGAGTGGGTTGCCATTTCCTTCTCCAGGGGATCTTCCCAATCCAGGGATCAAACCCTGGTCTCCCGCATTGCAGGCAGACACTTTAACCTCTCAGCCACCAGGGAAACCCATACACTGCTTAATCCCATTGTAATTCGACTTCAACCACCAAATCTAGAGAGCCTTATTTTTGAAGATTTCTAGTAATTTCTAAATTTAAAAGAAAAAGTAGACGGCAACCCCAGAGAGTAGTCTAACAGCAATAGTGTGTCAGAGCTTGAGCAAGAGGCAGACAGCTAGGCTGTGCTGGGTTCCTACCCACAAAAACTGCGAGATAATAAATGTTTGCTTATGGGTCATTTGTTATGTAGCAATTGATAACTAATACATCTGGCAGCTTGGGGATTCAGGGAGTCTCCACCTTGTGGCATTGCCATAGCAACATGATGCTGACCCTGAATCCACACCTGGATTGACACACCTCCCTACTACCCACACAGTTCATTGACTGGAACTAGTCATGTGAGCTGAACCTAACCTTGAGGGAGGCTGGGAGAAACGGGGGAGTGCCTGTAATTCTCTGTGGACATTACTGTATCGCATGGTCACTTGCTCTAGCTAGTCAGCCAGGCATTTGTTCACCAAACATTTAAAAAATCTCTGCTATGCTACAAAAAGAGAAACACCTTTTCCCAACCCTGTCAGCTCATTAAGTTAAAATCCTTCTATTTTCTTTTCATTGCATATTATATCTTATAAAAGACTATGCCACACCTTCTAGCTTCACTTCCTCTATCCCCTCACACTGCTTGAGTGAGTGAGTGAGTGAAGTCGCTCAGTCGTGTCCGACTCTTTGCGACCCCATGGACTGTAGCCTACCAGGCTCCTCCGTCCATGAGATTCTCCAGGCAAGAATATTGGAGTGGGTTGCCATTTCCTTCTCCAGGGGATCTTCCCAATCCAGGGATCAAACCCTGGTCTCCCGCATTGCAGGCAGACACTTTAACCTCTCAGCCACCAGGGAAACCCATACACTGCTTAATCCCATTGTAATTCGACTTCAACCACCAAATCTAGAGAGCCTTATTTTTGAAGATTTCTAGTAATTTCTAAATTTAAAAGAAAAAGAAATCCATTTAGAAGCCCTTACACTGTTCTCAATGAAATGTTTTCATCAATCTTGGCAGTCTTTATTTATGTCCTCTTTCAATTTCTGTGATATATTTTATTATCTTACTCAGTGATTGGAGGTGTAGTGATGAAAACTATCCTAAATGCAGCATCATATCCTGTTCTGCATTCATATGGTTTTGTGTATTTCACATAAATATGAACAGGGAAAGGGAGAAGTTATTGAACATGTCTTTAATAAAATCCTCTGGGTCACTTTACTTCCCTGACCATCCCTCTGTCAGATAGGAGGACAGATTGGAGATACCACAGAAATCATTTCCCTGCACGCTGCCACAGGCTGTAAATAGCAAACGCAGCCTCTTCATTTGTTCCTGCTTTCCTGTATTTTACAGCACTGTGGATGATGAAAGGAGCTGACTTTATATCCCAAGGAAAAATGAGAAGAAATGACACACTGACTTAGCAAAGCTATTTTCAAAACCATATTATTTGTCATAAAGATGTACATGGCATTTTATCTAACACATTTTATTGTTTAAGCAAAATAGGGCATTTCATCGGTGTGTAACTTGTATTTAACACGTCTGTTAAAAAAATCAGTTTCCAGAATGCAGTCTGAGTCTGAAGGAAAGGTCCCTGAAGAATATTCTAGCATATCTTTCATAACAAATGGAACTCACACTACCTTTGTGTTCCTAGGTTTTCCCTTCTGATTCCTCCTCTTTCCTTCACTCTATGTGGGTGCTCAGACTCTTGAGTCATGTCTGACTCTTCGTGACCTCATGGACCGTACCCACCAGGCTCCTCTGTCCATGGGATTTCGCAGACAAGAATATGGGAGTGGGTTGCCATTTCCCCCTCCAGGGGATCTTCCTGACCCAGGGATTGAACCCACGTCTCGTGTGTCTCCTGCACTGGCAGGTGGGTTCTTCACCACTGGCACCCCCCGGGAAGCCCCTCACTGTAGGGGCTGACATCTGAGAGATCTGACATCTCTGCTGCCCAGTAAGGGGTGTGAATGGGAGCTAAAAGATACTCAGCTGTATCTTCCAGCGCTCTCCCTGCTCCGGGTTGGCATCGGCTCCCACAGCACCTGAAGACCTGCTGTAGTGCAGCTGCCAAGTGCAGGGTGCTGGCCTTGACCCCGGGCCCCAATCCCAGCCTGATTTCCAACACCTGCTGGCGGCCCTGTGGCCGCCCCTCCCCCACACTTCCAAGCAGAACTCAGATCTGCTCGTCCTCCTGGTTTCCTGCTTCTGCTAATGACCTGAGCCTTCTCCCAGCTACCTCGGGGAGAAACGAGGTCCTCTGGCAATCTGTTTCCCTATGTCCAGCAGCCACCCAGGTCCTGCTGGTTGAACCTGAGCTGGTTTCTTTGCCAGCCCCTTAGCTGATCTGTCTCCTGTTACATTGCCTTTCCTGGAGGAAAAGTCCATCAATACTTGCTTGATCTGAAACTTCTTTTCTTATCTACCCCAGCTCATGGTACATGATGAGTAAAGTGTTCATCTTTGTATTCCTGGTTCACGCATCTTTTCCACAGAAAATGTTATGATCTGGTTAGAAGCATCCTTGGGCTTCCCAGGTGGTGCTAGTGGTAAAGAACCCACCTGCCAATGCAGGACACTTAAGAGACACAGGTTCAATCCCTGGGTTGTGAAAATCCCCTGGAAGAGGGCATGGCAACCCACTCCAGTATTCTTGCCTGGAGAATTCCAGGGACAGAGGAGCCTGATGGGCTACAATCCATGGGGGTCACAAAGAGTTGGATACGACTGAAGTGATTTAGCACACACACACAGAAGCATCTTCATAGAATGTTCTACCTGTGTGAGAGAGGGAGAGACAGACAGTAACAGAGAGACAGAGATTCTGCTCACCTTGCCCAGTCCAGTGATGGGTGAGGAAGATCTGACATCTCTGCTGCCCAGTGAGGGGTGTGAATGGGAGCTGAAATACGCAGGAAAAGGATGTGCTTTGCAGAGAGCTGCGGAGGGGGCCATACACTCAGGCAGGAAGAGGAGTCCCTCCCCGTCTCAGGAATTGACAGCATCCTCCACGTCAAGGGGTCTTCCACTGAGGAGGCTTTCCCCACTCCTTCTTGGATTGTTGGCTGAGTAGGACGGCCTGCTGAGACCCTCCTGGAGAGATGGGTGTGTGCGTCCCAGGCTTAGAGAGAAGGCAGTGAATGGCTTCAGCAGCTGACTCAGCAAGGTGAGCTGTCCACAACCCGAGATTGAGTAGAGTAAGATGTCTCGATCTAGATTAGCAAGGGCTGGAGGACAGTTGGGATTCAGAAACTTTGATGTTACACCTGAGATGAAGGTGTAATCTGAAGATTGAACCAAGCGGGACTTGTGGGGTGTGAAAAAGAATCAATGTCACCCACCCTTCACTTCCCAGTGAGTGCGTGTCCTCTGCCCTAAATGAAAACTGACTCAAGGTTACAACTTTTCTGGTCACATTTATGGTCAGTTTAAAAGCACATCATTAATTGTGTCCAGGCCATTTCAGTTCAGTGCAGTCGCTCAGTCGTGTCTGACTCTTTGCGACCCCATGGACTGCAGCACGCCAGGCCTCCCTGTCCATCACCAACTCCTGGAGCTTACTCAAACTCATGTCCATCGAGTCAGTGATGCCATCCAACCATCTCATCCTCTGTCATCCCCTTCTCCTGCTGCTGGGGTCCAGCCCCAGTGGATCCAGGGTGATTTGAAGCAGGGACGGCGTTGGCGAGGAAAAACTTATTTATTTATTAATATAGAAATATATAAGATTAGATTAGGAAGAAATAGTGTAGTAGGAAAGTTTAGTGGAGAAAAGTGGCTGAATAACTTGGTTTACATGGAAAACCAATAAAGTTCCAGACAAGGAACTTGCATCATCTACGTTAGGCCGCCGGCGCCCGTTTGAATATCGGAGAGTGCCCCGCCTTGGGCTCTCTCTCTTACGGATCTTGAAAGCTGGGACAAGTAAGTAGACATGGCGAGCCTCCACGCCCCAGATGGGAATTCAGCCTGAAAGGGAGAGGGAGGGAAGAATGACATGGGGAAGCCCAGCATCGGTGCAAGACTCCAAAAAACTTTATTTTTAAAAATCAGCTTATATACCCCAAGTTGTACATAAAGAAATAATGGAATATGCAGAGTTATGCAGGGGCAGCAGTCCTGACCCTCATTGAGACAAGGCTTTCTTTTTGCATACCCTCCCGTATACAAAAGGTCTCAGGTGGTTTACATTATCTTCTGGCCAAGATGCCTGTTAACATATTTATGGCTCTCTTCCTGGATAATTGTCTATCAACCAGAAAACTCCTTTTCCCTAGAAGTGTTTTTTCTTTACTCTGCATCACCCTCAAAGTACTAAATAAAGTTACATTCCTGTAGAACAAAGGTGCAGTGGGTTATAACAAAGAAAGTACTTAACTCAAAGACCTAATGTTGCTAATACCAGGTCTACTACCTGTTTTTCTATATACCAACTATATCTAAAAATAAAGGATATGAAAATTTGGCAGCAAGTATTGGCTCAACAAATGAAACCTTTAATCAGTCCTATTCTAATGATTTTGACTCCTCGGAAGCCCCTGCATTCCTAGGATGTTTTAAGCTTCCTGTGCCTCCCGCGGTTGGGAGACCTCAAACAATCACATGCGCAGCTGTACGGAGTCCTGCAGGTAGGCTAGAAAGCCATCAGAGGGGTTTTTGGATTGAAACACCCTTTCAAATGCAGAAGACTAAAGTCCTGAGTTAACTTTTTTCCAGAGTGTGACAGAAGAGTGGAAAAATACAATATAATAAGACAGGCATATTCTTATTTTGGGGGTACATGCTCAGGAAATACCAGGGGGAAAACCTGAGATCTGACTCGACCTTGCCCATCTGATCTCTGCTGCATGACCTTGTCACGGGTGGGATTCCTCACGCTGGCCCCCGGCATCCTGCCTTCAGTCTTTCCTAGCATCAGGGTCTTTTCCAACGAGTCAGCTCTTCGCATCAGGTGGCTAAAGTATATCAAATCTTCTAAATCTTCTAAAGAATATTCAGGACTGATTTCCTTTAGGATGAACTGGTTGGATCACTTTGCAGTCCAAGGGACTCACAAGAGTCTTCTCCAACACCACAGTTCAAAAGCATCAATTCTTTGGTGCTCAGCTTTCTTTATAGTCCAACTCTCATATCCGTATATGACTACTGGGAAAGCCATAGCTTTGACTAGATGGACCTTTGTTCCATTTAATCAGCTTTATTTAAAGTTAAAATTTCTCTTTTAGAGATGTCTGCAGGCAGGAAGCAGGGGATAGGGGTATGGATGTGCCGTCTATCTCTTCTTATCTTTCACCATGGGTTCTGCCTTGCACTGGGGTCAGTATAAGGTGTGGGAGGGAGAGGGGGTGGGGTGGCAGGTGAAGTCCTGCAGAGCCAGCGCTGTCATAGAATGGCTGCACTCCCTCCATGCCTGGCAGATATTTAAAGCTGATCCTTTCTCTCCTGAGTATTTTTATGCCTTTTTAAAAGATCTCGCCTTCACTCAGAAGGATCAAAGGTGCTTCTCGTGACATATAAGATGTATTTTTCTCAGTTAACTCTTGATTATTTTTTAGTGATACATTCAAACTGCCTTTCTCCTCTGGAACCTTGTTACCTACCCCTGGGCTGTTCAAAAGGCAGGCAGTAAGATGGCACCAGGCCAGCTCTCTTTCTGGAAAAGCCCTCATTCTGTCCTTGGCGTTCCCTGAGCCCAGACCTTCAGGCCAAGCCTCCAGCAGCAGCCTTTGCTCTTTACTCTCCCCCTGGGCAAACCTTTGGTCCATCCCTGCTGGTTTCTTTAGTTTTTTTTCCAGCTGGAATCAGATTGAGCTCTTCATATTTCTTGAACTATAAGATAAACTCTACCCAGTTCTATGAAAGCTGGAAAATTGGTGGGATATATTGGATCAGCAAAGGAAAAGCTTGAGAGTTCATGGATTAGTTGAATTACATAGAGATAAGAAACTCATGTCTGACTTACTCATTCAGTGTGGCAATCTCTAGGTCCACCCATGTGGTGCAAATGGCATCATTCCATTCCTTCTTATGGTTGAGTAATATTCCATTGTATGTATGTACCAGACAGAGAAAGACAAATATAATATGATATTGCTTATATGTGGAATCTAAAACCATGGTACAAAACAGAAATAGAATCACAGTTGTAAAAAAAAGTTTATGGTTACCTAGGGCAGAAGATGGGGAAACAGTGGAAACAGTGTCAGACTTTCTTTGGGGGGGCTCCAAAATCACTGCAGATGGTGGCTCCATGGTGATTGCAGCCATGAAATTAAAAGACGCTTGCTCCTTGGAAGGAAAGTTATGACCATCTTAGACAGCATATTAAAAAGCAGAGACATTACTTTCCCAACAAAGGTCCATCTAGTCAAGGCTATGGTTTTTCCAGTGGTCATATATCGATGTGAGAGTTGGACTGTGAAGAAGGCTGGGCGCCGAAGAATTGATGCTTTTGAACTGTGGTGTTGGAGAAGACTCTTGAGAGTCCCTTGAACTGCAAGATCCATCCAGTCCATCCTAAAGGAGATCAGTCCTGGGTGTTCATTGGAAGGACTGATGCTGAAGCTGAAACTCCAGTACTTTGGCCACCTCATGTGAAGAGCTGACTCATTGGAAAAGACCCTGATGCTGGGAGGGATTGGGGGCAGGAGGAGAAGGGGATGACAGAAGATGAGATGGCTGGATGGCATCACGGACTCGATGGAGATGAGTTTGAGTGAACTCCGGGAGTTGGTGATGGACAGGGAGGCCTGGCGTGCTGTGGTTCATGGGGTTGTGAAGAGTCAGACACGACTGGGCAGCTGAATAGCAGCATAGCTGACTCACAGGGCTGTGTCATTACAGAGCACTGAGCGAGTTCCCTGTGCTGTGCAGTAGGTCCTTATTAGCTTTCTACTCTATGGAAAGTAGTGTGTACACATCAGTTCCAACCTCCCAATCCACCCCTCCCTGCTGTTCTGATCTCTGCACTCTTGCGGCTATGTGCTCAGGGCCAGGCTGGGTGCTATCTCCTTGGGAGGCCCTGGTCTCAGAAGACCGAGACACATGGCCATGAGCACCGGTTCCTGCTTTCCTGCTGCTGGTTTCACCGTCTCCTAATCCTTTCCTCTCTGTAGCCTCTGTCCGGTCTTTTCTCCCTGTCATTGGAAGACCCGAAACCTGAGCACGGTCTTCCTGGGGAAAGGCTGAGAGCAGGCAGTGCTGCCTACTTCGATCCTGAGTTGGAGGCTGATGCCAGTCTAGGGAAAGGATTTCTCTCCTTAGGTCAGCTTCATTCCCTAAGGTGTTACATTCATGTTTGCAGCCACAGCCTCATGGAAACAAAGGTGATTCCTTGGTTGGCCACTGCCTCCATGCCTACATGTCTTCTGGTGACCTTGTGGAAATCGGGAGTTGGGTCACGAAAGACAAAATTCAGAGCTCCTTGGTTACCTGGTGAAGAGGCATCCTCATCTCACATTTTGCTCCCCCGACATGAGTTTGCTTCCTTCCCTCGTATATTTGCTCTTATTCTTCCTTCTTGGTGTATCCATGCCTGAGACCATCCTTTTCCTCACTTGTAGTTTTCAGTCAAATGCCTTTGGAACTTTTTTTTACTGCAATTACAAGTGGATTTCTCCCTTCCCTGAATTCTATAAGGCTTTCACTGCAGTTGATACATTCTGACTTGTGTGACACTTACTGCTCTATTTTTTTTCCCCTTTCCAAACAGCTTGTTAGTTTAATTATCTTTGTTTTCTTCACAGTGCCTTACATAAAGCCTGACATGTAATGTGCAATGGATGCATTAGTCGTGTCTGACTCTTTTGTGACCCCATGTACTGCAGCCCGCCAGGCTCCTTTGTCCATGGGATTCTCTAGGCAAGAATATTGGAGTGGGTTGCCATTTCCTCCTCCAGGGGATCTTCTCATCCTGGGGATCAAACCCACATCTCCTGCAGGTGCATTGGGAGGTGCAATGAACCCGCATTGGCAGGTGGATTCTTTATCACTACACCACTTGGGGAAGCCCCCTGGCATATAATAGATTTTTTAAAATGTTTATGGAATGAATGAATTCAGATTAATGAATAGTGGATTTTATAGTATATTTTGGTTAGAGACTCTGATGGAGGAGCCTGGTAGGCTGCAGTCCATGGGGTCGCTAAGAGTTGGACACGACTGAACGACTTCACTTTCACTTTTCACTTTCATGCATTGGAGAAGGAAATGGCAACCCACCCCAGTATTCTTGCCTGGAGAATCCCAGGGACAGAGGAGCCTGGTGGGCTGCCATCTATGAGGTCACACAGAGTTGGACACGACTGATGCGATTTAGCAGCAGCAGCAGCAGAATTAGATAACATAAATTTTACATGTATCTGACAAGTTATTCTGGCTCAGAGTCTTGTCTCCATAGTCCATTTTTGGGCAACTTCTTTAGGGCTAACACTGAACTGTATATATCTTAGTATAGCTTATCATGTTTCCTCCTATTATAAGCTCAGAAGGGCAGGGGCTTTTTAAATATTTTGTATGTCCCTCTTGGCACTTAGCGCAATATTGGACCCACTGAATACACATAGATTATTGGTTGATTGAATGTTGTGTGTAGTATTTCCAGCAAGTTGATATTGCTATAATATTGATAACATAATTGTTGTTCAGTCACTGAGGCACGTCTGACTCTCTGCGGCCCCATGGACTGCAGCACGCCAGGCGCCTCCGTCCTTTAATATCTCAGGGAGCTTGCTCAAATTCACGTCCATTGAGTCGGTGCTGCCATCCAACCATGGCGCCCTCTGCTGCTCCCTTCTTTTCGCCTTCAGTCTTTCCCAGCATCAGGGTCTTTTCAGTGAGTCGGCTCTTCGCATCAGGTGGCCAAAGTATTGGAGCTTCAGCTTCAGCATCAGTCCTTTCAATGAATAGTCAGAGTTGATTTCCTTTAGGATGCACTGGTTTGATCTCCTTCTGTCCAGGAGTTTTCAAGTGTTTTCCAACACCACAATTCAAAAGCAGCGGTTCTTTGGCGCTCAGCCTTCTTTATGGTCCAACTCTGACATCTATACACGACTACTGGAAAAACCGTAGCTTTGACTATACAAACCTTTGTTGGCAAAGTGATGCCTCTGCTTTTTAATACATTGGTACAATTGCATATTGTAAATGCTAAACCTTTTAGGTCTGGATAAATAACTGTCATCACATTATTCACAGAGTGTTAAATCTCTACATTGTCTAATCTAACAATATGTTTAGTATTTACAATATGCAATCATACCAATGTATTAAAAAGCAGAGGCATCACTTTGCCAACAAAGGTTTGTATAGTCAAAGCTACAGTTTTTCCAGTAGTTGTGTATAGATGTCAGAGTTGGACCATAAAGAAGGCTGAGCGCCAAAGAACCGCTGCTTTTGAATTGTGGTATTGGAAAACACTTGAAAACTCCTTTATCCAGACCTAAATGTTCCCTTGGGGCTTCCCTGGTGGCTCAGAGGTTAAAGCGTCTGCCGCCAATGCGGGAGACCCGGGTTCGATGCCTGGGTCGGGAAGATCCCCTAGAGAAGGAAATGGCAATCCACTCCAGTATTCTTGCCTGGAGAATCCCACGGACGGAGAAAGCCTAGTAGGTTACAGTCCACGGGGTCGCAAAGAGTCGGATACGACTGAGCGACTTCACCTTCACCTTCACCTTCAAATGTTCCCTTTAAGTCTGGTCTCCTTAGAACCAGGGCATCTGAGTAAAACCTGAAACCTTTATTTCTTCAAAATAAGGGAACATTTTAAAAGAATTTAGTGGTTACATCAGTTGTCCTTTCACTATTGAAAGTATCTATATTAAAGAATATGACATATTTATTTTAAAATTTCTGACTAGCCAACTGCTATTTAATACAAAATTAGATACCTTAAAATAAATACAGAGAAACATTTTTAATTGAAACTTGTGATGCCAAATTTAGTAATGCATTAACCAAAGTCAAAGGAATATCTCGTTTTTAAAGAATCTGTATATTTTCAACAAGGAAAAGTATACCTGATGGTGTAAGCTATCCAATTGCATTGCATTCTTGATGAAGTAATATTAAACTATTTTTCTTGTTAAAAAATAGGAAAAATTCTAAAGAAGAAACATTCTTGGATATCACAGTAGTCCATAATGGATATGACTTAAGTTTTAGCTTGAAAGAAATTAAAAGTTACTTAACTAATGTACTGTGTATAGAGATCCATGGCTTTTTCAAGGATGGTCAGCTCAGTTGTTCATGGGCATACTCTGGAGATAAATTGATGCCTTTCTATCATCTACGATTGTGTGTATATATCATCTACTTATTTCTCTATGTATCCCTCCATCTATCCATCTATCTATCCATCCATCAATTATCTATTGCTCTCCTATCATCTATGGAGGGAAGCCAGGGAGTTGTTGTTCAGTCGCTCAGCGATGCCTGATGCTTTGTGTCCCCATGGGCTGCAGCACACTAGGCTTCTCTCCTCCACTATCTGCTGGAGGGAAGGAGAGAGAGAGATACATATCTAGAAGTAGGAATAAACCCCACAAATGAAACAGCGTTTTGTTACCTGAACTTCAGCCTCATTCAGCTAGAGATTATTTTGTAGGAAGACCTTGGTGTTGACAAGTGAATGACGGAAAATCTGATGGCCACACTTCAATATAGATGCTCTGCAAACAGGAGAGAGTAGGAAGAACCGAGGACTATTAACATCATTAACATGTTAACTGTTAACATCACACTATTGTCATCTGATGATAACAAGGGTTATCCTGGGGAATAAAAATCTGCTCCCTGGTGGTTCAGTATAAAGAACCTGCCTGCAATTCAGGAGCTGCAGGAGACACAGTTTCGATCCCTGGGTCAGGAAGATCCCCTGGAGGAAGGCATGGCAACCCAGTCCAGTATTCTTGGCTGGAGAATCCCATTGGCAGAAGAGCCTGGCGGGCTACAGTCCACAGGGTTGCAGAGTCAGACACCACTGAAGTGACTTAGTAAACAAGGTGGTGATACGTGGCACACAGCAAGTGTTCAATAAGTCTGAACTTGAACATTCGGAAGTTCGCAGTTCACGTATTGCTGAAGCCTGGATTGGAGAATTTTGAGCATTACTTTCCTAGCATGTGACATGAGTGCAATTGTGCGGTAGTTGGAGCATTCTTTGGCATTGCCTTTTTTTGGGATTGGAATGAAAACTGATCTTTTCCAGTCCTGTGGCCACTGCTGAGTTTTCCAAATTTGCTGGCAGATTGAGTGCAGCACTTTCACAGCATCATCTTCCAGGATTTGCAAGAGCTCAACTGAAATTCCATCACCTCCACTAGCTTTGTTCGTAGTGATGCTTTCTAAGGCCCACTTAACTTCACATTCCAGGATGCCTGGCTCTAGGTGAGTGATCACACCATCGTGATTATCTGGGTTGTGAAGATCTTTTTTGTACTGTTCTGTGTATTCTTGCCACCTCTTCTTAATATCTTCTGCTTCTGTTAGGTCCATACCCTTTATGTCCTTTCTCAAGCCCATCTTTGCATGAAATGTTCCCTTGATGTCTCTAATTTTCTTGAAGAGATCTCTAGTCTTTCCCATTCTGTTGCTTTCCTCTATTTCTTTGCATTGATCGCTGAAGAAGGCTTTCTTATCTCTTGGTATTCTTTGAAATTCTGCATTCAGATGCTTATATCTTTCCTTTTCTCCTTTGCTTTTTGCTTCTCTTCTTTTCACAGCTATTTGTAAGGCCTCCCCAGACAGCCATTTTGCTTTTTTGCATTTCTTTTCCAATGGACTGGTTGGATCTCCTTGCAGTCCAAGGGACTCTCAAGGGTCTTTTCCAACACCACAGTTCAAAAGCATCAGTTCTTCAGTGCTCAGCTTTCTTGATACTCCAACTCTCACAACTATATATGACTAGTAGAAAAAACATAGCCTTGACTAGACAGACCTTTGTTGGCAAAGTAATGTCTCTGCTTTTTAATATGCTGTCTAGTTTGGTCACAACTTTTCTTCCTAGGAACAAGCATCTTTTAATTTCAGGGCTGCAGTCACCATCTGCAGTGATTTTGGAGCCCCCCAAAATAAAGTCTGTCACTGTTTCCATTGTTTCCCTAAGATGTGTATAAGAGACAGGAAATTAAAAGATGCTTACTCCTTGGAAGGAAAGTTATGACCAACCTAGATAGCATATTAAAAAGCAGAGACATTACTTTGCCAACAAAGGTCCATCTAGTCAAGGCTATGGTTTTTCCTGTGGTCATGTATGGATGTGAGAGTTGGACTGTGAAGAAGGCTGAGTGCCGAAGAATTGATGCTTTTGAACTGTGGTGTTGGAGAAGACTCTTGAGAGTCCCTTGGACTGCAAGGAGATCAACCAGTCCATTGTAAAGGAGATCAGTCTTGGGTATTCATTGGAAGGACTGATGCTAAAGCTGAAACTCCAGTAGTTTGGCCACCTCATGAGAAGAGTTGACTCATTGGAAAAGACTCTGATGCTGGGAGGGATTGGAGGCAGGAGGAGAAGGGGACGACCAAGGATGAGATGGCTGGATGGCATCACCAACTCGATGGACATGAGTTTGGGTAAACTCTGGGAGTTGGTGATGGACAGGGAGGCCTGGTGTGCTGCGATTCATGGGGTCGCAAAGAGTCAGACACAACTGAGCGACTGAACTGAACTGAAGTCTTAAGTGTTATTTCTATGGATAACATGTTCCATTTCTATTCTATCTGTCTCAAATGTTATAAATGGATTTAGGTCTTTCTTTTATTATCTGTGAAGTATGTAAAACAACTCCTTTATGTACAATATCCCACTAGCTATGAAAACTCAATTACATTTTTAGGGAATTATAACTATATTCATGTTTTGTTTTGCTTTGTTTTTAAGTGGATATTTAGTGATTCTTTTAGTACCCACAGCTAAAAAGTTGCACATCTGGAAGAAAAGTCTTTGTCTTTTTAGCGTGTCATTCATCATTTTTTTCTACTATGTTATGTGTTCCTTTTAATGCCTGAGAAGTTAAATCATTAAGTTTTAACTCATATTTATTCTGGAGAATTTATTGTAGATTTATATGTGACCATTGGGCACCCTTGTTTAAATGATGAAAACACAGTTGAGTTGTATCTGAATTTACTAATCATAGAATAATGATACTAGTTGAATGTTTATTCACATAAAGAGGAAGAAAATAAAAAAATTTCTAGCTGTCATGTCACTGGCCTGCATTTTGAGTGGAAGCAAATCATTTCAGCTTTCACCTAACATAAATAAAAATTGAAAGTAGGGTTATTTTATTTGCTGTTTGACTCACTGGCCTATTCAATATTCAACAAGTTAATATTTTAGATTTTTATATAAGCTTTTTTAAGAAAGGTGTTTTTCTGAAGCTTATTCCAAATACTATATTAATTAATTTACAATGTTTCCTCCCGTTTTGGAAAGATTATTTTGGCAGAAGCCGTGAAACTAAAAGAAAAGCAAAGCCAATGACAGAGATTAATGCAATTGTTACATGTGGTCATGTTTGCAAGAATCTGATAAAGGTTTCCATCCATTTGGACTCTATGTATTTTTTACTTCCAAAATATCTCTAGTATTTCAGTCTTTTGATCTCTGCTTCTCAGGCTGTGAAATTTGGTTTGGGGATGGGATGAAAGGGGTTAGGGAGGATGAAGACAAATGATGAATAGAGGACTCATTTAATTTTAGCATTTAAGCATCCAGTCCACTGTTTGTATATGAGCTTGGTTTTCAGTCTTATTTATACTAGGAAACTAATGTTGTAGCCCTCGAGTTAGTGTCACTAGGAAATTCTTAAAATAGAAATTGTGCAAAAGAGATGCACCCCAAGGGCAAAAAGTATTTCACATTTGTTCCAGAAGACCATAGCTCCATTGGGAATTTATTGAAGTCTTCAAACACTAGTACTTATATTTGAATTTCCTGGAACCACAAGTACATGTTTTCAAAAGTCTTTGACTCCATTTTGGGGAACATGAAACTTAAATATTGGAATTGTTTCTGTTCTCCTACTGTCTTTTTTAAAAACATTATTGAAACGTTTTGCTTTAGAGCAAATTTTCAGGGACTATCAGTAACGGAGGGGAAATATAATTGAATGGTTCATTCAGTTTACTGGCCTTGATCTAGAGAAAGTGAAAGTGAAAGTGAAAGTGAAGTTGCTCAGTCATGCCCGACTCTTTGCAACCCCATGGATAGTAGCCTGCACCAAGCTCCTCTGTCCATGGGATTTTCAAGGCAAGAGTACTGGAATGGGTTGCCATTTCCTTCTCCAGGGAATCTTCCCAATCCAGGGATCGAACCCAGGTGTCTCACATTGTAGACAGACACTTTACAAGCCATATTTAACTGAGGATCAACTCTGAAAGATCACAGAGTATTTTAAGTAATGATCGATCTTTTGTTGCTTCATGTGGCTTCATCTGCCTCAGAAAGGAGTAGGTGGGAAGAACCTCTATTTAGTACACTTTTAATCTTTGGACAATGGAGAAAATGACTAAGTTGAGCAAGAAAATGCAGACGCTTTAACCTCTGAGCCACCAGGGAAGCCCGTAGGAGGAGCTAGATCCCCAGAAAAGGGACACAGAATTCATGCAGAGTGAAGAACTTGTGACATGGGACTCACCACCTGCTCACAGGTGTGGAGGTGATTGCCACATGGAGCTGGGAAGATGTCTCGCTAGAGTATCATCGTCTTACCCTTTAGAAGGTTCTAGAAGAGAGAAATAAGCTTAATTCCACAAATGCAGGGGTGCTACAAGGTTAACATCTCTAGGAGAGGGTAACTAAGTTGGACCAGGATATGTCATTATTTGACCATCATACATATATTGTCCACTGACTGCCTGTCAGGTGCTTGGTGAGAGTACATGAAATTGGAGCCTGGGAGTCAAACGGATTCTCTCTGATGTTTATAGGGATTCCCCAAGCTTAACTGCTTGTCTCACTTTTTCTTTGAGGTATAGGTATAATATAACATGTTTCTGTGACCTGCAAAAATGCTGATATTAGTGTGGCCTCTTTCTCCCAGTGGATTATAAACTCTGCTCAAAAGCTGAGACCAGTTAGATCCTACTCACCTTGGTCTGGGCTTCCCAGGTGGCACTAGTCGTAAAGAGCCTGCCTGCCAGTGCAGGAGACATGAGAGATTCAGGTTCCGTCCCTGGGTGGGGAAGATCCCCTGGAGGAGGGCATGGCAACCCACTCCAGGATTCTTGCCTGGAAAATCCCATGGACAGAGGAGCCTGGCGGGCTACAGTCCATGGGGTCGCAAAGAGACACGACTGAAGCATCTTAGCAAGCGTGCATGCAAACCTTGGTCAGAGTATCTGAGAACTGTGGCGCTCAACGGCATTCAGTTCATGTGTATTGACCGTGTTAGTTAGAGTGAATGGGATGTGAGTGCTGCCATTACGGTACTTGACAACTAAAACAAGAAATAAGATGTGGGCACAGAGCAGACTTATTAGGAGATTAGTTATTTTCATTTTATCAATTAGAGTTAGAAGAGACCAAAAAGCAAGATCAAGCAGCCCCCAGAAAATTTTGCTTTCTTCCTCCCAATTAAACTGTGCATATCCTGTGTTTAGATTTGGAAACACTTAGCTAGGTGACCATTACCTTGCCTTCAGATGTTCAGTAGCAGTTATAGTATATGACTCATTTATCTACTAGAAGTTGACTGAAGTTTAACTGATTTAGTTGGAGAACCTCAAAGCAATTCATGTACCAGAACTCTTTACCTATGTATCTGTTTTTCTATAGGCTCATCCTGCATCTAGATTTAATATTAGAAAAAGTCAGTTGCATCAGAAACTCCTAATTATCACCAAAAAACATAGTTGACTTGAGTGTCAAGAGTCAGCATGAATCCAAGATGAACAAGTCAGTTCGGCCATGGATCTGCAATTTGATAGTCTTGGCCACATTATTAGACCACATGCTCAATCGCTTTGAACCTCAGTTATCTATAAAGTGGTGATAATAATGCCTACCCTGCTTCCGTTTTAGCGCTGTTAGGGGTCAGAAAATCCTTTGTACACTATGCAATGCTGTATAAAAGCAAGGGATTCTTGCTGTCGTGATGGCTATAGTGTAACTGAACACGAACCTGAAGGCACATCCACATAATTAAAGCATCTTGCCCCGAGAACAGCTCTACGTGTTCCCATCTGTGAAGCAACATCTGATAAGTCCTTAGACTCATCAGCTCAAGTGTACATTGATGGTCCCTGAAGAATTATGGGCACATTAATTTGCTTGCCTGGAAACATCTGGATGCTCTAAAATTAGATTCCTGATGAAAGATTCCTGAAGTGTTGCCCGATTGATAATTTTATTCAGTTCAACAAACACGAATTGCATGCTTACTATAGATCAGGCATTGTTGGAAGCAGCAGACACACAGAGAAGGGAGCATGGTTCCTGCCTTCAGAGAGCTCACAGTTTATGGGCAGAGATACCTCCACAGTTAGATGTTCATAGAAAGTAAAATGGACTTATGTGCAACAACTACATAAATCATAGTGGCACTCCATAGGGGGATTTCCAGTTTGGAATTCTTTCAGGAGTTCCACATACTGAAAGAGTGAATTAATATTATTTAAATGAATGAAACTGTGGCTGCTGACTTTTGCGTTCTCTTCCTCGTTCCTCCCCTAAGGCAGAGAGCACAGAGGAGACTACGTGCTTATAAGAGGAAGAGCAAGGGAATAAATGGGGGGGGGGTAATTAAAATATTAAATGATCCAGCCAGGCTAGTTATTTCAAATCAACATCAAATACCAATCCGGATATTGATTGGGATATTGGTCACTCAATAGCTATCTAAAACGAATTCTTATTAGGATGTATCAGTTCAGCTCAGTTCAGTCACTTAATCATGTCCTATGCTTTGCAATCCCATGGACTGCAGCATGCTAGGCCTCTGTGTCCATCACCAACTCCTGGAGCTTGCTCAAACTCATGTCCATTGAGTCGGTGATGCCATCCAACCATCTCATCCTCTGTCGTCCCCTTCTCCTCCCACCTTCAATCTTTCCGAGCATCAGGGTCTTTTACAATGAGTCAGTTCTTTGCATCAGGTAGCCAAAGTATTGGAGTTTCAGCTTCAGCATCAATCTTTCCAATGGATATTCAGGACTGATTTCCTTTAGGATAGACTGGTTGGATCTCCATGCAGTCCAAGGGACTCACAAGAGTCTTCTCCAACACCGCAGTCCAAAGCATCAATTCTTCGGTGCTCAGCTTTCTTTATACTCCAACTCTCACATCCATACACACCTACTGGAAAAGCCATAGCTTTTAATAGACAGACTTGTTGGCAAAGTAATGTCTCTGCTGTTTAATATGCTGTCTAGGTTGGTCATAACATTTCTTCCAAGGAGCAAATGTCTTTTAATTTCATGGCTGCAGTCACCATCTGCCATGATTTTGGAGCCCCCCAAAATAAAGTCTGTCACTGTTTCCATTGTTTCCCTAACTATTTGCCATGAAGTGATGGGACCAGATGCCATGATGAGCTTTAAGCCAACTTTTTCTCTCTCCTCTTTCACTTTCATCAAGAGGCTCTTTAGTTCTTCACTTTCTGCCATAAGGGTGGTGTCATCTGCATATCTGAGGTGATTGCTATTTCTCCCAGCAATCTTGATTCCAGCTTGTGCTTCTTCCAGCCCAGCATTTCTCATGATGTACTCTACATATAAGTTAAGTGAGCAGGGTGACAATATACAGCCTTGACGTACTCCTTTCCTGATTTGAAACAAGTAGGTTGTTCCATATCCAGTTCTAACTGTTGCTTCCTGACCTGCATACAGATTGCTCAAGAGGCAGGTCAAGTGGTCTGGTATTCCCATCTCTTGAAGAATTTTCCACAGTTTGTTGTGATCCACACAGTCAAAGGCTTTGGCATAAAGCAGAAGTCAATAAAGCAGAAGTAGATGTTTTTCTGGAACTCTCTTGCTTTATTGATGATCTGACAGATGTTAGCAATTTGATCTCTGGTTTCTCTGCCTTTTCTAAAACCAGCTTGAACATCAGGAAGTTCATGGTTCACGTATCATGGAAGCCTGGCTTGGAGAATTTTGAGCATTACTTTGCTAGTATGTGAGATGAGTGCAACTGTGAAGTAGTTTGAGCATTATTTAGCATTGCTTTTCTTTGGGATTGGAATAAAAACTGACTTTTTCCAGTCCTGTGGCCACTACTAAGTTTTCCAAATTTGCTGACATATTGAGTACAGCACTTTCACAGCATCACCTTTAAGGATCTGAAATAGCTCAACTGAAATTCCATCACCACCACTGAAGTGAAGTCACTCAGTCGTGTCCGACTCTTTGCGACCCCATGGACTGTAGCCTGCCAGGCTCCTCTGTCTATGGGATTCTCCAGGCAAGAATACTGGAGTGGGTTACCATTTCCTTCTCCAGGGGATCTTCCCGACCCAGGGATCGAACCCGGGTCTCCTGCATTTGAGGCAGACGCTTTAACCTCTGCGCCACCAGGGAAGCCCACCACTAACTTTGTTCATAGTGATGCTTCCTAAGACCCACTTGACTTCGCATTCTAGGATGTCTGGCTCTAGGGAGTGATCACACCATCATGATTATCTTGGTCATGAAGATCTTTTTCATATAGTTCTTTTGTGTATTCTCACCAGCTCTTCTGAATATCTTCTGCTTCTGCTAGGTCCATACCATTTCTGTCCTTTATTGAGCCCATCTTTGCATGAAATCTTGGTATCTCTAACTTTCTTGAAGAGATCTCTAGTCTTTTCCATTCTATTGTTTTCCTCTATTTCTTTGCATTGAACAGTGAAGAAGGCTTTCTTATCTCTCCTTGCTATTCTTTGGAACTCTGTATTCAAATGGGTATATCTTTCCTTTTCCCCTTTGCCTTTTGCTTCTCTTCTTTACTCAGCTATTTGTAAGGCCTCCTCAGACAAACATTTTGCCTTTTTTTCATTTCTTTTTCTTGGGGATGATCTTGATATCTGCCTCCTGTACAATGTCACGAACCTCTGTCCATAGTTCTTCAGGCACTCTGTCTATCAGATATAATCCCTTGAATCTAATGTTCACTTCCACTGTATAATTGTAAAGGATTTGGTTTAGGTCATACCTGAGTGGTTTAGTGGTTTTCTCTATTTTCTTCAATTTAAGTTTGAATTTGGCAATATGGACCTCATGATCTGAGCCACAGTCAGCTCCCAGTCTTGTTTTTGATGACAGAATAGAGCTTTGCCATCTTTGGCTGCAAAGAATATGATCAATCTGATTTTGGTATTGGACATCTGGTGATGTCCATGTGTAGAGTCTTCTCTTGTGTTTTTGGAACAGGGTGTTTGCTGTGACCAGTGCGTTCTCTTGGCAAAACTCTGTTAGCCTTTGCCCTGCTTCATTCTGAACTCCAAGGCAAAA
This sequence comes from Cephalophus harveyi, assembly GCA_006410635.1. Taxonomy (NCBI): domain Eukaryota; kingdom Metazoa; phylum Chordata; class Mammalia; order Artiodactyla; family Bovidae; genus Cephalophus; species Cephalophus harveyi. Next base: position 366,268 of record SJYT01001268.1, on the reverse strand, counting down.
TTTACCTGTTACTCTGGGTATTTCTTGAGTTCCCACTTTTGCATTCCAGTCCCCTGTAATGAAAACAACATCTTTTGGGGGTGTTAGTTCTAGAAGTTCTTGTAGGTCTTCATAGAACTGTTCAACTTCAGCTTCTTCAGCGTTGGTGGTTGGGGCATAAACTTGGATTACTGTGATATTGAATAGTTTGCCTTGGAAATGAACAGAGATCATTCTGTCTTTTATGACATCGCATCCAAGTACTGCATTTCAGACTCTTTTGTTGACTATGATGGCGACTCCTTTTCTTCTAAGGGATTCTTGCCCACAGTCGTAGATATAATGGTCATCTCAGTTAAATTCACCCATTCCCGTCCATTTTAGTTCACTGATTCATCAAATGTTGATGTTCACTTCTTTTTGACCACTTCCAATTTGCCTTGATTCATGGACCTAACATTCCAGGCTCCTATATTGCTCTTTACAGCATCAGACTTTATTTCCAGCACCTGTCACATCCACAACTGGGTGTTATTTTTGGTTTGGTTCTGTCTCTTCATTCTTTCTGGAGTTTTTTCTCCACTGATCTCCCATGGCATATTGGGCACCTACCAACCTGGGGAGTTCATCTTTCAGTGTCTTATCTTTTGCCTTTTCATACTGTTCACGGGCTTTTCAAGACAAGAATACTGAAGTGGTTTGCCATTCCCTTGTCCAGTGGACCATGTTTTGTCAGAAATCTCCACCATGACCCATCCATCTTGGGTGACCCTACACAGCATGACTCATAGTTTCGTTGAGTTAGACAAGGCTGTGGTCCATGTGATCAGATTGGTTAGTTTTCTGTGATTGTAGTTTTCAGTCTGTCTGCCCTATGATGGAGAAGGATAAGTCTCAGATCAGTTCAGTCGCTCAGTCGACAGGCTGAGAAACACTGAGGTACTTAGTGTCGTGCGGTTCGGAGGGACAGGTAGTGGTTGAGGGTCTCAAATGAGTCTGAACGCAAGTAACTCAGTCACTACGGTAGGTCGGTAGAGTAGGAGCCAGATCTAAGTGTGTTTAGAAAAAAGGTTTGAGCATGTGTCACCTCCTCCTCTGCCCTTCCTGTCCCCGTGTCTCTGGGTCAAGACCGAGACTTGGTACATCGACACCCGGGGGGACCGACGTAGTTCCAAGGAGAGGAAGGAGGGTTGAGGTCGAAGGAGGTGCCCTGGGAGTAATTTTGCATATCAACTAAACTTTCTGTATATTTTCTCCCTTAACCCCTTCTCCCCTTCTCTCGAAAAGAATCTTTAAAATTTTAAAATAAGTACTGGTTAGTCTCGAATGAGGGTCCGGGGACTGAGAGATGTCGAACGATACAAAACAGAATAAACAAACAACAACAACAACTCCTTCTTTGGTGGTTGGATCCCGTTTTAGTAAGTTTACACCACCATTATAAACGAATTCTTCTCTTGTAACCTAGGTTTTTTTTTTTTTTTATGTTGGTTTTTTGTTTTCCGTTTCTCTTTACATCTACTTCTCGCAACCCAAGACCCTCGTGACCTTTCTCTCACTTCTATTGTATTCACTACACTTGGGTCCGACCCGACCCTTCCCGCCAGGTCCTCCTGGTAGAGACGAAGACCTGGGGAGCGTGGACACCACGAAGGGAGTGGTAGAGGGACGACCACGACGGGCCGACAGTGTCGGTGCGACCGTAAGAGAGGTAAGTGTAGTCTCACCACTTCAGTAGTTATACAAGTGTACCCTCTTTAAACCTATTAAAAGAGAGGTCTGCAAGTAGATAGAACGTTATAGTAATGAAAGGATGGGGAGGATAACACGTAAACTCTTTGATCTACGGAAGAAATTTTTTTAAAAAAAAAAAAACAACTTCAACTGACTATTACGACACAATCAAAACCCACGTGTCTTTACACTAAGTCAACATATAAGAAAAAGTATAAAAAAAAGATAATATCCAATGATGTTCCATAACTCATATAAAGGGACACGATATGTCATCCTGTAACAACCAAAAGATAAAATACATATCATCACACATATCGTTAATCTCAGACTCCTAATTTATCTCTCCCACCTTTCCCCCTTCAGTTCAATTCAGTTCAGTTCAGTCGCTCAGTCATCTCTGACTCTTTGCGACCCCATGGACTGCAGCACACCAGGCCTCCTTGTCCATCACCAACTCCCAGAGCTTGCTCAAATTCATGTCCACTGAGTCAGTGATGCCATCCAACCATCTCATCCTCTGTCGTCCCCTTCTCCTCCTGCCTTCAATCTTTCCCAGCATCAGGGTCTTTTCCAATGAGTCAGTTCTTCACTTTCAGGTGGCCAAAGTATTGGAGTTTCAGATTCAACATCTGTCCTTCCAATGAATATTCCAATGAATATTTTCCCCTTAGGTAACCATAAGTTTGTTTCCTATGCCTGTTATCATCTTTGCTTTCAGATCATCCCTTACCCCATGGGCTCCAACTTGGATCAAAAGACTCAGAAAGACAAAGTTTATTTTCAATATATTTTTATATTATACCGATTTTAAAATATTTTGAAAATTATCCATTGTCTACAGCTGTGTGTGCATGCTAAGTGGCTTCAATTGTGTCCAACTTTTTTGTGACCCATAGCCCGACTGTAGCCCACCAGGCTCCTCTGTCCATGGATTCCTCAGGCAAGAATACTGGAGTGAGTTACCATGCCCTCCTCCAGGGAATCTTCCTGACCTAAGGATCTAACCCGTGTCTCTTACTTCTCCTGCAAGGGCAGGTGGGTTCTTTACCACTAGTGACACTTGGGACGCTCCCAGAGATTAAATAATTTGCTCAAACCATATATCCCTTAAATTGCTGCATTGAGATTTAGACCCAGGTGAGCCTTGTTCAAAAGATCCGTGAGTTTTTCAGTACACTTTGTTGTTCACTCCCAGCTTTGTACTAATTCCACAAGACATTTCTCAGGCATTTTATAGGCCTGTGTGTTAGTCGCTCAGTCAAGTCTGACTCTTTGTGACCCCATGGACTGACCGTGGGCACAGTCAAAAAAAAAAAACATACACTTAAGTCCAGAAGACTTGGGTTCAAATTTCGCCATCTTGCATTTTTCTGTTGATAGTATGGTAATAAGAGACGGAAGATGAGCTCATATCCCAACTTTGTCATTTAGCAGCTGTGTAAACTTGGGCAAACTTTTCTCATTTCTGTGTTTCCGATTTTTCAAATGCCCAAGAGAGACAAAAACAATCAAGTGACTGAAAAAGAAACATGATAACACCCTGCAAACAGCCTGGCGCCTCCCCTGGCACACAGCAGGCGCCTACTAAATGTAGTCACTTCATCTCTCCCAACTAATTCTGATCATTTGGAGGCATGCATTATGTGCTCTCTGGGCTTTTATTTAATAAACATATGCTGTTTAATACTGATGTTTTGACGTGGCTACAGGAAAAGCAGAAGAAATAAATATCCAAATAGGGAAGTCTTTCCTCTCATGTCTCTAAAATGAGAACCCACGATTTCTAGGTTGTAGAAAAGAAGTGGCAATGATTTATTGTTGAACAAAAGAGCAATTGTTTATTATTGAGACCAATTCTGGACCTACTCTTTTTTTTTTTTTTTTGGACCTACATTTTAATGATAGTCGTTCATAGCTTTCTCCAGTAGCAGAGGGCCCTGGAAGGCTTGTGTCGGATTGAATCTGAAGCCACTCTCTGCCTCTCAGCCCAGGTTCCCGAGCCAGAACCCTGAGCCAAACACACCATTCCATCTGCTGTCCTAACCCAAGGGAAATGACCCTCAGACTCCATGGGGCTCATTCAGGCCACGAAGGAGACCTCACCTTTCATAGGACAGATGGGGTTCAGAGATGCTTTGCTTAAGTGACTAAGGAGGAGGGAAACAAAAAAATCGAGATCTAGTTAACGAAATGTGCTGAGGTCATTTCCACCATGCATTGTTGGAGCTCAAAAGCAGAAAGTGTCAAGAGGGCTATAATTAGGAGAATGAGTTAAAAATGTAACAGCACTCCAGATCTCAACTACACATATCGTCATTTTCTCAACTATAAACGTCTGTGCACTTTATGGGGACTATAGTAATCCTTCTTTTTTTCCAGCATTTGAGGGAAACAGGGGAAGAAAAATAATAAAGGGGGGAAGGTAATTTTTTTTAATTGAAGGATAGTTGCTTTTATAGAATTTTGTGGTTTTCTGTCAAACCTCAGCGTGAATCCGCCATAGGTATACATATATCCCCTCCCTTTTGAACCTCCCTTCCATCTTCCTCCCCATTCTACCCCTCCAGGTTGATATGGAGCCCCTGTTTGAGTAATGTTTTTAAGGCACATTTGAGAGAGGCCAGAGAATTCCTGGGAGGAGGCAGGCGCAGTTCTCTGCCCGTCTTTCTTTGCACTGCAGTCCACTCTAGTCCTTTCTGACCGTGCAGTCGTCTGGCCCTGAGTGCCTGGTCCCCCACGTGTGCCCTCAGAGTGGCACCTGCGCCTGGCGAAGCCCTATAAACAGAAAGCAGCCTCTGCGTGCAGAGGGCTAGTGTCCATCCTGCATGGCCGTCGCCCCTGAAGACTTCAAGCTTCGCTGTCACACACCCTGCATTTATTTCTGATAGACTTTGTCTTTTAGAGATTTAGGTTGACAACAATATTGAGCAGAAAAGCGCAGAGTTCTCATGTATTCCCCGACCTCACACAGGTATATCTTTTCCAGTGATCAACCCCCTCCCAGTTGGTACATCTGTTCTAATCAGTGAACCTACACTGACACATCATTTTCACCCCAAATCCAGTTTAGGTTAGGGCTCACTGTTGTTATTGTACATTCTATGTGTTTAGACAAGTGGATGATGGTATATATCCATTTTTATTGTGTGACATGAAATGCATTCACTAAGAAATCCTCTATGCTCTGCCAGTTCATCTCTTCCTGCCACCACTGATGTTTTGTTTTACTGTCTCTATGATTCTGCCTTCACCAGCGTATCATACAGTTGGAATCATACAGCAGGCAGACTCTAGATTGGTCTCTTTCAGTATGTAAGATGCATTTTAGTTTCCTCCGTGTCTTTTCATGGCTTGATAGCTCGTTTGTCTTTAGTGTGGAATTATATTCCATTATCTGGTTGTACAGCAGTTTATGTCTTCATCTACTGAAGGACATCTTGGTTACTTCCAAGTTGGACAATTATGAAAAAAAGTGCTGTGAACATCCATGTGCAGGTTTTTGTGGGGACGTTTTCTGAGTAAATACCAAAGAGCCTGAATGCTGGATAGTACGGTAAGCATGTACTTTGTTTTATAAGAAACAGTCAAACCATCTTCCTAGGTGGCTGTATTCTCACCAGTTGCTTCACATCCTCATCAGCACTGGGTGTTGGCCAAGGTCCAGCTTTCAACTCTTCAATAGGTGTGTCGTTATCTCATTGTTTTAACTTGCAATTTCCTAATGACATATCATCTAGAGTGACTTTTCTTATACTTGTTTACCATCGTATCTGTGTATTGTTTTGGTGAAGTATTTATTCAGATCTCATTTTGCTCGTTTTTTAATTGAGTTGTTCATTTTTTTAATGTTGAGTTTAAAGAGTTCTTTGTACGTTTTGGATAGCAGTCTTTTATCAGATGTGTCTTTTGCAAATATTTTCTCTCAGTCTGTGGCTCGTCTTCTTATTCCCCTGATCCTTCTACTCTTTGTGTCAAAGACAAACTTTAAAAAAAAAAGAAAGGTAAGTATTGGGTTGGCCAAAGACCAAGATGTTATAGAAAAGCCCAAATGAAATTTTTGTTTAACCCGGTATTTGTATCCATCTTCACGTGTAAGTCAGTGATCCAAAAGCAGTAGGAACAAAAATATTTGAGTAACTGTGGTGTCAATTTCATGGATCTAGTGAAAACTGCTTAGAAGAGTGCAGGTTTCATAATTAGGGGTGTACGTAAGAGTTAGTCATTAGCAGCGGTACAAAAGGAGGTAAGGGATTTCCAGTAACTTTTCTCCACTTGCCTTATTTTGGTGTTAATATGACTTTTATAAGAAATTCTTGGATTCAAGCCTTTGGGAAGATTTGAATTAAGTCAGTGGTTCTCAAGCAGAGGTGGTTTTTGTCCACCAGGGAAATTTTGTCCCCGTCTGGAGCATGATGACTAGGGAGGGGAGACAGCATTAGTGGGCAGGAGCCAAGGAGGCTCTGAGCATGTGTGGTGCCCAGGACAGCCACCCCTGCACCTCCCACCAACAGAAGAATGACCTGGCCCTAGATGCCACCAGTGCCACAGTCGAGAAATCCAGAACCAAATCAAGCACCTTCTCTTGCTATATCTTTATGCAGCTGGTTTTTGTAAAAAACTGAGAGCAAGCTAGAGTGAACAGTATTTTCCAAATACATGTATGTGTGACGACACTGGAGTTCTTACATGATTCTGTGTGCTCGAACTCTTCTGGAAGAACCACGCTTCCTGAGTTGGTCCATAATTTATTTTCATAGATGTTTTCTTTCCAAACCTTGGAAATTGAGGCTAACATTTATATTTTAATTTTTCCTAATGTTAATGATTGGCAAATAATCTAAACTATTTTCCACAGGGAAAAGACTGCAAAAAAGAGCAGCGTTTGCTTAGCAAACAGAGAATATCTAAAAACAGCCTTGCTAAAAACAGGTTAATGCTTTAAATGACACAATTGAACAAGACATAATTAGGGATAACTATTTCCTTCCTCTCATTTTAGAAACACCATGAGCATTTGGCACAGGGGTGAGAGAGGGTGATTTCATGACCTCCATTTGGATTTTTTTTTTTTTCAGTGTTGCCATTAAGTTGTTATTACATAAAATGGTATCAAGTATGCCAACCAAATTTCCTTATAGTATGTAAATCCCTTGGACTACAAGGAGTCCCTTGAACAGCAAGGAGATCAAACCTGTCAATCTTAAAGAAAATCAACCCTGAATATTCATTGGAAGGATTGAAACTCCAATACTTTGGCCACTTGATGCCAATGAGAGCTCACTCATTGGAAAAGATTCTGATCCTGAGAAAGACTGAGGGCAGGAGAAGGGGATGACAGTGGATGAGATGACTGGATGGCATCACTGACTCGATGGACATGAGCTTGAGTAAACTCTGGGAGTTGGTGATGGACAGGGAGGCCTGGCATGCTTCAGTCCATGGGGTCTCAAGAAGTCAGACACGACTGAGCAGCTGAACAGCAACTACAGTGTAAACCCAGTTTGCAAAGAAGCTGTTTCGTGGCCAAAAAATTTGCAATAATTAAATTAATGTTGCTGAAGTCCCTATTTCTTCTTTGAAGACCTGGTGGCTCAGAGGTTAAAGCGTCTGCCTCCAATGCGGGAGACCCGGGTTCGATCCCTGGGTCGGGAAGATCCCTTGGAGAAGGAAATGGCAATCCACTCCAGTATTCTTGCCTGGAGAATCCCATGGACAGAGAAGCCTAGTAGGTTACAGTCCACGGGGTCGCAAAGAGTCGGACACGACTGAGCGACTTCACCTTCACCTTCACCTTCACATAAAGAATTGGAGAAGGACATGGCAACCCACTCCAGTGTTCTTGCCTGGAGAATCCCAGGGACGGGGGAGCCTGGTGGACTGCCGTCTGTGGGGTCGCACAGAGTCGGACACGACGGAAGCGACTTAGCACATAAAGAATAGAAAGTACTAATTTTAAAATAGATCTTTGGCCAAGATTCAAGAGGAATACGTTTTCCCATGCCCAAATGAGTGGTTGATAATGATATCTTTTCAATTCTATTCTGTTGCTATATATTTACACACTGTGCTGTATGCTAAAAGGATCAGAAAAGACTAATATGTAATCCTTTTCTTTGAGAAGCTGACAAATTAATGGACGTGGTGTGCACACTTAGATGCTGCAATGTTAGTGTGAAGGGCTGAGTGATTTGTTTGGAATATGGGGAGTGAAAAAGGAAGGGAGAAGAGAAGAGACTCCTTGAATTGGTCTCTTATCAGGGGTGGATCTCAGAGAAGACCTGTGAGCACTGGGGGTGGGGGTGGGGGTGAGGAGACATCCTGGGATGAATATGGGTCAGGTGCACAGAGGGTGGGCAGTGCCTCCCGTTAAAAGACAGGGTCACACCAGACTAGGGAGGGTCCTCGGCATTCTACTGAAGAAGCTGTCCTACACCAGGATTTTGGGTGCTTTGTAGGAATAATTCCTTTTTACTTTTCTTCTCTTTGGGCAATCACAACCATAACTGTCATTCATGAAGAGATAAGGGGACCTAGTCAGAAGCTGAGTGTCAATTCACACAGTTAATTAAAAAACAACTTGATTTCCAAGGCCATATTTGCTTTGGTAAATTCGTTCAGGTGTCTCTTGACTTTCTACTTTTGCATTCCAGTCCCCTATAATGAAAAGGACATCCTTCTTGGGTGTTAGTTCTAGAAGGTCCTGTATGTCTTCACAGAATGATTCAACTTCAGCTTCTNCAAGGCCATATTTGCTTTGGTAAATTCGTTCAGGTGTCTCTTGACTTTCTACTTTTGCATTCCAGTCCCCTATAATGAAAAGGACATCCTTCTTGGGTGTTAGTTCTAGAAGGTCCTGTATGTCTTCACAGAATGATTCAACTTCAGCTTCTTCAGCATTACTGGTCGGGGCATAGACTTGGATTACTGTGATATTGAATGGTTTGCCTTGGAAACGAACAGAGATCATCTTGTTTTTGTGATTGCTTACAAGTGCTGCGTTTTGGACTCTTTTGTTGACCATGAGGGCTGCTCTATTTCATCTAAGGGATTCTTGCACATAGCAGAAGGTTTAATGGTCATCTGAGTTAAATTTACCCATTCCAGTCCATTTTAGTTCGCTGATTCCTAAAATGTGGATGTTCGCTCTTGCCATCTCCTGCTTGACCATGTCCAATTTGTCAGATATAGTTGACTGTAAATGCTTGTATTTATTTTGGAGCTCTCAGTTCTGTCCCACTGATTAATGTTCCTGTGTTTATGCTAGTACCATAGCGTTTTGATTACTGTAGCTTTATAATGTAACTTGAAATCAGAAAGTGTGATGCTTTTCACTTTGTTCTCCTTTCTCAGGATTGCTCTGGCTATTTAGGGCCTCTTTTGGTTGGTACACATTTTATGATTGTTGTTTCTACTTCCATAAAGAATACCATTGAAATCTTGATAGAGATTATATTGCATCTGTAGATAGCTTTCAATAGGATAGACATTTTAATAATATTAATTCTTATAGTCCATGAACACAGGATACTTTTACATTTATATATGTCTTCAGTTTCAGTGTAGAGATCTTTTACCTTCTTGGTTAAATCTAGTCTTAAATATGTTATCATTTTTGATGCTATTTTAAATGGAATTATTTTCTTTCTATTGCAGATAATTCATTGTTAGTGTCCAGCAATGCTAGTGATTTTTGTCTGCTAGTTTTATATTCTGCACCTTTACTGAATTGGTTGATTAGGTCTGAGTTTTTTGGTGGGGTCATTAAGATTGCCTATAATATTACATTGTCAACAGAGATGGCTTTACTTCTCCCTCTCCTCTTCTGATGTGCTTTATCCCTTTTCCGTGCCTGATGGCTGTGCCTAGGACCTCGAGCACTGTGAATGATTAGGATCAATAAGAGTGGGTACTCTTATCTTATTTTTGATCTTAGAGGACAAGCTTTCAATCTTTCACCACTGAGTATGATATGAGCTGTGGGCTTGTCATATATGGACTTAATTATGTTGAGGTATGTTCCTCTCCTTGTGGCTCAGCTGGTGAAGAATCTGCCTGCAATGCAGGAGACCCCAGTTCGATCCCTGGGTTGGGAAGATCCACTGGAGAAGGGAATAGCTATCCACTCAGGTATTCTGGCCTGGAGAATTCCATGGACTATATAGTCCATGGGGTCACAAAGAGTTGGGCACAACTGAGCAACTTTCATTTACACTTTCGTGTTCTTTCTACACCTAATTGATTAAGAGTTTTCACCATGAAGAGATGCTGAGTTTTGTCTAATGCCTTTTGTACTTCAATTGAGACGATCATATGATTTTTCCTTTCTATTAGTGTGATGTGTCACATTTGTTGATACACATTAGTTGAACCATCCTTTTATCTCAGGGATAAATCCCACTTGAGCATGAGTAATCCTTTTAATGTGCTGCACTGTGCTTTTTTTTAGTGAAACGTTGTTACAACTATCCACCTGCTTTCTTTTTCTGATTCATTTTAATTTAGTAAAATGTAGGATGGATAAGAAGGTATGTATCACCAGTTCATAATGAATTCTTATAACTAATACACCATGGGTGATTTGTTCCTTTAGAAATAGAACTTTCCTAATCAGTTAATAATGTATAATTTAAAAATCAATTTGAAAAGAAACTCAATTTATTAATTTGAAGAGTATATTTATGAATAGATGTGAGTACTTAGGTTGATTTGGAGAGCTTCGATTTGTTTTTCTAGAAACGTTAAGCACTGATGGAATATTCGTTGTATGTTATGAGCCAATAGAGATTGTTAGTAACTGCTGTGAATCACATGTAAATATATCATAATTTTATCGTATACATTAAATGTGACTATTATAAAGATAAGATATTGGTATCAAGAGGGATGTTCTACCTTGTATTGGTTACAAACATTGTTTTCTGACAAATAAAAGTAGATGAAAGTTTCTAAAGCCATCAAGTAAGTATTCATTATGAATCATGCATCTATAATGTATGAAAAACAGCCAATCCTAGTTTGAAACTTTGTTTTCACTTTAAGGCTAGGAAATGGATGATAAGTTCACAGGGACATGCTGGAGTTTAGAATAGAGGAACACTTGGGAGAAATTCTAAAATCAATAAATTAAAAAACAAAAATACGTGTACACAAGTGATAACTTCTTTTTCTCCAACAATAATTTCTAAACTATAGGAGTCATAATTTATAAATTTCCTCTTTACACACTTTGGCTTTTGTCTTTTCACACTATTGACTTTTGTTTATAGTTAACACTTGTTTTGACATATCAATGCTACTTTTTAATTCCACTAGAAATTACAAAAATTTTAATACTCTCAAACAAACTATCAACAAATATAATCCTTCATATCTAAAGAGATTAATACAAAAAGATCTTACCACCACATTTTCTTAATAATAATATCATTAGAAATAATTATAATAAATTTTAACTAACTTCTTCAAATTTTGCTGTTCAGAATCATAATTAAATGGCTAAAGTTAATAACATTTATAACATATATAATGAACATATATAACAAACATATATAACATTTGATATATTATGAAAGTATACTGTGGACATCTAAGGTTAAAAAACCCAGTCTATGGAAAAGGAATTTCACCTTCTTTGACCTGCTCCAGAGAGAGCAATGAGCATAAACATACTTTGGGAAAAAGTAAAACTATTGTTTTTCCTCCTCTTTAGCTTTTCCAGGGGCAGGGAAAGAAGAAAGACAAGACAGAAGGTCATGCGTGACAAGCAACTGCAGACCACTGTCTTGGTATCTGAGATGATAGAATCAGATAAGACTAAAGAGAAGACAGTCATTCCCATTAACCTCCAAGTCAATGCTCTTGTGTGGGTGAGGAACAAATCAATATTTTTATGTTCAATATGCAGCTCAGGGGCAGAAAAGGGACTCTTATTTCTGGAGGATTAGTCACAGACATTAGCAAAATTATTTTTGTTACTCAAAGTTTTATACTAGAATTTTGCACATGGGGTTTATAATTTTGTAGCTACACAATGTTACTAATGGGGATTTTAGGATTTGTACAACCAGTTTCCTTTCCATTTTTACTTAATTTCAATAATTTGTTGTTTCCTGGCAAAGCAGTAAGGCAATAATAAGATATGAGCTGTATAATGTCATGCAAGCCTTGAGGAGCTCATACACTTTGAATGAACCCTTAACTACAACTTTAGAAAAGTGAAAAATAACAGTAATCATTAATAACTTGGTGATGTGAACAAAAGCAGTTCAAATGATCTACAACTTTGACTTCAGGGGATGAATCTATTTATTGTTCTTCACGAAAAAAAGATCTGGAATGGTCACAGAAGCAAGTGACCAGCCAAAAGATGTAGCTGGACAAGGAAGCATGTGGCCAGGAGATATTGAAATTTTCATCCTAAAACTTACCATTCTCAGGATTTCAAGGATTCATAAAATAAAGGGAATGTAGCCAAGTGGAAAAAGGACAAATGCATAATTCATGAAGCAGCCCTTTCTGACATACCCTGCTGCTTTAGGCTCCTAAAAATAGATCAGTTAAGGGCAACATGTAATAATTTCCTTCAGAAAAGTGGTAAAGATATTTTTTATTTGAAAGTGTTCTAAATTTCTGCAGTATAAGCAATAGAGGAATCTTCAGCTTGTTTTAGAGGAAGACACAAGGTATTATGCAGCAAATATTTGAAATAACTTTTTTTTCCCCCTGTGGCCTTATTAGCATTTAGCTGGAAGGCATTGCATGCTTCTTTGCTTCAGTGTGTTCTATGCAAATTATCAGGGTGGAAAGTGCCCTTACTAATAGATTCAAAATATACTTTAGAGTGATGCTTCTTTTTTTTTTTTTAGATAGCATATTCGACATGGGGTCTTCAACTGGGGCAAAGACATTCACCATCGCTGTGAAGTCCAGAGAGTGTAGTGACAGATCAAGTAACAGAAGAAGTCATTTCAGAATAACACACAGGATTTAAAACTTGGCCTGCACAAGTGAATCCTTTATCACTCTTCTCTAAATTCTAACCTTCTGATACACTTTTTCAATATGCTAAATTTGTAAAGTATAACAATACAGAAGTATTCGTCTGCATAGAAACTATTTTTTAAATAAAATATTATGTTCACACTTGCTTACATCTATTTTCTTTATGTCAATTAGATTATTCTCTCATGGCATGAACTTGAAAATATACTGTAGTACTTGAAATTTTACCATAATTTAGAGGTTAAACCTTATAAAATATTTTATCTATCTATAAATAATTACATTAATTTGGAAATTTAATGATTTTGAAAAATGTAAAATGAATATACAAAAGAAAGAATGGTTAAATTTGCCTAACTTTTAAACATTGACCAGTAAAAATCTTCCATGTTATTATTTTTATAAAATACTCTAATTTGTGCTGTAAATTAACATAATCTTATTAATTTTCATCTACCTCTCAAGAAATGCCATCTTTACAAAAACATATAAACCAAAAATCTGTAGCCTATAGACTTCTGGTAGTCTACCTGTCAGTTCTGATTATTTTCAGTAATTCAGTTATTTCACTGACCTACTTTTTCAGTGACTACTAACCTTTCTAGGCAAAAATCAAAGGTATAGTTTTTCTTGGGGTTAGATGTGTTTCTTGCCTGGGATTATGCATAGTTTAGTTAACATATCTATTAAGGTAACTTTTACTTCTGGAATGTTTTTATATGTTCATAATAAAACAATGAATAAGCTACACTTCAGTGTTGTTGAGGCACATTATCCATACTTAATATGTGTCTTGGGCTTCTCAGGTGGCTCAGTGGGTAAAGAATCTGCCTGCAATGCAGGAGACGCAGGCAAACGCTAGTTTGATCTCCGGGTCGGGAAGATGCCCTGGAGAAGGGCATGGCAATCACTACTGTATTCTTGCCTGGAGACTCCCACAGACCGAGGATCCTGGTGGGCTACAGTCCATAGGGTCACAGAGTCAGACATGACTGATGCAACTGAGCAATATGTGTTTCGCGAGTCATTTCCATCCACTGTATACCTCTGAAAAGAATAAAAACTAAAAATGAACATATACATCAAAATATCTTCAAAGTATTAAAAAAATTCTGAATTAATGTAACGTATTATTGGCACTTTCTAAGGAAAGACAATTAAGATTGGTTCTTATGACTATAGCTTCAAATTTTGAGAATGATGGAGTTTAGTTCTTAATCCATTTTCATATCATCTGATGACTTCACTAAGCTTAAGTGTATGAAGAGCATTTGATCTGCTTACACACATACACACATCTATTTGCATTAGTCTTACTTGAAATGACAAAGACGTGACACTGTGGATTGGCATGGTTCCCTTACCACTCATGCCGTGAACTTGGAAACTGCCAGCGACAAACGTCTCCTGTGACATTGCTCTAAAATGTTTTTGATAACTGTGCAGTCCTATTTAGTTAACCATTGAGAAAAAAAAGGTAAAAATCCATTATTTTATATCAGCAGCATAGGTATGTAACATTCACACTCATATTAATGTACATTGAAGGCACACCAAAATGCTAACTAGTCCATCACACCTGCAATAGCAGCACAGAAACAGTTACAGATTAATTCAGATCCTCAGCCTCACATCTAAGGTTCTTAACGCTTGCCTTTGGTAATTATTTTTAGGAAATAGAGTACCTTCACCTCATGCTAAAAGGGACTCTTCTTTCATAACAACTGAGTTCTCTGCCGCCCTTTTGGTACACCCGTAACTCCCAATGTTGAAACGAGAGGGCTATAATTGGTAAATAGGTCAATAAGCACAGCTCAGAAGACAGCCAGCTCACGCTCTCATTCGTTCTCATCCCTCCCAGAATGGTGATGTTTGCGTCGCAGGTTAAAAGTTGCTTCTGTGAAAGGCAACATCTGAGTCATATGCAAAGCCGTGGGCCAGGATGACAGGGTTCTTAACAAGAAGGGATAGAACAAGGACTAGCCAACCCCAATGTGTCTATTATAATAACATTCAAAGAAAGAGCTAATCTGAGCAATGGATATGAAATGGGAAGTCTATACATCGGGAGGGGAATAGGGGAGGGATGATCACATAACAATTCACAACCTAAAACTGACCGTGCTGTTCACAGCGGGGAGACATGAACTCTGTTTCACAGTCAAAACAGAGCAATTAACTCTCCTAATGTATGCCTTTTTGGGTGTCTTTATTTGTAACTCCCCAAAAGTCTCCTGTAAATAGTTGATGAGTCCAGCAATAGAAAATGCCTTCATATTATTTTTTTTACAGAGTACTCAAAGAGCAACTCTGCATGTTACAGGACTGCGTTGCCGTTATCCGTAAGGGAGCCCTTGGGCTTCCTCAGTGGAAAGAATCCACCTGCAATGCAGGAACCTCGGGTCGCAGGTTTGATCCCTGGGTCGGGAATACCCCCTGGAGGAAGGCATGGCAACCCACTCCAGTATTCTTGGCTGGAGGATCCCATGGACAGCGGAGCCTGGCAGGCGGCAGTCCATGGGGTCGCAGAGAGCTGGACACAACTGAAGTGACTGCCCGCACACGCACGCACGCACACCGTGCACACACACCGTGCACACACACGCTCGCACACATACCATGCACACACACCGTGCACACAGTGAACCCTCAGGGAGTATGCAACTAGACTGAGCTAGAGAAATTAGGTGCAGCTACAGTCAGTTCACCTGATTTGGATTTCAGGCAACATGCTGCAACTTCATTTGTACAGGGAAAAAGAAGATCTCATATAAGCCAACGTTCAAACTATCCACGTTAACAGTGCTTAATTTAGGGCCCTAAAAGGCTAATATTTGTTGTTTAGGTCAGTAAGTTGTGCCCAACTCTTTTGCGACCCCAAGAACTGTAGCCCACCAGGCCGCTGTATCCATGGAATTCTCCAGGCAAGAATACTGGAACGGATTGCCATGCCCCTCTCCAGGAGATCTTCTGTACCGAGGGATCAAACCTGTGTCTCCTACACTGGCAGGTGGATTCTTTACCACTGGGCCACCAGGGAAGCCCCAAAAAGCTAATACATCTCACCCTTGATAATCACGAAAATTTGCCATGTGAAGCCACATGAAGGCCTTTTAGTGGGGAATCCACTCAAGCTTTGGATTCACATGTTTCAGAAAGCCAGGTCTGTTCATATTGCTGATGAATATTGTAGAGGAGAGTCTTTTTGCTGCTAAGGGAAGAGCCTAAGCTTTATCTGTTATCCTAACACAGGTGATACATGCTGTCAGAAAATACCCATAGCTTCCTCCATTGCCCGTTTGTTTTCCTAACGTCTTTCCCCCTGTGGCCATGAACTACTGTGATTTTAATAGAATTAAGAGTTTTCATCAAGTCTGCCAAGTAAGATGTGCAAATGCAAGCGAAGCTTACCTGAAGATTTTTAACATTTGTGTGTTTTCATTATTCTCTAGATGCTGAAATGTTTCCCTGTAAGTTAGTGATTTTGAACATGTTTTCATGTGATTGTTGGCCATCTGTATGTTTTCTTTGGGAAAAAAAAATGTTTGTTAAAGTCCTTTGCCCAATTTTTAATCAAATTTTTACATTAAGTTCCATGAGTTCTTTATATATATTCTGGATATTAACCCCTTACTAAGTATATGATTTGCAAATATCTTCTCCCAAGCAGTAGATTGCCTTTTCATTTTGCTGCTGGTTTTCATCACTGTGAAAAAAGCATTTTAGCTTCATGTAGTCTCATTTGTTTATTTTTGCTTTTGATGCCCTTGCCTGGGGAGATAGATCCAAAGCAATTTCCCTGAGACTGATGGAGAAGAGCTGACGGCTGTTGCTTTCTGCTAGGGGTTTTGTGGTTTCCAAACTTATACTCAAGTTTTAACCCATTTTGGCTTTATTTTTATACATGATGTTATGTGCTGGTCCAGACTCATTCTTTTGCTTGGAGCTGTTCGGTTTTCCCAAAAGCATTTATTGAAGTGATTGTCTTTTTCCCCATTGGATACTCTTGCCTCTTTTGTCATAAATGGCCAATGTTTGCAGGTTTATCCTAGACTCTCAGTTCTGTTCTGTTGACCTATATGTCTGTTTCTGCACCAGGACAATACTGCTGGAGTCATTATAGCTTTGGAGTATAGTTTGAATCGAAGAGCATGATATTTCTGGTTTTGTTTTTCTTTTTAAAGCTTGCCCTGGCTATTTGTCATCCTTCGAGGTTCAGTGCAATTTTCAGGATTCTTTCTTCCCGTTCTGTGAAAAATGTTATTGATATTTTGATAGGGTTTGCATTGAATCTGCATATTTTGGGGATAGTATGGACTGTTTAACAGTATCAATTCTTCCAATCTATGAGTGTGGGATCTTTCCATTTATTTGCAGTATCTTTAATTTCTTTCAGCTATGTCTTATAGTTTTCCAAGTACAGGTCTTTCACCTTTATGGTTAAATCTATTCCTAGGTGTTCTATTCTTTTTTGATGAAATTATAAATGGAATTATTTTAATGTGTCTTTCTGATAGTTTATTAGTTCACAGAAATGCAACAGACTTCTGTATATTAATTTTGTATCCTGCATATTTACTGAGTTCATTTATTAGCTCTAATAGTTTTATGGTAGAGTCTTTAGAGTTTCCTGTGAATAATACCAGGCTTCCCAAGTGGTGGTAATGGTAAAGAATCTGCCTCCCAATGCAGGAGACGTAAGACATGTGGGTTGAGTCAGTGGGTAGGCAAGATCCCCTGGAGGAGGGCCTGGCGACCCACTCTGGTATTCTTGTCTGGAGAATCCCATGGACAGAGAAGCCTGGCAGGCTACAATCCGTAGCGTTGCAAAGAGCTGGACATGACTGAAGGGACTTAGTATACATGCATGTAGAATATCATGTAATCTGTAAAGAGTAACAGTTTTCCTTCTTTCTGTCCAGTTTGGCTGTCTTTTTTCTTCTTGGCTATTTGTTGTGGCTAAGACTTCTGTGTTGAATAAAAGCAGCAAGAGTAGACATCTTTGTCTTGTTCCCGATTTTACAGAAAAAAGCTTTTAGTCATTAATCACTGACTATGATGTTTGCTCTGGCATACCAGGCAGGATAACACACACCTCTCAACAATGTGGGTGTAGAGGATGCATACCTAAGCATAATAAAGACCATATATGAGATTTTATTGGAGAAGGAAATGGCAACCCACTCCAATATTCTTATCTGGAGAATCCCACGGACAGAGGAGTCTGGCGGGCTATAGTCCATGGGGTTGCAAAATAGTCAGACATGACTGAGAGACTAACACACACATGAGATTTTATTTATATATATATAAATAATATATATATATATATTTATTTAATATATATTTATATATATATTTAATATATATATTATATATATATAACAGACTGGTTCCAAATAGGAAAAGGAGTACGTCAAGGCTGTATATTGTCACCCTGCTTATTTAACTTATATGCAGAGTACATCATGAGAAACACTGGGCTGGAAGAAACACAAGCTGGAATCAAGATTGCCAGGAGAAATATCAATAACCTCAGATATGCAGATGACACCACCCTTATGGCAGAAAGTGAAGAGGAGCTAAAAAACTTCTTGATGAAAGTAAAAGAGGAGAGCGAAAAAGTTGGCTTAGAGCTCAACATTCAGAAAACGAAGACCATGGCATCTGGTCCCATCACTTCATGGGAAATAGATGGGGAAACAGTGGAAATAGTGTCAGACTTTATTTTCTGGGGCTCCAAAATCACTGCAGATGGTGACTGCAGCCATGAAATTAGAAGATGCTTACTCCTTGGAAGAAAAGTTATGTTCAACCTAGATAGTATTTTCAAAAGCAGAGACATTACTTTGCCGACTAAGGTCCGTCTAGTCAAGGCTATGGTTTTCCCTGTAGTCATGTATGGATGTGAAAGTTGGACTGTGAAGAAGGCTGATCACCGAAGAATTGAGGCTTTTGAACTGTGGTATTGAATAAGACTCTTGAGAGTCCCTTGNGCTTACTCCTTGGAAGAAAAGTTATGACCAACCTAGATAGTATATTCAAAAGCAGAGACATTACTTTGCCGACTAAGGTCCGTCTAGTCAAGGCTATGGTTTTTCCTGTGGTCATGTATGGATGTGAGAGTTGGACTGTGAAGAAGGCTGAGTGCCGAAGAATTGATGCTTTTGAGCTGTGGTGTTGGAGAAGACTCTTGAGAGGCCCTTGGACTGCAAGGAGATCCAACCAGTCCATTCTGAAGGAGATCAGCCCTGGGATTTCTTTGGAAGGAATGATGCAAAAGCTGAAACTCCAGTACTTTGGCCACCTCAAGCGAAGAGTTGACTCATTGGAAAAGACTCTGATGCTGGGAGGGATTGGGGGCAGGAGGAGAAGGGGATGACAGAGGATGAGATGGCTGGATGGCATCATGGACTCGATGGACATGAGTCTGAGTGACCTCCGGGAGTTGGTGATGGACAGAGAGGCCTGGCGTGCTGCGATTCATGGGGTCACAAAGAGTCGGACACGACTAAGCGACTGAACTGAACTGAACTGAATATTCTATAGTTTGGATAGACCACATTCTTTTTAGTCCTTTCATTCCTTGATGAACTCTGGTGTTTTCCCCACCATTTGGCTATTTTGAATAATGCTGTGATGAACACTGGTGTGTAGGTATCTGTTTGAGTTCCTGTTTTCAGTTCTTTGGGTGTGTATGTGGGGCTGGAATTGCTGGATTGTATGGTAATTCTGTGTTTAACTTTTTGAGGAACTGCCAAACTGTTTTCCACAGTGTCTGCACCATATTGCCTTCCCACCAGCGATGTGGAAGGGTTCTACTGTCTCCAGCTCACCAGCACTTGTTATTTTTCGTTTTACTGATTATGGCTATGCTAGTAAGTATGAAGCAGTATCTCATTATGATTTTGATTTGCATTTTCCTAATGGTTAGTGGTATTAAGTATATTTTCATATATCTTATTAGGAGAAATGTCGTTTCTAAGCCTTTATTTGTTGTTTGGCTATTTTGTTGTTGAGTTTTAGGAGTTCTTTATATGTTCCGGATGTTAAAATTTTATCAGATATGTGATTTGCAAATATTTTCTAATCTGCAGATCTTTTCACTTTATTGATATTGTCCTTTGATGCATATAAATTTTAAACTTTCATGAATTCCAATTTATTTCTTCTTTTGTTTTTTTGTGCTTTTACATCTAAGAAGCTATTACAAAATCCAGAGCCATGAAGACATACCTCTAGTTTTCTTCTAAGAATTTAATGGTTCTAATTCATACTTACATCATTGGTCCATTTTGAGTTGATTTTTGTGTATCATATGGCATAGGGATCCAGTTTCATTGGTTTGCCTGTGTAAATCCAGTTGTCCTAGCACCATTTGTCGAAGAAACTGTTCTTTCTCCATTAAGTAGTTTTGGTACTCTTGTCAAGAATCAATTAGTCATCAGTTCAGTTCAGTCGCTCAGTCGTGTCCGACTCTTTGCGACCCCATGAATTGCAGCACGCCAGGCCTCCCTGTTCATTACCATCTCTCAGAGTTCACTCAGAATCACGTCCATCGAGTCCGTGATGTCATCCAGCCATCTCATCCTCAGTCGTCCCCTTCTCCTCCTGCCCCCAATCCCTCCCAGCATCAGAGTCTTTTCCGATGAGTCAACTCTTTGCATGAGGTGGTCAAAGTACTGGAGTTTCAGCTTTAGCATCATTCCTTCCAAAGAAATCCCAGGGTTGATCTCCTTCAGAATGGACTGGTTGGATCTCCTTGCAGTCCAAGGGACTCTCAAGAGTCTTCTCCAACACCACAGTTCAAAAGCATCAATTCTTCGGCGCTCAGCCTTCACAGTCCAACTCTCACATCCATATATGACCACAGGAAAAACCATAGCCTTGACTAGACGGACCTTAGTCAGCAAAGTAATGTCTCTGCTTTTGAAAATGCTATCTAGGTTGGACATAACTTTTCTTCCAAGGAGCAAGCGTCTTTTAATTTCATGGCTGCAGTCACCATCTGCAGTGATTTTGGAGCCCAAAATAATAAAGTCTGACACTGTTTCCACTGTTTCCCCTTCTATTTCCCATGAAGTGATGGGACCAGATGCCATGATCTTTGTTTTCTGAATGTTGAGCTTTAAGCCAACTTTTTCGCTCTCCTCTTTCACTTTCATCAAGAGGCTTTTTAGCTCCTCTTCACTTTCTGCCATAAGGGTGGTGTCATCTGCATATCCGAGGTTATTGATATTTCTCCCAGCAATGTTGATTCCAGCTTGTGTTTCTCCTAGTCCAGCATTTCTCATGATGTACTCTGCCTATAAGTTAAATAAGCAGGGTGACAATATACAGCCTTGACGTACTCCATTTCCTATTTGGAACCAGTCTGTTGTTCCATGTCCAGTTCTAACTGTTGCTTCCTGACCTGCATACAGATTTCTCAAGAGGCAGGTTAGGTGGTCTGGTATCCCCATCTTTTTCAGAATTTTCCACAGTTTGTTGTGTTCCACACAGTCAAAGGCTTTGGCATAGTCAATAAAGCAGAAGTAGATGTTTTTCTGGAACTCTCTTGCTTTTTCTATCATCAAAAAATCCACAAACCGCAAATGCTGGAGAGGCTGTGGAGAGGAAGAACCCTCCTCCGCTACTGGTAGGAGTGTAAATTGGTATCGCCACTATGGAGAGCCGCATGGAGGGTCCTTAGAACACTAAAAACAGAGCTGCCCTACTTCCCTGCAGTCCCACTCCTGGGCGTCTGTCCGGAGAAGAGCACGATCCAAAAGGATGCATGCACCCCAGTGTTAACTGCAGCGCAGTTTGCAGCAGCCAAGATGTGGGGCAACCTGAATGTCCATCGACAGAGGAATGGGTGAAGAAGACGCGGTGCATATACCCAATGGAATGTTACGCCACCATAAAAAGAATGAAATAAAGCTGTTTGCAGCAACGTGGATGGACCTAGAGAGTGTCATACTGAGTGAGGTCAGACAGAGAAGGAGAAATACTTATGACATCCCTTCTATGTCTAAAAAGAAATGATACAAATATACTTACAAAACAGAGACTCACAGACTTAGAAAACAAACTTGTGGTTGCCAGGGGTAAAGGATAGTTGGGGAGTTTGGGAAGGTCCTGTACACACTGCTATATTCAAAATGGGTAACCAACAAGGACCTCTTGTACAACACATGGAACTCTGCTCAATGCTATGTGCCAGCCTGGATGGGAGCAGGGTTTGGGGAAGAATGGATACATGTTTATGTACGGCTGAGTCCCTTCACTGTTCACCTGAAACTACCACAACATTGTTAATCAGCAGGCGGATTCTTTACCTGCTGAACCACCAGGGAAGCCCAAGAGCACTGGAGTGGGTAGCCTATCCCTTCTCCAGCGGATCTTCCCAACCCAGGAATCTAACTGGAGTCTCCTGCATTGCAGGCGGATTCTTCACCAGTTGAGTTCTGAGGGAAGCCCAATCAGCTATATCCCAATACAAAATAAAAAGTTTATAAAGTTTGAAAAAAAGATCAGTTGGCCATAGATGTATGAGCTCATTTCTGAACTCTAAATTCTATTTCGTTGGTCGGTCTATCCTTGTGCCAATACAGCACTGATTTGATTGCTGTGGTTTTATCGTGGTGGTGGTGCTTGTTTAGTCACTGAGTCGTGTCCGACTCTTGCGACCCTATGGACTGTAGCCTACCAGGCTCATCCGTGGGAATCCAGGGATTTTCCAGGCAAGAATACTGGAGTGGATTGCCATTTCCTTCTCCAGGAGTTTTACCGTAAGTTTTGTAGTTGAGAAATGTGAGTCTCTGGTTTGTTGTTGTTCTTCAACATTGCTTTGGCTCTTCAGGTCCTCTCGCAAGTCTGTATGAATTTGAGTACAGTCAGTCACTGCTGAACAAACCTTTGTATGGATGTAAGTGCTGACTTGGGCTGGGTGAGCGCCCAGAGGTGGGACTGCTGGACTGCAGGTGTTAGTGTGCCTGGCCTTAGTGCACACTGCCCAGCAGTCTTCCAAAGTGACTGTCCCAGTTCCTTCTTCTGCCAGCAGTGTACATGTTCCAGTTACACCACATCTTTACCAACGTTTAGTATTGTCAATTTTTTAGTCAAATTTTAGCCACTCTGGTATATTGGCGCAAAGTATGAGTCAACCACTGCTCTTATTCTTCAATTGTTTGCTCAGGGGCTCTTTCTCCTGGCACCAGGCCTTGAGGAGTACTCCTTGCTCCCTTTGCCATCACCGTGAGCCACGGTCTTCCTCTGGATGCTGGAGATCTGGCTGGTGGGCAGGCAGAATGGGCTGCAGAATTTCACCCTCCCTGGGGAAACCTTGGGATTGGGAGTGTGCGTGTAGGGTTGCTGAAGGAAATTTGTAACTGGACTCTATCCTGGCTGCAGCAGCAGATGGCGTGTATTCCAGTGTGGATAGGGCTTTGGAGCTGTGCCCAGCTGCTGAGAGGTCAGTTGTTAGGTAACCATGCTTCACAAGAATGAAGAAGCTGGCAGAACTGTCCCATCTGACCTTGGGCATTTGCTCCCAGAGGCGGCTCCTTTAGGCACAGAATCTGAGACCACAGAGGCTAATAATAGGTTTTCCTAGCCCTGCAGCTCACCAGGGCTAGAGACTTGCAGGCCTTTATCTTGTACTTGCCCAGTTCTAAAGACTCCAAGACAGTACATGTCATTTCCATTTTCAGCTTGCTGGGTAGCTAAACCCAGTGAACGTTTGCTGCAGGCTCTGTGTACCAGATATTGAACCAGGCACTTAGGGAGCTGCAAAGAACTGGGTGAAGTTCCTGACTCTAAGTTCTTCATCATCCCTTAGTGGAAGAAATGCTTGTGCCCATCATTGCAATGAAAGGAGGACAGGATCTGTGCTTCAGTTCAGTTCAGTTCAGTCGCTCAGTCGTGTCCGACTCTTTGCGACCCCATGAATCGCAGCACGCCAGGCCTCCCTGTTCATTACTATCTCTCAGAGCTCACTCAGACTCACATCCATCGAGTCAGTGATGCCATCAAGCCATCTCATCCTCGGTCGTCCCCTTCTCCTCCTGCCCCCAATCCCCCCAGCATCAGAGTCTTTTCCAATGAGTCAACTCTTTGCATGAGGTGGCCAAAGTACTGGAGTTTCAGCTTTAGCATCATTCCTTCCAAAGAAATCCCAGGGCTGATCTCCTTCAGAACGGACTGGTTGGATCTCCTTGCAGTCCAAGGGACTCTCAAGAGTCTTCTCCAACACCACAGTTCAAAAGCACCAATTCTTTGGCGCTCTGCCTTCTTCACAGTCCAACTCTCACATCCATACATGACCGCAGGAAAAACTATAGCCTTGACTAGACAGACCTTAGTCGGCAAAGTAATGTCTCTGCTTTTGAAAATGCTATCTAGGTTGGACATAACTTTTCTTCCAAGGAGTAAGCATCTTCTAATTTCATGGCTGCAATCACCATCTGCAGTGATTTTGGAGCCCAAAATAATAAAGCCTGACACTGTTTCCACTGTTTCCCCATCTATTTCCCATGNAAATTCCTTCTTCTCACCACTTTATCTGCATTAAGCCATTGGTCTACCAACAGAATGATTATATTTATGAATCAGTATTGGTGCTAAAACGTTATCAAGCCACAAAAATGATTAACTCACCTGGACCACTTTTCCGAAGTACAACCTAGGGAAGCCTGTTCATGCTACTCTTGGATATTTTAAACTGCTTATTGGTTGGGCAAATCGATTTCATGAAACTTCTTTCCTCTAATGGATAAATTGTTGTGCTCTGGATACTAGAATGAAGCCTTCCCTTGAAGAAATGATATTTCCTCTTCTGTGGCTGAAGTCCTATTGGAAAGGATCATCCTGACGGGGGACTCCTCTCAAACATCATAGTGATCAAAGAACCCATTTTACTAGTCAGGCACTCCAACAAGTCTGTGCTGTCTGGCCAGTTTTACAATTCTTTCACTGTTTTCACCATCCTTGATCCTCCAGTTTAGTGGAACACACTAATGCCATTATTAAGATTCAATTGGCAAAATTTGTAGAGGACTTTTAAATAGCTTGCCAAAAAACATTGTCATTTGTCCTTCTAAGTCTCATATCTACCTTTATGGAACTTGTGAATTCCCATGATTTGAGATAGTCACAGGATATCTAATGCACTTAACATGTGCCTCTTTTGACCCACAATGAATCAAAGGAGAGATACTCCGATATTGTGAAGGCCTAATCACTTGTGTTAAAAATAACCATAATTTCATATGGCAATCTTTCTGCAGTGCACTCTTGGGAGACAAAAACCTTAAACACTATACCTTGCAATCTGGAGATTTAATATAATGGAAAAGAGATCTCCAGGAAAACTCTTTTCAATCTTGTTGGAGGGGTGCTGATAAGGTCCTGCTAACTAACCCTTTGACAGCCAAACTCCAAGGGAATGACATCTGGATTCATGTGACACACCTAAAGAAAGCATGAAGCTCTTGGTAGACCCACACATCATCTGGTGATTTTCAAATACAGGTTTCCCAGAATTAAAGCAGATGATATCTGATGAGACAGCTTTCCCAATACAAACAGACCAGGTCTTCTGGAAGCTTGTTGCCAAACTTTTCATGATGACACAATGCTTCAGGTGATTGTCAGTATCTATGACTTTGGTAATATATGTATTCTAGATTAAAACCTATCTGAGAGTTCTCACTCCTGCCTCACTTTGTTACTTGAATGTGACCTTAATAGGCTTCACTACACCCAAGAAACATCTTTTCTGACACTGAGAGACAAAAAACAAGCTGAGATTAGAAAACTTGACTCTTAATGCTTTCAGAGAAAGATCTTGAACAAAAGAGGAACTTTAAAAATTAATAAACATAACCTCAATTAAGTAGAGTTAAGATGTCAGAGGAGGAGCTCTCATACCCTATGAAAATAGCAGAGCTCAACAAGAAGACACCTCTTCCTTCCTGGCAAGAATTCACTCAATGATAAGTCATGGACTCTTTGTTTACTGTAGCCCTCCAAACTTCCTTTTCCTCACTGTAGAAGTGCTCTTATTCCCTTGCTGTGGGAAGAATTGCATGTATCCATGGTTTCCAGACTCCAGATTACAATTCTCTGCTGATCCCAAATAAACCCATTTTTGCTAAAGAAATATCTGGTAGTCTGTTTGTTTTAGATCAACAGAAATATGAGAATTTGGCAACAGAATCTGTTTGGATGTGGTATTGCCTTCTCCTCTATGAGAAAAGATAAGAGTCATCCTGGGGAAGGAATTTATGACACTGGAGTTCTTTGGGGAAGACTCTGATGTTAGGAAGACAAGGAATTTAAGGAATTGAAATATCAATACCTGCAGCAAAATGCTGTTCTTGGGCCTGATCATGTGGAGTGGCACGTCCTGATCCCCTGCACAAGTAACTAAGAAAAGAAATTAATAGACATAATTGAGACTTCATACATATTAATAAGATTGGGCTTCCCTGGTGGCTCAGAGGTTAAAGCGTCTGCCTGCAATGCAGGAGACCCAGCTTCGATCCCTGGGTTAGGAAGATCCCCTGGAGAAGGAAATGGCAACCCACTCCAGTATTTTTGCCTGGGAAATCCCATGGATGGAGGGGCCTGGTGGCCTACAGTCCATAGGGTTTCAGAGTTGGACACGACTAACTGACTTCACCTTTACTTTTCTTAATAATAACAGGAATAGCTAACTTTGAACAAACATGATATTCATACTGTCCTTAAAATATATAGTGATAGTCTCCAAGAATCTTTATTATTTTAATAGGGTGGATGAGATTGGAAGAGTTATTAGTTAGGAGATAATTGAAAGAGCATCTGTGATGGATAATGGAGGTATTAGAGTGGTATGGAGCTAACAGAAGCAGAAGATATTAAGAAGAGGTGGCAAGAATACACAGAAGAACTGTACAAAAAATATCTTCACGACCAAGATAATCATGATGGTGTGATCACTCACTTAGAGACAGACATCTAAGTTAAATAAGCAGGGTGACAATATACAGCCTTGACGCACTCCTTTTCCTATTTGGAACCAGTCTGTTGTTCCATGTCCAGTCCTAACTGTTGCTTCCTGACCTGCATACAGATTTCTCAAGAGGCAGGTTAGGTGGTCTGGTATTCCCATCTCTTTCAGAATTTTCCACAGTTTATTGTGATCCACACAGTCAAAGGCTTTGGCATAGTCGATAAAGCAGAAGTAGATGTTTTTCTGGAACTCTCTTGCTTTTTCCATGATCCAGCGGATGTTGGCAATTTGATCTCTGGTTCCTCTGCCTTTTCTAAAGCCAGCTTGAACATCAGGGAGTTCACGGTTCACGTATTGCTGAAGCCTGGCTTGGAGGATTTTGAGCATTACTTTACTAGCATGTGAGATGAGTGCAATTGTGCGGTAGTTGGAGATCTGTGCTTAGTGAGGGATAGAAGTAATTAGCTTGGAAGCCGGAGGCAGGAATGGTCACATCTTGCTAGAGGATAGGTCTGGCAGCTTCCTGGAGGAGGTGGCATTGGCTCTAGGCCTTAGAGGATGGGTCGGATTTTGTTGAGCGGGGACAGACAGGGTAAGGAAACTCCAGGCAAAGAAGCAGGAAAAGCAGAGGTAGAGATGGTCTGTCTCAGACATTTGGAGAAAAGCAAGCGCAGCAGATTACTGGATGCTGATGAGCTCCCTGGGGTCAGCCTGGGAGAGGTGGGTTTTATTCTTCAGAAGCAGGGACCCCCTGCAGGGTTTGCAGGTGGCCAATTCATGCAGTGTTGTTCCTGACTAGAGAGCACCAGGGAGACCATGGGCCTGTCCCACCCTCTCCTGATCCTTCTCCTCCACACCCACGCACATGCATGTCCTGACACACACACAGAGATGGCACACACATCGAGATAGACACACATACCCATAAACCTGCACAGAGGAACCAGGGCCAACACATGTGTGAGATTAACAGACCCACACGCCAGAACACATATCCTTCTATTGTAACTTACACACACATATTTGTACTCACATACCTACACGATGATGCCAGCCCCTAAACCCAAGGAGCACACATCCCATACCATGCATGTGTGTTGGAACACCTGTGCACATGCCCAAATACCCACACATATTGAGTCACACTAAAGTTGCACGCACAGTCCACTAGACAGACATTCTGGGACAGTCACACACATAAGCTCACCAAGCCAGGCATGTAGGTATGCACTAAGATGTACATACACTGAGACATCTTCACGCAGCGAAGTGTGCTTACACTCACGGGGGCGCACACGTGGGAGTCAAAGCCCTCCCCCAGGTTTGTGCCTTCACATAGACTCACAAATGCACACTCACACATAGGCACAGACGCAGACGGATCCGGGTGGCACAGTCCTGGGCCGCTGCTCTGGGAACACCCGTCCTCCTCACCCCAGCCTCACTTCGGAGCGACTGGCTTCCTGCCGGCCGCCTGCAGCCGCGCGCACTCCTGGCATCTCGGCCCTGGATGAGCCCTCAGAGGCTCTCCTAGCCCGTCTCCCACTCCCTGTGGGCATTTTTCAACTGTCGTTGGGGGTCTCCCAGCTATTGCTTAACCACTTTAGGTGAAGTCCTTCTTGACAGCAAGTTTCTGGCTTTAGTAGAATTTGCTTTTCTTTCTAGAAAGTGAGGAGTCTGTGCCTAGAGGTGAGGCTGAACCCTTCGCCCACAGCAGTTAACAAATGTGACGTGAGGACCTCAGGCGGGGACTCAGACCCGCCCTGAGCCCGCAGTTCCTATGCACCGTGGGTCACGCTCTGCCCGAGTTGCCAGTCCCCAGATGGTCTCATTGCTGACTGTCCTGGGGTGGAAGAGTGGCATTCCAGTCCTGCTAGCAGGGGCTGTGGATGGCAGAGGGGTGCTCCTGATGGCTGGGGGCGAGGGGCTGTTGGGCGGGGAGGGGCTTCTCCGCTGGGCACAGCAGCCCAGCTGTTGTTCCAGCCTCTGCGGACGTGACCCACAATCTGACCGGCCGCCTCGCACCTCTCTGCCCTCTCCTGCCTGGCCCCCTCTGGCTGCCCACCCACCCCACCCCTGCTCTGCCCTGAGCCGTCACCTCGCATCCAGAAAGGGGCTGCCGTCTGCGGGGGCTCCGAGGGACCGGCCAGCCTGGCTGCGCCCGTGAGAAGAGCCACAGACACCAGGAGCAGGAGAGGTGAGGCAGGGGGCGCTGCCCTCTGGGGGCACCCCGTCTGGACGCTTGTCTGTCTTTCTCAGGCTTTCTCTCTATTCCTCTTCAACGTAGGATAAATCTGGTCTCTCCAGTCACCCCTCCCTACCCTACTGATGCGCAGGGGGATTTGCTTCTGCCCCTCATCTGAGAGGTGCCCCTTTTCCAGCTCTGAACCTTAGGCCACACCTCCCACTCTGGCCTGGCCCTTCTCAACGATCCTTCCCAGACTTTCCCACACTCCACTAGCCCCACGTTCCTCATTGGCAAGAGAAAGGGCCCTAAGCAGCCCCTGGGGAATGGCCAAGCGGGAGGCAAGGTGTGGGGTTGAGGGAGCCGGGCCCGGGGCTGGGTCACCACCTTGCTGCTCAGTGTGGGGCGGCCGTGGGAGGAGAAGGTCCAGGGTCCAGAGGGGCGTCCCCGAGGGAGGTCGCGGCAGGAACCAGGGCTGCCCTGTCTCTGGGCTGGGGGTGGGACCATCCTGTTACACATACTTCTTGTCCACCAGAGTAATTTATGTTCTTTACAGAAAATTTAGAAAATGTAAATAAGCACAACACAAAAATGCAAATTATCTATAATTGCACCATTGTAATCTGCCTTTTTTTCACTTTTTCATATTATTAAGATGTCCTGCATTATTTCATCATTTTAACAATTATGTAATATTCTGTGGCCTGAGGTAATAGTAAGGATCGAAGCTTTTTTATTTTAAGCATTTACCTTATTTATCAGGTACTGTCATCGTTGAATTGATTGATTGTTTTATTATGCCAATTATACAAATAGTGAGGCAGAGAGAGGCTCAGTAACTCGCCTGAAGTAACACAGCCAGTAAATGGCAGAGTCAGAACCCCTGTTTCCATTCTCCACAGCCTGTCAAACCATGGAGCTGCCATAGTATGGTTAACATTTCTCCTAGTGATGGCTGTCTAGGGGTTTTCTAATTTTTTACCTTTACAAACAATACTCTGATAAACATTTGTGTGACATATATGCTAATTAAACTTGATTATTTACTTAAGATCTACTCCTAAAATGGAATTTACAGAACAAAGGGCATAAACGTTTTAAAGACATTTGAATATATCTCTAAGCTTTCCCCAGGAAGAATGTTATAAGGGACTCTCTCACCAGCAGGATAGGAGAGCTTCAGGGAAAGCCCGACCCTCTGAAGTCTGGCCCTCTTAGGGGAAGCAGCCTGGAGCAGTAGCCTGGAGATAGCTTCCTGCGGGGTGGTTGGAGAGACTGGAGACATTTAGCCCAGAGAAGACTGGAAGCGTTGGCAGAGGCGACACGCATGGCTGCCATCAAATGTGCGATGGACTGTCGAGAGGAAGAGAGACGGTTTGTCCTGGAGCCCTGAAGCAGAGGTGGGCCCGTGGGCTGAGCCAGGGTGTGCGGAGAGCCGCCCCCTCGTGTGGGCAGCACCTGTGGGCAGCAGGGTAGAGGTTGAGTAAATGCTCTGTGACCCGCTGCCGTCCTGACTTGCGTGGGGGGCCGGTACCACCCACAGCACACAGTGCTCCCCCACGACCATGACGTCTCCAGGTCTTAGCTGGGGGGTCTGCGCCCCATCCGCCCCTGCCTTGGGGAGCCTGGCTCGGCCTGGCACTTGTCTGCGTCTGTCCCCCTCAAAGCCTGAGCGGCACAGCCTGGCCTGTGTCACGGGTCGCACAACCCCTCCATTATGCAGGAGGGGACCCGGCGGGGAGAGAGCGAGCAGGCCGGCTGGGGGTGGGGGCCTGAGTGCTTATTAATAAACAAGAGCATTGTGTGGTGTCCCATTCACAGCCTTCTCAGGGGACGTGGTGGGCTTGCGATAACAGAGCCCTGATTGTGCCAGGAGGGCCAGGGAGGTGGCACGTGGGAGGTGGCGAGGAGCAGGGAAGCCACGAACTATTTTGACTCCACTGAGGGCCGGGCTGCTGTGTTTGCTCTGCGGGAGGTGGCCAAGGGGAAGACCTAGCTTGGAATTCGCTCAGGCCTACGTCTGCCCCCCGGGGTGGCCTAAAGCACGCCTCGCTGTCCATCCCACCTGTCCCCACGGAGGGAGACTGAACAGGCTCTGGGTGGACTGGCTGCCTCCCGCCGGACGGAGCTGGGATGCTTGCCTCTGCCCTGTCCCTTGGCCTCCCGTCCCCACCCGATGCCTCCTTCCAGGTGAGTCCTGCTTCGGCCTGTGTGGGATTCTGCATAATTCCCTGACACTGCTAGAGCTCTGCCTGCGTGCAAGGTCTGCAAAAAGCTTCCATGCCAGAGAGTGGACCTGTTTGGTGTTAGAATCAGGAACATGAAGCAGGTGGGCTAGAAGGGAGAGTTGCGATTGTGATGAATGAACCGAAACGTAGGAGGGAGGCAGACGGGGGGCGAGGTGGCAGGGGCGCTTTGGGCTAACGAACAGGGGTGTCGGGAAAGGGCAGTGCTGAAGCTCGTTTCAGCCCAGGGAGGACTCAGTGCGGCGGACCTCACTGCACGGCTCTCTGCGTTAACTCTGTCACCTGGCCCTCCCCTCTGTTTCCTGTCTTTCCTGGCCTTTCCCTTTCCCTCCTCCAGCTCCTTTCTCTGGGTTCCACCAGCCCAGGTGAGCCCCTGGCAGGCCTGGAAGGCTCATTGTTGGCATCTCCAGGTCTCAGGTCAGAAGGCAGAAGCTGCTGCTTGCAGAGAAGTGAGAACAGGCCGTTTCCTCCTCGGCTGGCTTCCAGGGATGAGAGCAGGTCCTAGTCCAGGGGAGTCCTGGTTCCCTGTCATTGAGTGCTAAACAAGAACAAGTGGGGAGTCAGATGCCTGGGTCAGCTGGCTCTCCCAGGAACTGATGGTGCCTCCCTTTCAGCTTTGGAAGTGAGTCTGGCCAGGAGCTACCTTGAACTAGGAAACCCTTCCATCATAAGACAGCTCTGAGAGATGCATGCTGATCTGGTTGTGAGTTGGGAGGGAAAAGGAAGGGGCTCCTTCTCCCGGTGCACAGAGCAGACAAGGCAGGCTCTGAGCCCGGCGCGACCCTGGTGTTGCCTGCCTGGGCCCCAGCCTCAGCGCGACGGGTGATGAGCAGGCTCTGCAGAGAACGCTGCCCTCCCGGGCTCTCCACAGCTGCCCAGCCGGGCTTTTGCCTCCCTCCCTCCTCTACAGTCTGAAGCAACAGTGACTATTTTTAGAAGCATCTGCGTGCTCTTGGGAGCACTGTTTCTGTGGTTTATCTGCTGGGCTGGGTGCTCGTCTGCTTAGTACATGAGCCCTGGAGAACCAGCTGGACGTGGGGTGTGGGAGTATGTGCACGTGGAGAGTCCGATGGGAGTCAGCCGCCCAGAGGAATGACCCAGCGTTCTCCACCAAGCTTTTGGGGTTTCCTTCTGGCTCTGTCTGTGACTGGCAGTTGCTCTGGGAGGTTCCTGAAAGGTCCAGGAGCAGAGACAAGGGCCTTCCCCAGGAGGGGGCGTGCTGAGTCACTGTGGGCACACCAGCTTCCGAGGCTTCATGCACATGGGGCTCCAGGAGGCCAGGTGGCCTCCCCGGTGATGCGGACACCATCGACAGCCGTAACAGTGGCGAACATTCGTGGAGAGCTTGCCCTGGGGCCCACGCTGCTGGAGCCTTGAGTTCTGTCATCTCCTGGAACTGTCCCAGTCACTGTGCCGCTCTGCGCCGGGCTCGAGGAGGGAAGCTCGCCCAGTGGCACACTGTCTGCCCCGCTCCGGAGCCCGCGCCCTCCAGCCCGAGTGCCAGTAGATGGAAACAGTGCCTGTGGCCTCGGCGGCCACGAGGACAGGTCAGATGCAAGGATAGTTCCTGACGGTGACAGGGGGCTGGGTGGGATGTTCTTCCTTAGAGATCTTTGAGAAGCGCCCAGCTCTGCAGAAGGGGGAGGGGGCCTTCCTGCAGGCCGGACTCTGGGTTCATGACCACTCGAGGGATTTTCTTTCTTGGGGTCTTGACAGCTTTGTTTCCGGGACCCCTGACCATACCCTGTGTTACTGACACACAGACTGTGTGTCAGTAACACAGGGTGCCCACCGCCAGCGGCTTCTGGGCGCACCAAGGACTCACCCAGGATCTGGGATGTGGAAAGCTGGGAGACTGGACCATTCACGAGGCCCCAGGAGGAAGGCTGAGAGAGGGAAACTACTCCTGGGAACTCTGGAGCGCCCGAGGGTTAGTGGCCTTCCAGGCTGATGTGCCTTGCTCCCCCAGCAAGCAGCGCTCGGCGTTGCCGGGGCCTGTGGCCCTGGGCCTCCGCACACAGGCATCTGTGGTGGATGCATGCTCAGCGAGAGCTGCTGGAAGCTCTCCAAGCAGACACCGTGTAGGTGCCAGAGCAAAGGGCCCCTCTGTGAGATCCGTGAGCTGTCGGGGAAGGGCTGGGGGCTCCTTGTGTCAACTGCTCAAGCAGTTTCTGCCCCCGTCACCCTGCCGGTACCGTGGAGCAGCCTCAGAAGGATGGGGAGTCTGTCCTCCCCCGATGGGCTCTGTGAGCAGCAGATGCAGCATCCTGGAGGCAGTGTGGCAGGGCGGTCAGACACGTGGGTGATGGGGCCAGACTGGAGTCTGGCCCCAGTTCCACCTCTGCTGGGTGACCTCCTGGCTTCCTCAGCTCTTGATATTGATAGCAGGTGCCTCTTGGTTTTTGTGAAGGTGAATGAATGAACCAGGAAACCGTTTAGCACAGGAGGAAGGAGCCGGGGCCCCTCTGTCGAGGGCTACACGGTCTCTGTCCTGCGTGGGGCTGTCCTTCCGCATGCTGGTTCCCCCGCCGCTCACCTGGGCTCAGTGAAGGGGCCCAGCGGACCCTGGCTGCCTCCTGCCCCCGTGAGCTCTGGGAGCCAGCACCAGGCTGGACACTCAAGGTCCAGGGCTCCTGCTCTCCAGGCTGCCTTTGGCCCCATTCGCTTCAGGTTTCTGGAGGTGAGAGTCCTCTTGTAGTTTATGCCAGATTTCTGACTCCACGGGTCTGCCGCACGGCTCACGTGTTAACAGCACTTTGGGGGCCTGGGAACCAAACTGCGGCTTCATTCCGTCCCCTTTCTGCCCTGTGACAGGCTCTCCAGGGCCCCGCCTCCACTTCTAGCCTGCTCTCCTGCAGCCGCCTCCTCCCTCGCCTTTCCGACCCCTGGTCCTGGTTGCATCTGCCGAGATCCTGCCCTTTCTCCGCCAGCGCCCTTCTCCCCTCCCGCTCTGTCTCGTCCCTGCTCTGAACCTCACCCGGGTCATCCTTCTCAGTGATTCTGGTGCACTGTGTCATGCCTACTGCACACATCTGTGGACATTTAAAAGTACTTCAAGGTCCACACAGTGTACTCTTTCTGGGGTGGGAGACTTAAAGGCGGCCCCTGTGATGTGTCCGCCTGCATTTATCATCGCTTCTGAAAATGAAAGCTAACTGTCCCCTTTGCTCTGGACTGAGCAGGGTCAGGATGAGGGAGCTGGGGGGAGGAAGGCGGTGGATGCCCTCTGGCTGCCCCCAGGCACTGCCCAGGCTTCTGACACATGTCCTCATTCAGTTCTGTCAGTAATCTGAGGAGGCAGGTACTACAATCCCCATTTCACTGACTGGGAAACAGAAAGGTTAAGTGCCTTACCTAAGGTCACACAGCGATTAAGCGAGAGAGTCAGAATTTGAGTGTGGGTCTGTTTGTTTCTACTGAAATCATGCAGCTTCTAGAAGGAGGTGGGTCAAATAGGGGATGAGGGGGTGACAGAGGATGAGATGCTAGGACGGCGTCAATTCAATGGACACGAGTTT
This sequence comes from Cephalophus harveyi, assembly GCA_006410635.1. NCBI lineage: Eukaryota > Metazoa > Chordata > Mammalia > Artiodactyla > Bovidae > Cephalophus > Cephalophus harveyi. The sequence goes on along the minus strand of SJYT01001268.1, from coordinate 331,624 downwards.
GAGCAAGCTCCAGGAGATAGTGAAGGACAGGGAAGCCTGGCTTGCTGCCGTCCAAAAGGTTGCAAAGAATCAGACATAACTGAGCGACTGAAAAACAGATACATCAGAATTTTGATTACCCAGGAGCTGGATTTTTGACCCTGAGCAAATCCAAGCATCCTGTTCACATCTCTCATCTCTTCGCCATGGACCTCCCTGAAGGCAAGATGGGAGACCCCAGCGTCCCATTGCTCTGTCAGCCTCTGGTTAGACCAGGCGTGGGGGGCACCGCTGATGTTCAGCTTCCAAGAAGTCACACGTGCCTGAGAGTAGATGATATTTTGCCAGAAGAAGGGAAAGGAAAACAGATCTGGAAGTGCCTGAATGACACAGCATTAGGAAGTTGAAGTGCTTTCCTCCCTAAGAACAGGCTGGGAAGGCATAACCCGCAAAGTTCTTGCAGACTGTCCAGGAGGCTTGAGTGCTGGGCACCTGCTCTGTCTGTGGGGATCACTGCTCCTGTTGCCGTCTCGGGGGTCTCCTCAGAGCTTTCTCGGTCCCCAAGCCCTCAGCTCTCCTGCTGGAGGCTTTTATAGGGAAAGATATAAGTGGCAGGGTAATGGTCCTGAGCACACACCAAGAGCCAGTGACGGGGACCAGCCACCCGGTTCCCCACTCCTCAAATCCCCAACCAAGACAGGATGTTATTAACTAGTTCTGAGGGAGCATTTGAAGTTCAGCCTGCACTATCTGATTGGGTCTTTGTCTGCCTGACTCTGAAATCCTAGGGTTAGTGGGAGGAGGCAGAGGCAGACGGGGTCTGTGGGTCTCTTAGACTCAGCACAGAACAGCCTGGCCTACACACAGTCATGTGGGATGTATCGTCTTCCTTCTTGAGCCCTTTAGGTTTACCTCCTAAATTACTACCAAAGCATGTGACTTTATTACCCGTGCTCTCTCTTTTTAAAAAAAAAAACTTTAAAAATAAACTGTATTGAGGTAATATTTTCATTTAATAAAGTGCACTTGTTTTAAAGGTATCATCAGATGAGTTTTGATAGATGTGTACGCCCATGTAACCACCACTGCAGTCAGGATAAAGGTTATTTCATCTCCCCTAAAACTGCCCTCATCCCACTGCAGTGAGTTTCCCCTCAGGGCCGGCCCAGGCAGCCTCCCAGGGCGCTCTGTCACTGAGACTGTCTCTGCCGCTCGGGGATGTGTGTGTACAGCTGGCCTCTTCGTGCCGCTTCTGGGGTCTGATGAGACGCAGGGGAGAGGAGTGACTCGACTCCCCGGGTCTCTGCGCCCTTGCCCGGCCTCCCGCCTGTGAGCCCGTCTGCAGCTCACCCTGTCCTCAGGCAGGCAGGGGGACAGCTGTGCTCACCCTGGCTCTCATGTGGCAGAGCCGTCCCAGGCGGCTCCTGCTGGAGGACACACCGCTAACGATTTGCTGCAGTTTACCTGACCTTTCTGGGATCCAGTTCGCCTGTGCTTCAAGTGGGCCTATTTGGGGATATATTGAGGTTGCTTTCAGCCTTTGGGGAAAAGGGATACAAGCTAAAACCAAGATGCTATCAATATGGCACTTTTTCCTCTCTTTATCATCATCACCATTATTGCTTAATTGTGGTTAAACATATACGACATAAAACTTGCTGTTTTAAGCATTTTTAAATGTTCGGTTCAGGGGCGTGAAGTCCATTCACTTCGTGTGCAGTCACCATCTCCAGAACCTTCCATCCTGCCCGGCCGGAACTCTGTACCCATTAGACACTAACTCCCCACGGGCCCCCTCTACGCTGGTAACCACCGTCCTACTTCCTGTCTCTATGAATCTGGCTACTCTAGTAACCTCCTGCTAGGGAATCAGTGTTTGTGTATCTGGTTTATTTCATTTAGCATAATGTCTTCCAGGGTCATCCATGTTGCAGCAAGTATCAGAATTCCGTTCCTTTAAAAAACTGAATGTTATTTCATTGTGTAAATAGAGTACGTTTTGTTTATCCGTCTGTCAGTGGCTGTCTGGGTTGTTTCTGCATTTTGGCTATTGTGGATCATGCTAATGTTATGAACATTTGTGTACAAATATCGGTCTGGTCTTCATGGTATTTAAATGCTCAACAAACCCTTCCAGCATCTCCTCTTGCTTAAACCTGCTGCTGCCCGAGGCCTGGGAGAGGAATGCCCTTCTCCTTCTTAGGCCGCCGCCCTGTCCCTTCTGGCTTAGTGCCTGTGACAAGTGATGCTATTCACACACTTCAGTCTTGGATGGGTATTGGGAGCTCAGGTTTCCCAGGCAGTAGAGTTGAGTTCCTTTCTTTAGAAGCATTCTTTTGTGTCTTAGTTACTAATGTGTCTTAGTTATTCTTGGCCACCAGCTAACTTATGGACTTTGATTCCATAAGCTTCTTAAGAATACAATAGAACAGCTTTGCTTCATTAAGGGAAGAAAATAAATTTTATCCAGCATCTACTATGTGCTAGGAACCCAGTACTGGAAGCTTCACTTCCTTTGCCTCACTGGGTAGCTCTGTGACGTAGGGACAAAGCCTAAGTTTTAAGGGTAAGGAAGCGGAGGAGAGGCTCAGAGGACTTGGGTTACTTGCCCAAGCTCAGAGGCCAACACTCTTTCTATATACCACCTAAATACCATACTGATCTTTCAAATGCCAGAGATGTTTTCCAGATCTTTTCTTTTACAATATAAATCCAGGCCTGGTGTTCCACCTGTGATTTGGAAAGAGTAACCCTTTGGGCTTCTTTGCCCTGCTGCTGCTGCTGCTGCTAAGTCGCTTCAGTCGTGTCTGACTCTGCAGCCCACCAGGCTCCACCATCCCTGGGGTTCTCCAGGCAAGAACACTGGAGTGGGTTGCCATTCCCTTCTCCAGTGCATGCATGCGTGCTAAGTTGCTTCAGTCGTGTCTGACTCTCTGCAACCCTATGGACAGCAGCCCACCAGGCTCCTCTGTCCATGAGATTCTCCAGGCAAGAACACTAGAGTAAGTTGCCATTTCCTTCTCCCTAGTTCTGTAAAAGAAGGAATTATTAATCAAGGTTTTGTTTATTTTTCAAAATATACAAGAGTAGAGAGAATAGTCTCATGGATCCCCATATCTCCCTCACCAGTCTTGTTTCATTGACCAGGTTCTTCTTTTTGATCTGTGGGGTCCTCCCATGTGGAGTGGTAGCAGTTGGCGTTTTCTGGAAGAGGGAAGGGGAGTCAGCAGATCTGGGCACCATGAAGTTAAATCTCTTCCCAGCTGGAAGAGTGTTAATTGCCATCAGTTGGAATTCCCTCTGATGGTTCATTATTCAGCTGGTTACTGAACAGCATCCAGGAGGCAGGGGGAGGGGACCAGTCTTTTGAGAGGCCTGGTGAGTCCTGGCGAGGTGATGTGCAGAGAGACTTCCCGCTCTTAAAGCATTTTCCTCTTTCCGTTTGATTTTACTGGAATTTTTCAGAGCAGAAGGAGAGGTTATGTGAGGATAGCCATCCCTTTAGGGGAACAGCCAAGGCAATCTAATATGGAGTGGGAACCAATAGGAAATAAGCTTATGGCCTCTTCAACTAGATTTATTTAACAGACATTTTAATTTTTTTTTTTTAAATATCCACTATGCGCCAGACACTGAGCTTCATGCTGGGAATCCAACTATGTAATGTTGATATCTGCTCTGGAAAAATTTGTGGTCCACAAAAATAGCAGCTATTATTAGCAACTAATGTAACAGCTAATAATAACAAGTCACACATGTATGTGCTAGACGCTTGACATGCACTGCCTGATTATACCCCCCAAAGCAATCTGTAAGATGGGTACAGTTTGTGTCTATTGTGTCGACAGGGACACGGGGGCCACCGCGTCCCGCCTCTGGCAGAGGTGTGGCGCCGTGTGTGTTCTTGCTGTCCTCTCTTAGCAGAATGGATGTCGGGAGGGGAGACCGCAGGTGACGGAGGGTGGAGGGGACCGGGGGCCATCTCTGGGGCTGCAGGAATGGGCTCATGAGCGCCACCAGATGCGCTTTCTCAAAGGACTGGGGCAGCCAGACGGTACATTTTTTCTCTCTGCTTTACAGAGGAATGTGGGATTCCTTGCATTTCAAAGCCAGGGCAGCTCTTCGGGAGGAAGGGAAGAGTGAAGACTGGAATTTAAGAGTGCTTTTTGGAGGCTGCAGAAAGCGATAGAGAAAAGACAACGGGCTAGGTTTGTTCTGTTTTTGTTTTAAAAGAAAAAAAAGATTTGGCGTCTTTCAAGGGAGAAGAGTTGGGGGATGAGAGAAGTGGTTTCTAGTGTGAGGAAGGGGCAGTTTCTGCCCTGGTTGACATAGTCCAGCTATCAGGTGGCTGGGACTCTGGTGGTGGGTGTGGCTCCCTGTTCACGGGAGCTGGTGGTGACGTCACTCTCTTTCTGGGGTGAAGGTGGCTTGCTGTGCCCAATTTCTTTCGCATGGAAGCCTGCTTTCTGAGTTTGAATGTATTTTCTAGGGTCAGATCGGTTAGTATCTCTGTAGAACGGGGCACCAAATTATTTAAATATTTTTAAAGAAAACCTGTGACTGTCTTTTGCATTCATCCCAGGAAGCCCCTCACCCCTACTCGTGTTTAGCCTGTAACCTATGGCGTAAGATAAACGTAGACCCTCTGCCTCCCTGACGGAAAAGGAATATGAGACATTTAAATGAGAGTCCCAGGCTGGGATCCCTTTTAAGGGAAGCATTTATTATGAGTGTTTCAGTTTTTTCCACTTTAATTTTTAATTCATTTTAAAAGAAGATGTGTCTTTGATTTTGCCATGAGATCAGGTGAGGTGCCATCTGGCTCAGAGGCAGGGGGGCAGGACATCTCAGGTTCCTACCACCTGCGTGATTTGTTTTTTCTAGTTGTCCCTACTCCGAGCTCCCAGGTAACATAGAAGCAAGATTTGTATGCAGGATCAGCTTCAAAGTAGAATCCGGGAGAACCTCCTACCTTTCAATCAGCATATCATCTCCATGTACACCTTGCTGAGAGGGGAAACAGACCAAAATGTGTGAGGATACCTCTGTCAGGAATGGAGCGCTTCCCAGACCAGCAGGAGGAAAGCCTGTCTCCACTCAGAGTAAACAGCAAGAGTGACGCTGCCTGCCCTCCCTCCAGGGATGGCAACTCACCAGTGCCGGTTGCTATGGATACGGGCTCCCCTGGGGCAGCGGTGGCGGTGGAGGCCTCCAGGCTGTTGCAGCGATGCAGGGCCTGGGGTGGTGTGTTCCCTACAACGGCGCCTCCGCACGGGGCGGGGGCCAGCCTTGCCTGCCTTGCCTGCGCTGCCACCTGGGCGCCTCTGAGGGGCTCTGGTGGCCAAGCCTGCAGGGCGGGCGGGGCAGCTGGGGTCGGCCACACCGTGTGGAGCCGCTGCACCTTAGGTGGCAGGCGGGGGTTCAGGATTGGGCCCTGAGGGGAGACATCCGAAGGAAGGGGAAGCACGGTCTGTGTCATCAGGGAGCTCTGGAATGAGAGGCTCAGTGGGCTCCCGGTCTGATGGGGACCACCAGATGCACAGGAAGGGCCAGGGTAGGGGCAGAGACGAGGGAAACAGCTGTCACTTCCTGTTTCGAGCCCTCCAGGGGCCTCCCTTCTGGCTCGCCATGAAGTCGGACTCCCCTGCATGGTGCACACGTTCCTCCCCCCAGGCTTCCGCAGTCCTGGGCTCTGGGCTTCAGGATTCCAGCTGGCTCCTGCCTTGGGGCCCTTCCCTGCTGTGCCCTGGCCTGGAGCTGTTCCGCCATCACCTCCTCTGCCTTCACTTCATTCAGGCCTCTGCTTTGGTATCCTTTCCTGACCACCCCGTGTCAAATCAGGACTTCCTTTCTTCCTACACCCTTCACTTACCCTCTTTCCCTGCCTTGCGTTTCTTCACAGCACTTGTATACTTACTTGTTCAATGTGTGATTGCCTGCCCCCCTTTCTGGAAGGTCCGCTCCTCCAGTGCTGGGACAATGTCTTATTCATCCCGGAATCCCATTGCTAAAAGCATCGCCTGGCACATGGGAAACACTCAATAAATATTGGATGACTAAGTCACAAACTGTGTAGCTCAGAGAATTGCATTTGATCATGTGAGATTCTGTGAGAATGTTTACAATATGCTTTTGTATTACACTAAGAGTTGTAAAGAGAAAACTTCTCTAAGTCAAGGAGAAAGACAAATCCCATGTGATATTGCTTATATATGGACTCTAAACCATGATACAAATGAATTTATCTGCAGTCTTATAGATAGAGGGAACAGATTTGTGGTTGCCACAGGGGTGGGTGGGGGAGTGATGCATTGGCGTTTGAGGTTAGCAGATCTGAACTATTATATAGAGGATGAGCAGACAGCAGGGCCCTACTGTGTGACACAGGGAACTGTATTCACTATCCTGTGATAAACCATGATGGAAAGGAACGTGAAAAAGAGTGTATATGTGTGTGTGTGTGTGTGTGTGTGTGTAACTGAATCACTTGCTGTGACAGCAGAAATTAACACAACACTGTAAATCAACTATACCTCGATAAAATAAATTTTTTTAACATTTAAAAAGAGAAAAATTATCTTGTACAATTCTAAGTTGCAATTAAGAGACAGTGTTTATAAAATGAGATTTTGTTTTTTTTTAAGACAGTCCATCTTACGCTGGGATATACAGACCCCTTGGAGGGGTGCGGTTCTTAGATATGCCCGTGAGAGTTTGGGGATTGTTTTTTCTTTGGGAGATGCTGTACTTTAGTCAGTTTTGGGAAATCCATGTGACTCATACACAAAACGGCTCATGAGGTAGAGTACATTGGAGGTGGACTCTGGAGGACTTTCTGGAAAACAGATCTTAATCAGTAGTTATAAGAAAAAGGCAGGTCTTCATACAGGACAGAAGAGCTTTGAGTGACTCACTTTGAGGGCCTGGTTTGTAATGCTGAGAAGCCACAGTGGGCACACTCTCATGGGCCATGGGGGCAAGTGTGCCTGGCCGAAGTGGAGTCTGAAATGGGAAGAGCAAGGCGAAGCAGTGACGTTGAGGGTCTTTCCTGCTCTGAAAGCCGGGGTGGGAGTGACAGCTGTGCAGTGAGCAGTGACCCATGAACTCTGCTTTCTGGCCCCTTCCTCATCACTCACGTCTTCCTGGAGTCCTGTTGGCATGATGCCCCCCATGGCCTGTGCAGCTGGGGCGTGCAGAGTGCTGGGCCCGCCCCCTCCCCGCAGCCTGTGCAGCTGGGGCATGGAGAGTGTGTGAGAGTCAGCTGGCAGGTGGAAGATGGCCCGCCCTAGGGAAGGCGGCCCCCAGCTCACCAGCTTGCAGTCCATTGTTTAACTGGGAGTCAGCCAGGCCAGAGGTCAGCCTTTTCCTTGGGAGACCGTCAGAGCTGGCCTGAGGTTGAGGGGGAGCGAGGTCAGGTTCCCAGGGAGCGGGCCAGGGTGTGACCCTACCTCCTGCATCAGCCCTCCACTGTCTGCAGCCTGGCTGCCTGTGACATGTGGTTGGCAAGCCTGGTCACAGGCCACAGACCTGAGGGGCTGGAAGGCCGTCTGCAAGCCTTGCGGCGGTGCTCTTGCCGTAGGGACGAGGTGCCTGGGGCCCCAAGAGTTACAGAAGAGCCGGGACGCTGTCCCCACTCCCAGCTCGGTGCTCTTTGTACTGTCTCCTGTTTAGGACAAGAGCCCAGGCGGGTGAAACGTGGGCAACAGTGCATCAGCACCTCGGTTTTCAGGCCTGTGTCCCACCCGAAGCCCTGAGGTTTGCTTTGGGAAGTTAGAGTAAATGGATCCTGCTCTCTGCTGGAGTGACAGTTATTCTCCTCGGACACCAGGCTGCGATGTGGCTTCCTACCCTGTCGGGCTCCAGGCAAGACGTGTCAGGGGGTGTCAGCCCTGTGGATAGAGTGGCCTCCGGATGGAAAGGCCGTTGGCCTGCGGGAGGTATCTTTGCCCTTCAGTGCCCTCCCCTTCTCTGTCCAGTTTCCTATCTGCCTCCTGCTGCTTCTTCCGGGGTCAGTCATCTTGGTGTGTGCATGCTTAGTTGCTCAGTCCTGTCCAACCTTTTGCGACTTTTTGGACCGTAGCCCACCAGGCTCCTCTGTCCATGGGATTTTTCAGGCAAGAATACTGGACTGGGTTGCCATATCTTCCTCCAGGGGATCTTCCCCACCCAGGGATCAAACCCGAGTCTCCTGTTTTGCAGGCAGATTCTTTACCCGCTGAGCATCAGGGAAGTCCAGTCATCTTGAAAGTGGTTCCTAAAACCACCACATGGGCTGTGCACTCCCTTCTTCCTAACTCCTTAGCCTGGAGTGTGGAGATTAGGAAGGATCAGGTAGAGCCTTTGGGGCTGAAATGGTTGAAGCAGAAGGTAAAGTCAGGAGTGTTCTAACCCCTTAATTTGGGATCTTGAGAAATGAGCCATGTCAAAGTGCTGAGAGCTCTGCTTTTGGAGTCCAGGAGACATAGATTTGTACCCCAGCCTCTCCCCTTGACGTTGAATAGGCTACTTAACCTCCTTGACCTTGAATAGGCTACTTAAGTTTCTTGAGTCTTGGTTTTCTTATCTGAAAAGTGAATTTAATGGCCCCTGGCACCTTGCACTGTGTGGGGATGCACTGAGATAATGCATATCAGCAGAGCATTTATCCAGGAACCCAGCACCTCGTGGGCACCGGTGATAAGGTGACTTAGCATCACCATCAGCACCACTTGATGGTGCTATGCCTATGTCGTGCCCAGTGCCATGCTGGACGCTGAAAAATACAGAGAATCACAGGTCAGCCACCGAGGACATAAGTTGGCTGGAAAGAGAAATACACGTAAGACAAAGGTCAGTGCACAACATACATAGAAATCTAAAATGAGGTTTAGACCGTAAGGGTGTTGGGGAGAGACCCATGGAGGGAAGGAGCCTTTTGAGGAGTTAAGGGTGGGGTTAGGAAAAAACTTGATATATATTCAAAGTAATACTCTACTGTTAGTTATCTCCCTGCCCCTGCAAGTGAACACTTTATAATAACACACGTGGAGCAAGGAGGAAGCCCTCTGGCTGAGGGGCCAGCTAGAAGGTCAAGTGGCCAGAGCCTTCTAGCCCCACCCTCGCCATGGTCTCCGAGGGGCTCATCCATGGGCGCCTCCTTCCCAAAGAGCAGAAGGTCTGTGTGGCTAGATAGAGGAGGAATCTTCCACCCTCTTCGCTCTCACTGGACTCTGTGGGATGCTAGAAATATTTTCCAACCCACCAAAGGAGAAAGAATCGACCAGGGCGAGTGCCAGAATATTCAGTAAATTCGAAAGAGTCTTTTGTTTGCTGAAGAAAGCGCCTGGGCTGGAGCCTCCTCTTCTGATCTGACATCACAGCCTGGGGGGCTGGGCCTCCTGTTCTGGCCCAGCCCCCACCCCCAGGTTCCAGGGTCTTAGCCTGGGCGGGGTTTACTTTAGGGAAGTGCAGTTCTGGTTCTCCCTGTTAAGTTCCATCACCTTCTGCAAATTCGTCAGCCCCTCTGGCCTTAGTGGCTTCACATGTGAGATGGTGACGGCAGTTCCACTCGCTTTGAAGGGGGTTTGGGAGGGTGGGATGATCTTTCACTCCTCTCCAGCTCTGATGCAGCAGTGTTGCCCCTTTCCGGATAGGCACTCTGAGATGCCAGGCACACAGCTGGCATTGTTTGGAACACGTGAGAGCTGTGCTTTGGATCTGCCTTTGAGCCTCCAGCACAGGCACATTCACGCTTCCTCAGGGATGGGTACTCTTCTTTCTCTTAGAGGGAATTTAATTTGGGGGAGTAGCTTAATCAGGAAAATAAGTATAAGATCATGCTGGATGGAGATTCTTTTAGAAATGAAGCTGATTTCATCCAACTTCTAACTGACCCAAAAATGGATTCCAAATGAAATTTCAAAAGTGTTTTGTGCAAAGATTCATCCTTAGAAAACAGGTGGTAGGTTCTTATTATTTTAAAGACAGGACTCATGTGGGCATATTAATTCTGATATTTTTAATGGAGTTTGCTGTTTACATTTATATCTCATGTTTTTAAAAAGTGATCCTCTTCATTCCTGTTCATTTCCTAATGCATTTGTTTTATGTGGGTGGATACTTGTGCTTTTTATTTTATTAAAAATGTGGCTTACTGAGTTCATTATCAATTATAAAAACATAAAATGTTTTATGTCAGTGGTTCTCAAACCTTTTAGCTTGTTCAAACCCAAGTGGCTGGGCTCACGGACAGAGCTTCTAATTCAGTAAGTTTGGGGTGAGGCTCAGTAATTTGCATTTTAATATACTCCCAGGGGATGCTGTTGCTCCTGGTCCATATCTTGAGACACCTCCTGAGCTAACTGAAAGGGGCTTTTGGTCAGCAAATCCAACTCCATTATTTTACATGTTGGTTAACTGAAGTATAGGAAGAAGTGACTCCTCTACCAAGTGTTGTGTAATTAGATTAGTAAGAAAGCTGGATCTGAAACCCAGGCGTTCCATATGCCCTGTCTAATGCTTTGTGAATTATTATTTCTTGGTTGGAGGCTAGTTAACATGAGTGTAAGTTTTAAGATTTTGTACGACCTTCCTGGTTTCAAATAATCTGGCCTGTATCCCCTTTAGTACAACTGGGCCTTGATTTTTATTTCACCACAGGAATAACTTGTGTTTGATTTGCTTTTCAAAAATTTGTGATAAAATACACACAACGCAAAGTTTAAAATTTTGACCATTTTTAAGTGTACTTAGTACACGTTGTTATGCTGCATCACCACCACCATCTGCTTCCAGGATATTTCTTATCCTCCCCAAGTGAAACTCTGTACCCAGTAAACAACTCCCCATTTCTTTGTCCTCCAGCCCCTGATAACCACCATTCTACTTTCTGTCTCTATGAATTTAACTGCTTTAGGTATCTCATGTAAGTATAATCATCTCAGTATTTGTCCTTGTGTGTCTGGCTTATTTTATTTAGCACAGTGTCTTCAGGGTTCATCCATGTTGAAGCATGTGTCAGAATGTGGTTCCTTTTTCAGGCTGAATAATATTCCATTGTATGTATACACCATATTCTATTCATCCATTCATCCGTTGGTGGACACTTGGGTTGCTTCTACCTCTTGGTTATTCTGAATAATGCTGCTTTGAACATGGATGTGCGAATATCCCTTCAAGCCCCTGCATTCAGTTCTTTGGGGAATATACCCAGAAGTGGAATTGCTGGATCACACTTTGAGGTACTTGATTTTCTTTTGATTCTGTGAGCTTGCGGCTAGAAATATGGATCTGCTATTAACAAATTAGTGGGTAAACAGAGCGGGAACAGTCGCTGCCTCTTACTCATCTGGTGCTCATGTTGCAAGGTGAATTCACTGCCCTGAGGCCTTGTGACAAAGAGACCCTGTTATTTTCAGTTTACTACCAGAGATGGCAAATGGTCTCCTGCGTTTCCTCTCTTCTGCTCCTTGACTCTGCTATGACTTCACTACCACCAGTCTTCATTCATATTTGCCTCCATCTTTGTCTTTGAGCATTTACCTGATAGTTTGTATTCCTGTCCATCAAATCTTGCCAGCCCCAAGCACTCCCACTGCATTGCAGAATGAAGTCTGGAGCCGATGGGTCCAACCCCAGTACACTGCACCTTCAGTTCTCTAAATGGAATATGACTGTGATCAGGGAGGCAGCATGCCAGGCGGTGGCATGGGAAGACCTTACATGTAGTAGAGATTAAGAAAAATACTTGTAGAATTAATGAATGAGTCTGACAAGAGAGCTGGAATGCTATCAGACAGGTTCCAAAGCTGGGCATTTGGCAGGAAAGAACCAGTTACTTGGATTGGTTTTTTGCCACCAACCAGCTACCTCTTGTGCTACTCTGCAACTAGTAAGGCCAACTGGGAAGTCTAGCACTTTCTGCTTACAAACGGGTGTCAGCTTAAGGGTTGAAGAAGGTGTCTTCCTTGGGATCCACTCCTGTCTGGAGGGACCTAGAGCAGCTGCTTTTAGGAGCTTTTTGGGGGGCTTAAGGGGAAGAAACAACAGGCCCTAGGCTTGCCAGCTCACAGTCCCAACCCAGCGTGCGGAACCCAAATGTCTCTTTAGCTGACTCAGGAGGATGTTGTGAAACTTAGCGAAAATCATAATATTTTTAAGTGTAAGGAAAGTTGGGACTAAATAGCATTCTCTTTCTGGTTGACTTATAAAATTCTTCTGTCAATAAAGTTAAACCAAAAGCATCAGGTGTAGGACTCCTGAAAGGTGTGTATCACCTTCACTTTCCCACCTACCCACGATCAGGGAATCAGGCGGCCAGACTGCTTACTCTTCTCCAGTTTGGAATTTTAAAGCAGCAGGATTCCCATTATTGAGGCCATCAGAAATGACTCTGTTCGTCTGGTTCTAGTGCTCCATTATCCAGGGTAACTGAGGGGAACAGTGAAGCAGATGGGGTCGTTAATCCACAGAATCCCTATGGGCCCAGAATAGCATCGTTTTTACTTACTTTGTTTCAGCAGATGATGCTGCGTTTCTGTGTAGAGTTCCCTGGTTACAGTCCCCTTTACCCACTTCGCTCCATCTCTGCGCAGTGGTAAATGTCCTGGCAGGTCCCAGGGCATTTTCCCAGGGGGAGTAGTCCAGACATCCACCTCTAAATGCCTGTCACCTGTGTTTCCGTTCACTCCCGTTAGAATAGAGGCTTGTAAGAGTTCTCAGATCCCAGGAACAATTGTGGAAGATAAATGTCCTGGGTGGTAATTGGTGATCTCTCTGGCTGTTCAGGTCTTCAGAGTACAAATCTGTAGAATCTATTGACATCAATGGCTTGCTCCTAATTGTAACCAGACCCTACCTTATCTCAGCATCGTGCTGCAGCTTAAAAGGTGATTCCCCTCCAGTAACTGACTACCTTCTCCTGTCGCGCTATAACAGTGATCACAGGAGACCAGCAAGTGGGCCTCCTCTGTCTCTGGGAGCTCCCTCGTGCGTCTGCTTAGGGTGCTACATAGCGCAGAGGCAGCTGTGGCTGGCGCTCCGGGCGTTAGACCTGTACGAGAGTTAGTGCTTTGAGTCCCCTGAGCTGCCTCCTGGTAGCATCCGTCTCTTCCTCCATCCATTCACTCAGATAGTGTTTGCTTGTGCTAGGAGTGGCCAGAGCTGAGTGAGACCTGGCATGTGCCTTCACAGGGCTTCCAGGATGCTTGGGAAAATCACACTGCTCTGTGTGAGACTGTTGGTAGAAGGTAGAGCACCCAACCCTGGCATCTCACAGGTAAATCAAGGGAGCAGGTGAAACTCAAGCTCTTGTTCCTAAGCTTGGCATAAAATAGTATCAAAAGAAGGGGAGAAGTGAAGTGCTTTAAGCATCCTGAGTAAACGTACTTAAGAAAAACAGTGTCTGTGTCTTTGGAAAGTGAGGGGCTCTTTTCCAGGAGGGGTGGTAGAAGGGAAGGACGGTGCATGCATGCGATCGTGTTTGCGCTGGCTGTGGGCTGGGCCCTGTCGGGCAAGCAGAGTGGGATGGGAGGGGTCCTCAGTTGGGAGCCAAAGAAATGTCGATCTCCCCTGAAGCCCCTAGACACAAGGTGTTTAGCATCATATTTGAGAGTGGGATCTACCCCCTGGAAGAATCCTAGATGACTTGGCCTCTGGCCCAGAGTGGTTATCTCGTTCATTCAGATCTTTTTTGTATAGTTCTTCTGTGTATTCTTGCCACCTCTTCTTAATATCTTCTGCTACTGTTAGGTCCATACCATTTTTGTCCTTTCTTGTGCCCATCTTTGCATGAAATGTCCCCTTGGTATCTCTAATTTTCTTGAAGAGATCTCTAGTCTTTCCCATTCTGTTGTTTTCCTCTATTTCTTTGGATTGTTCAGTTAGGAAGGCTTTCTTATCTTTCTTGCTGTCCTTTGGAACTCTGCATTCAGATGGGTGTGTCTTTCCTTTTTTCCTTTGCCTTTCACTTTTCTTCTTTTCTCAGCTATTTGTAAGGCCTCCTCAGACAACCATTTTGCCTTTTTACATTTCTTTTTCTTGGGGATGGTCTTGATCACTGCCTCCTGTAAAATGTTATAACCTCTGTCCATAGTTCTTCAGGCACTCTATCAGATCTAATCCCTTGAATCTATTTGTCAGTTTCACCGTATAATAGTAAGGGATTTGATTTAGGTCATACCTGAATGGCCTAGTGGTTCTCCCTACTTGTTTCAATTTAAGTCTGAATTTGGCAATAAGGAGTTCATGATCTGAGCCACAGTCAGCTCCTGGTCTTGCTTTTGCTGACTGTATAGAGCTTCTGCGTCTTCAAACTCAACATTCAGAAAATGAAGATCTTTGCATCCAGTCCCATCACTTCATAGTAAATAGATGGGGAAACAATGGAAATGGTGAGAGACTTTATTTTCTTGGGGTCCAAAATCACTGCAGCTGGTGACTGCAGCCATGAAATTAAAAGGCACTTGTTCCTTGGAGGAAAAGCTGTAACAAACCTAGACAGCATGTTAAAGAAGCATGTGAAGAAGGCTGAACACTAAAGAATTGATGCTTTTGAACTGTGGTATTGGTGAAGACTCTTGAGAGTCCCTTGGACAGCAAGGAGATCAAACCAGTCAATCCTAAAGGAAGTCAACCCTGATTATTCATTGGAAGGACTGATGCTGAAGCTGAAGCTCAAGTACTTTGGCCAGAGTACAAATCTGTAGAATCATTTTTACTTACTTTGTTTCAGCAGACAACGCTGCCTTTCTGTATAGAGTTCCCTGGTTACAGTCCCCTTTACCCACTTCGCTCCATCTCTGCGCAGTGGTAAATGTCCTGGCAGGTCCCAGGGCATTTTCCCAGGGGGAGTAGTCCAGACATCCACCTCTAAATGCCTGTCACCTGTGTTTCCGTTCACTCCCGTTAGAATAGAGGCTTGTAAGAGTTCTCAGATCCCAGGAACAATTGTGGAAGATAAATGTCCTGGGTGGTAATTGGTGATCTCTCTGGCTGTTCAGGTCTTCAGAGTACAAATCTGTAGAATCTATTGACATCAATGGCTTGCTCCTAATTGTAACCAGACCCTACCTTATCTCAGCATCGTGCTGCAGCTTAAAAGGTGATTCCCCTCCAGTAACTGACTACCTTCTCCTGTCGCGCTATAACAGTGATCACAGGAGACCAGCAAGTGGGCCTCCTCTGTCTCTGGGAGCTCCCTCGTGCGTCTGCTTAGGGTGCTACATAGCGCAGAGGCAGCTGTGGCTGGCGCTCCGGGCGTTAGACCTGTACGAGAGTTAGTGCTTTGAGTCCCCTGAGCTGCCTCCTGGTAGCATCCGTCTCTTCCTCCATCCATTCACTCAGATAGTGTTTGCTTGTGCTAGGAGTGGCCAGAGCTGAGTGAGACCTGGCATGTGCCTTCACAGGGCTTCCAGGATGCTTGGGAAAATCACACTGCTCTGTGTGAGACTGTTGGTAGAAGGTAGAGCACCCAACCCTGGCATCTCACAGGTAAATCAAGGGAGCAGGTGAAACTCAAGCTCTTGTTCCTAAGCTTGGCATAAAATAGTATCAAAAGAAGGGGAGAAGTGAAGTGCTTTAAGCATCCTGAGTAAACGTACTTAAGAAAAACAGTGTCTGTGTCTTTGGAAAGTGAGGGGCTCTTTTCCAGGAGGGGTGGTAGAAGGGAAGGACGGTGCATGCATGCGATCGTGTTTGCGCTGGCTGTGGGCTGGGCCCTGTCGGGCAAGCAGAGTGGGATGGGAGGGGTCCTCAGTTGGGAGCCAAAGAAATGTCGATCTCCCCTGAAGCCCCTAGACACAAGGTGTTTAGCATCATATTTGAGAGTGGGATCTACCCCCTGGAAGAATCCTAGATGACTTGGCCTCTGGCCCAGAGTGGTTATCTCGTTCATTCAGATCTTTTTTGTATAGTTCTTCTGTGTATTCTTGCCACCTCTTCTTAATATCTTCTGCTACTGTTAGGTCCATACCATTTTTGTCCTTTCTTGTGCCCATCTTTGCATGAAATGTCCCCTTGGTATCTCTAATTTTCTTGAAGAGATCTCTAGTCTTTCCCATTCTGTTGTTTTCCTCTATTTCTTTGGATTGTTCAGTTAGGAAGGCTTTCTTATCTTTCTTGCTGTCCTTTGGAACTCTGCATTCAGATGGGTGTGTCTTTCCTTTTTTCCTTTGCCTTTCACTTTTCTTCTTTTCTCAGCTATTTGTAAGGCCTCCTCAGACAACCATTTTGCCTTTTTACATTTCTTTTTCTTGGGGATGGTCTTGATCACTGCCTCCTGTAAAATGTTATAACCTCTGTCCATAGTTCTTCAGGCACTCTATCAGATCTAATCCCTTGAATCTATTTGTCAGTTTCACCGTATAATAGTAAGGGATTTGATTTAGGTCATACCTGAATGGCCTAGTGGTTCTCCCTACTTGTTTCAATTTAAGTCTGAATTTGGCAATAAGGAGTTCATGATCTGAGCCACAGTCAGCTCCTGGTCTTGCTTTTGCTGACTGTATAGAGCTTCTGCGTCTTCAAACTCAACATTCAGAAAATGAAGATCTTTGCATCCAGTCCCATCACTTCATAGTAAATAGATGGGGAAACAATGGAAATGGTGAGAGACTTTATTTTCTTGGGGTCCAAAATCACTGCAGCTGGTGACTGCAGCCATGAAATTAAAAGGCACTTGTTCCTTGGAGGAAAAGCTGTAACAAACCTAGACAGCATGTTAAAGAAGCATGTGAAGAAGGCTGAACACTAAAGAATTGATGCTTTTGAACTGTGGTATTGGTGAAGACTCTTGAGAGTCCCTTGGACAGCAAGGAGATCAAACCAGTCAATCCTAAAGGAAGTCAACCCTGATTATTCATTGGAAGGACTGATGCTGAAGCTGAAGCTCAAGTACTTTGGCCAGAGTACAAATCTGTAGAATCATTTTTACTTACTTTGTTTCAGCAGACAACGCTGCCTTTCTGTATAGAGTTCCCTGGTTACAGTCTCCTGACTCATTAGAAAAGACCCTGATGCTGGGAAAGATTGAGGGCAGGAGGAGAAGGGGATGACAGAGGACGAGATGGTTGGATGGCATCACTGACTCAATGGACATGAGTTTGAACAAGCTCTGGGAGATGGTGAAGAACAGGGAAGCCTGGTGTGCTTCAGTCCATGGGGTTGCAAAGGGTTAGACACGACTGGGTGACTGAACAACAACAATTATGTGTTGAAATGATCATTTGTAATATTGGATTAAATAAAATGTTAATTCTACTTGTTTCTATTTATCAGTTTCTTTTTAGTATTTTAACATAACTATTAGAAAATTTTTAGCTATATATATGGCTTATATTTCATTGGACAGCATTATACTATATGAATGAAATATGTAGTTGTGTTACAAATGAAACTATGATTTCACAGTTTATACACATAAACGATGAAATAGCTAAACGGTCCTACCTTTCACCTCTGTCCCATACATTTCACTTCTGGTAGGAGGATCCAGAATTATTTAAGGTTGGGGAGCTTGGGCTAGTGTGCAGAGTCTTGCTTTGTAACACCTTTGTTTGAAGGAAGGAAGCAAAAGTCCAGAGGGCTAAATGACTTGGTGAGACCTAGAGCCTAGGACTGCTCCAGCCCGGGCCCGGGCTGTGCCGCTCAGGCCCCTCACTGACATACTGATGAATGCCAGGCTTCTCCGTGGACCACCTGCTTCTCCAGCTTCGGTGCTTTCTTCCTGCTGGACACCTCCATACCCTTCCCCACCCCCCGTTACACCCTATGCCTTCATCCACAGACAGCCCAAGTCGATCCCAAGCACCAGAAGCAGACACAGTAGCTCAGTCCTACAGTTTGACAATCTGCTGTAGTCAGCTGATGTCCACTCATGTTGCTGGGACAATATGGGGAACAGTCATCAAACCAACCAAAGGACGAAAAGTGGACACTGTGATTAGTGACAGTTGTTGAGCTTGACTGAAGGACATCCACCTAGTCTTTTGACCCAAATGCTCTAGGTCCTCAGGAAGTCTGCAACTTTTGTAACCACCGTAACGCAGAACTCTGTACCACTTACCTTGCTGAAACTCAGAGATAAATATTATTAGACAGCAGGAAAACAATTATCAGATTTCATAGTGATCTTGTTGAGACATGAACTAAAGCACAGCAGGAAGCATGAATAGTAAGGGACAGAGTCATTAGATATTTTGGAGCCAAAATTGATAGAAATTGATTGTGGAAGGCTTAGTGTAACAGAAGGCTTCCCTTGTGGCTCAGCTGGTAAAGAATCCACCTGCAGTGTGGGAGACCTGGGTTCGATCCCCAGAGAAGGGAAAGGCTACCCACTCCAGTATTCTGACCTGGAGAATTCCACAGACTGTATAGCCCATTGGGTCGCAAGGAGTCGGACCCAACTGAACGACTTTCACTTTTCACTTTAGAGAAAGAGAAGAGTCTGGTTCTCAAGTCTAGGTAGGTGGATAATTGTGTCATTCACTGATAATGCGACTACAAGGAAGAGGAAGAGGTCTGATAGAGAAGATCATATGTCTTGTTTAATTATGTTGTTTTTAAGGTACCTATAGGAGACCCAAGTAGAGATGGTCAGTTGCTGCTGCTGCTGCTGCTCACAACTGTAAATATGAATTTAATTGTGGGAGAGAAGGAGAGACAGGAGAAATTGACTGGGAATCTTATCAAGTAGGAGATGATTAAAACCATTGCAGAGATAGGATTCTCCAGAGCGGTGCTTGGTAAACTAAGAAGATATTGCTTGGGAGTGAGACCCTGGGAAATAGCCATGTTTGAAGTACAAGGAAGGTAAACAGAACCTTCAAAGTAGGCCAAAAAGTGATCTAGTAACAGGATCTTGTACTTAATCTATAATTGCTGAAGAAAAGGAAAAATATTCCTGGAACATAGTGGGCCCTGTATTCAGCATTTTATTCCCCCCAAAGCTTTGTATACAGAAAGTGAAAGTGAAGTCGCTCAGTCGTGGCCAACTCTTTGTGAGTACCATGGACTGTAGCCTACCAGGCTCCTCCATCCATGGAATTTTCCAGGCAAGAGTACTGGAGTGGGTTGCCATTTCCTTCTCCAGGGGATCTTCCTGACCCAGGGATCGAACCCGGGTCTCGTGCATTGCAGGCAGACGCTTTACCGTCTGAGCCACCAGGGAAGCCCTTGTATACAGAAGACACATAATAATATTTGTTGAATTCGATTAAGTTGCATTGTATCATACTGCACTTGCTTGAACTGAATTGAGTTTCCTACTTCCTGGGCTACTCTAGCTATTTTAGGCTTTTTCCCTGCTCTGTTCAGCTTCTCGCCTTTCCCTCCTCTTGTTCCCTAAGTCCAGTATACAGCAAGAACTTTGCTTCCCAATTAAACATTTCAGGGTCTTAGTAAAAGCTGTTAACACATTACCTCACCAGTTACCATTTGCCAGCCTTCAGATGACTGTGAACAGAATAACCAGACAACGGAGGCTTAAGTAAAAGGACACTTAATTACCTCTCTCAGCAGTCTGAAGGTATGTAGCCTCAGGTTTGGGGCAGGGCTTACAGAGATCTTAGCTTTGTTTCTCTCCTCTTTGGTGTCTTAAGTTTGTTGATCCTTAGTCTCCAGGTTTAGCGCCTCATGATTATGGGATGGTTGCCATACTTCCAAGCATCATGTCCTAAAATAGTCAAGTTCTTGGAAGGAAGAAAATGTCATGCCTGTGCTTTATCTTTGTCAGAGATAAAAAATCTTTGTCAGACGTTTCCCTAGCCAGTTTCCTCTTATGTCTCATTGGCCAACTTGGCCATTTCTAAACCAAGCACAAGCAAAGGGAGATGGTATTACTGTGCTGACTTAACCAAATCATGGCTCATACCTTGGAGCAAAAGGATGATCCACCTTCTCTGAGCCTGGCACTAACAGGGGAAAAAAAAAAAAAAAAAACAGGGAAGAAGGAGGGATGACTTTTGGATGGGAAACCAATGGTGTCTTCCATACCCATATTTTTGGCCCTTGCAATTTAGGCTTGAAAACATTCAACCCAATATTTATTAAGGGGCTCAGTTCAGTTCAGTTCAGTCGCTCAGTCGTGTCCGACTCTTTGTGACCCCATGAATCACAGCACGCCAGGCCTCCCTGTCCATCACCAACTCCCGGAGTTCACTCAGACTCACGTCCATTGAGTCCGTGATGCCATCCAGCCATCTCATCCTCGGTCGTCCCCTTCTCCTCCTGCCCCCAATCCCTCCCAGCATCAGAGTCTTTTCCAATGAGTCAACTCTTCTCATGAGGTGGTCAAAGTACTGGAGTTTCAGCTTTAGCATCATTCCTTCCGAAGAACACCCAGGACTGGTCTCCTTTAGAATGGACTGGTTGGATCTCCTTGCAGTCCAAGGGACTCTCAAGAGTCTTCTCCAACACCACAGTTCAAAAGCATCAATTCTGCTCTCAGCCTTCTTCACAGTCCAACTCTCACATCTGTGCGTGACCACTGGAAAAACCATAGCCTTGACTAGACGGACCTTTGTTGGCAACTGTGTAGCAAAACAGTTATTTCACCTGTTTCACCACTGAGGCAGGTAACAGGTCAAACTTTAAAATACTGAGTAGACCCTTCTGCCTACTACCTTTCGTTGGCCTCTGTCATTCCTGGGAGGTCTTTAGTGCTTGGGATACTGAATCGGCCGACTGGTTCTGCTCAGTTCTAAATCAGTGTTACAGCCAAGTTCCTCACCATCTTGGATGATGCAGCCAGCCCTGACTTTGCAAATCCTGTGTTCCTATCACAGTCACTCTCTTCCACCTCCTGCCTTGCATTACTCCATTCTTGAGGAGTCACCTGCTCACCTCTGCTTCTGTTCTGATTTGAACACAGTTCCTGACATAGAATGTTCCAGTGAGTCCATTGCCTGTTCATGAAGTCTCTAGCCCAACAGAAGGGTCGCCACTGAGCCAATAATGGTAGTTATCTTTGTAGGAGAGACTTGAGAGGTGTTAAGGGGTTTGTTAACTTCATCTGTATTACATCCTCTTACTGCAAGAATGTACTGTGTTACTTGAAGAATTTAAAAAGAAAAAACCTCTAGCCTAGCTTTCAAAGCTTCCCACATTCTGTCCAGCCTCTCTCCCATTGTGCTTCTGCATGAACTTCCCTCTTCGTTCAAATTGGCATCCTTCCTGCCCTCAAGACCAGCCTTGAGTCTTTCATTCCACAAACACAGCCCAGGATTGAATGATGCACGCGTTCCCTGCCTGACTTGCTTACTTCCTACCCCATCTTTAAGCTTCCAAGAACTAGACTGTCTGATAATTTGCTCAGCAGCCCCCACGCTGCCTCCTTAGCAGCTGCCACTCCTCCCCATGAGTCTCCCACAACCCCTTCCTTCTCTGAACTCTGATGCACTTTTGCTGTGGTATATATACATCAGTGTTCCAAACACATCTGCCCCTTGGTGTCATTGATCTCAGCTTTTTGTTCTCGTTCTTCAGTTGCTAAGTCCTGTCTGACTCTGCGATCCCATGGACTGCACTACACCAGGCTTCCCTGTCCTTCACTGTCTCCCAGAGTTTGCTCAAATTCATGTCCATTGAGTCAGTGATGCCATCTAACCATCTCATCCTCTGTGGCCCCTTCTCTTGCCCTCAGTCTTTCCCAGCATCAGGATTTTTCCCAGAGTCAGCTCTTCATGTCAGGTGGCCAGGGTATGGGAGCTTCAGTTTCAGCATCAGTCCTTCCAGTGAGTTTTCAGGGTTGATTTTCTTTATGATTGACTGGCTTGATCTCCCTGCTGTCCAAGGGACTCTCAAAAGTCTTCTCTAGCACCACAGTTTGAAAGCATCAATTTTTCAGCTCTCAGCCCACTTTACAGTCCAGCTCCACATCTGTACATGACTACTGGAAAAACCATAGCCTTGACTAGACAGACTTTTGTCAGCAAAGTGATGTCTCTGCTTTTGAATATGCTGTCTAGGTTTGTCATAGCTCTTCTTCCAAGGAGTGAGCATCTTTCAATTTCATGGCAGCAGTCACTGTCTGCAGTGATTTTGGAGCCCCAGAAAATAAAATCTGTCACTGCTTCTACTTTTTCCCCTTCTATTTGCCATGAACTGATGGCACCAGATGCCATGATCTTAGTTTTCTGAATGTTAAAGGTTTTTCGGTAATTTTAAACTTTTTATTTTGTATTAGGGTGTAGCTGACTGCTGTGTGGTAGTTTCAGGTGAAGAGCGAAGGAACTCTGTATCCATTGAATGTTGAGTTTTAAGCCAGCTTTTTCACTTCCCTCTTTTACCGTCATCAAGAGGTTCTTTAGTTCCTCTTTATCATCTACATATCTGAGGTTGTTGGTATTTCTCCCAGCAATCTTGATTCCAGCTGTGATTCATCCAGCCCAGCATCTCACATGATGTACTCTGCATATAAGTTAAATAAATAAGGTGACAAAGCCTTGATGTACTCCCTTCCCAGCTTTGAACCAGTTCATTGTTCCATGTCCAGTTCAGACTTGCTTCTTGACCTGCATACAGGTTTCTTAGGACATAGATAAGGTGGTCTGGTATTCCCATCTCTTCGCGAATTTTCCAGTTTGTTGTGATCTACACAGAGACTTTAATGTGGTCAATGAAGCAGAAGTAGATGTTTTTCTGGAATTTCCTTGTTTTCTCTGTGATCCAGTGAATGTTAGCAATTTGATCTCTGGCTCTTCTGCCTTTTCTAAACCCAGTTTGTACATCAGGAAGTTCTCAGTTCACATACTGCTGAAACCTAGCTTGAAGGATTGTGAGCATAACCTTACTAGCATGCAAAATGAGCACAGTTGTCCAGTAGTTTGAATGTTCTTTGGCACTGTTCTTCCTTGGGACTGGAAAGATGGCTGACCTTTTCCAGTCCTGTGGCCACTGCTGAGGTTCCCAAATTTGCAGACACACTGACTGCAGCACTATTTTGGTGTTTTAAATATCTCAGCTGGGATTCCATCACCTCCATCAGCTTTGTTCATAGTGATGCTTCTTCCTAAGGCCCACTTGACTTCACACTTCGGGATGTCTGGCTCTAGGTGAGTGATCACACCATCGCAGTTATCCCAGTCATTAAGATCTTTTTTGTATGGTTCCTTTTGTATATTTTTGCCACCTCTTCCTAATCTCTACTGCTTCTGTTAAGTCCTTACCATTTCTGTCCTTTATCATGTCCATCCTTGCATGAAATATTCCCTCGATAGCTCCAGTGTTCTTAAAGAGATCTCTAGTCTTTCCCATTCTATTGTTTTCCTCTACTTCTTTGCATTGTTCATGGAAAAAGGCCTTCTTATCCCTCCTTGCTGTTCTCTGAAACTCTATGTTCTTTTGGGTATGTCTTTCCCTTTCTTTGTTGCTTTTTGCTTCTCTTCTTCCCTCAGCTATTTGCAAAGCCTCCTCAGACAGCCACTTTGCCTTCTGACATTTCTTTTTCTTGGGGATAGTTTTGGTTAATGCCTCATGTATAATGTTGTGAACCTCTGTCCATAGTTTTCCAGGCACTTGTCTACCAGAGATCTAATCTCTTGAATCTCTTCATCATCTCTGCTCTACCAGAGATCAAATTGTGGACATCTGTTCAATCATAGAAAAAGCAAGAGAATTCCAGAAAGACATCTATTTCTGCTTCATTGACTACACTAAAGCCTTTGACTATGTGGATCACAACAAACTGGAAAGTTCTTAAAGAGATGAGAATACCAGATCATGTTACCTGTCTTCTGAGAAACATGTATGCAGGTGAAGAAGCAACAGGTAGAATTGAACAGTAAACAATGGACTGGTTCAAAATCAGGAAAGGAGTACATCAAGGCTGTATGTTGCCTGCTTATTTAACTTCAATGCAGAGTACATCATGCAAAATGGCAGGCTAGATGAATCACAAGCTAGAATCAAGATTGCTGGGAGAAATATCAATAACCTTAGATATGCAGACGACACCACCCTTATGGCAGAAAGCAAAGAGGAATTGAAGAGCATCTTGATAAAGGTGAAAGAGGAGAGTGAAAAAGCTGGCTTAAAATTCAGCATTCAAAAAACTAAGATCAATATTACTCAGCCATAAAAAGAAATGCATTTGAGTCAGTTCTGATGAGGTGGATGAATCTAGAACCTGTTATACAGAGTGAAGTGAGTCAGAAAGGGAAAGATAAATATCATATTCTAACACATATATATGGAGTCTAGAAAAATGGTACTGAAGAATTTATTTACAGGGCAGCAATAGAGAAACAGACATAAAGAATAGACTTTTGGACATGGGGAGAGGAGAGGAGAGGGTAAGATGTATGGAAAGAGTAACATGGAAACTTACATTACCATGTGTAAAATATATAGCCAACAGGAATTTTCTGTATGGCTCAGGAAATTCAAACAGGGGCTCTGTATCAACCTAGAGGGGTGGCATTGGGAGGGAGATAGGAGGGGAGGTTCAAAAGGGAGGGGATGTATACCTATGACTGATTCATGTTGAGGTTGGACAGAAAACAGCAAAATTCTGTAAAGCTATAATCTGTAATCCTTCAATTAAAAAAAAAAAAAACAACTAAGATCATGACATCTGGTGCCATCACTTCATGGCAAATAGAAGGGGAAAAAGTAGAAGTGACAGATTTTATTTTCTTGAGCTCCAAAGTCACTGCAGACAGTGACTGCAGCCATGGAACTGAAAGATGCTCACTCCTTTGAAGAAAAGGTATGACACACCTAGACAGCATAATTAAAAAGTAGAGACATTACTTTGCTGACAAAGGTCCATGTAGTCAAAGCTGTGGTTTTTCTAGTAGTCATGTATGGATGTGAGAGTTGAGCCATAAAGAAGGCTGAATGCTGAAGAAATGATACTTTTGAGCTGTGGTGCTGGAGAAGACTCTTGAGAGTCCCTTAGATAGCAAAGAGACCAAACCAGTCCATCCTAAAGGAAATCAGTCCTGAATATTTATTAGAAGGATTGTTATTGAAGATGAATTTTGGCCACCTGATGCGTTTGGAGAAGCTCTATACAGTCAACAAAAACAAGGCCGGGAGCTGACTGTGGCTCAGATCATGAACTCCTTATTGCCAAATTCAGACTCAAATTGAAGAAAGTAGGGAAAACCACTAGACCATTCAGGTATGACCTAAATCAAATCCCTTATGATTATACAGTGGAAGTGAGGAATAGATTTAAGGGCCTAGATCTGATAGATAGAGTGCCTGAAGAACTATGGAATGAGGTTCGTGACATTGTACGGGAGACAGGGATCAAGACCATCCCCATGGAAAAGAAATGCAAAAAAGCAAAATGGCTGTCTGGGGAGGCCTTACAAATAGCTGTGAAAAGAAGAGAGGCGAAAAGCAAAGGAGAAAAGGAAAGATATAAGCACCTGAATGCAGAGTTCCAAAGAATAGCAAGAAGAGATAAGAAAGCCTTCTTC
>SJYT01001268.1:253861-301912 GCA_006410635.1 Cephalophus harveyi | reverse complement strand
GCGGGAGGAGAAGGGGACGACCGAGGATGAGATGGCTGGATGGCATCACTGACTCGATGGACGTGAGTCTGAGTGAACTCCGGGAGATGGTGATGAACAAGGAGGCCTGGTGTGCTGCGATTCATGGGGTCGCAAAGAGTCGGACACGACTGAGCGACTGAACTGAACGTAAGAGATGAAGGAAGGCCTCTCCCAAGCAGAGACTTTTACACTGAGATGTCACGAGGATCCAGCAGGAAAGGCAACAGGTGAGGCCAGGGTGGAGCGAGCCCCAGGCGGCGGCAACAGCCTGTGAGCACGTGGGGCTGTGAAGTCCAGTGTGGTCGCAGAGCAGAGGGCTAGGCGGGGGCCAGGAGGGGAAGGCCTGATAAGAGATTAAATCAATGAGAATGGATAGCAGAGATGCTGTCCCCAGTGTATCAGTGAGGCAACCAGAGCTCAGACGGACTGAGTGAGCGGCCCGCAGCCACACAGTGATTCACTGGTGAACTAACAGAAGCTGTGGTGTGTGTCCAGGTCTCTAACTCCAAAGCCCATTTTATGAATCACTGCATAGTTTTGTCCTTTCAGGCCACTAATAAGACAAAAATATATACACAGTATAATTTTTAATACATCTTTGTATAATTTAGGATTTAAAGACTCTTGTAATGGCTTAAATAAAACAAGATGATTAAATTTGGAATAAAATAATAAAATCCATGAGCTGAGGGGGGATAGAAATTCCATCTGAGCACAGATTTTTTTTCCCCCTAAGTGTCTTAGGAGTTACAGAATAAAAGGAGACACTATAAGTTTAGTCACTCAGTTGTGTCCAACTCTTTGTAACCCCATGGACTGTAGCCTACTAGGCTCCTCTGCCCATGGGATTCTCCAGGCAAGAATGCTGGAGTGGGTAGCCATGCCCATCTCCAGGGGATCATCCTGATCCAGGGATCGAATCTGGGTCTCTTGCATTGTAGGTGGATTCTTTACCATCTGAGCCACCAGGAAAGCCCAATAAGTTGTATAGCTAACCCTTATCATCTGAAAAACCTGAAGTAGACCTCTTCCTCAGGAAGCACCTGTTTCTTTTTCCTGTCATTAGACTGTAAGAGGAAGCATGATATTAATTGTGAGGGCAAAGCGCTCTGTGATTAAACTAGGGTTGTGCTGCTGGGCTGAGGGACCCCTTCCTTTCTGTCTGCTCCCAGGGCGGGCAGCAGGGCTCATGGGGCCGGAACGTAGAAGGGAGAGACAGAGAGGGAGCAGAGAGACCAAGCAGGGTCAGTTGCTCCACATCTCAGTCCAGAGAGGTGAGGCTTGGGCATCAAGGATGAGCTGAGTGCCTGATCCTCTCCCAAGAGTCTGATTCTCTCCCAGGTTCCCTCGTGTGGTTCATGGATTTCTGAGAGGTCAGATTGCAGGGGGGAAGAGAACACAGTCCCCTGTCCTTGGTGTTGGGGGGGGTGAAAAGAGGAGATGGGAGTCCTGGGTTTCAGGGCACTCTAAAGCTATTGGGAAACGCTACCTTTAATCTGAGGTAGCTTCCAATCTAATGGAAGAGACACACCCCCTGCCTTCAGACAGCTCCGGTGTGATGAGGAAGGCACAGTTCATGAAATCCAGACTGAAGGGGAGGGAAGACCTGCCCCAGGGAGTCCCCAGGCTGATGGGAGAGAGAGAAAGCCTAGATACAGGAGAGTAAATAAGAGCACAGGGACCAGAGTTACCAAAGCCATATGGAAAAGTCACATTACTTAGGTCTCCATGCTGCCGCCAGAGGACTTTGAAATGCTCGCTGCTTCTTGCCTTCTCCTGGCTGCTGCAAAAGCAGCAAGTGCTCATCATACCTGCAGAATGGGAAGCTGGTGCGGTCAGTCGTTTCCGAGATTGTGCCCATCTTAGCTGAGCCAGTCTCCTCTGCCTGTGGCTTGTTTTAGGAGCCTCCTTAAGGCCCTGGCAGGAAGTAGGGAGACAGGTAACTGGCAGCACTCAGGCTGTGTTTCCACTCCCCTCATCCAAACCCCAACTTTGGCTCACAACTCACATTCCACTGTGTGGGCCAGGCTCGCAGTGCGGGTAGTGAGCCAGCTCCTGCCTCTGGAGAACGGCTGGGCCTCTAGCTGATGCTCTGGAGTGCTGTCCAGCATACAGGGTGTTTGTCTGGCCATCCTTGGTGAAATGGAGTCCTTCTGTCTCCCTGCCTTTCCTCCCTACACCTCCCCGGGAGCCTCTGACTGCTGATGTCAGGAAAAAGAGAAAGAAAACGTGAGGTCTTCTACAGGCAAAGTTGAATTAATCAGGAAGCTCTTGCTTTTGTTCCACAAATGACTTAATGTCACCTTGAGCAAATTGAGAGTTGGACTATAAAGAAAGCTAAGCGCAGAAGAATTGATGCTTTTGAACTGTGGTGTTGGAGAAGACTCTTGAGAGTCCATAGGACTGCAAGGAGATCCTACTAGTCCATCCTAAAGGAAATCAGTCCTGGGTGTTCATTGGAAGGACTGATGTTGAAGCTGAAACTCCAGTATTTTGGCCACCTGATGAGAGGAGCTGACTCATTTGAAAAGACCCTGATGCTGGGAAAGATTGAGGGCGGGAGGAGAAGGGGACGACAGAGGATGAGATGGTTGGATGGCATCACTGACTCAATGGACATGGGTTTGGGTGGACTCCGGGAGTTGGTGATGGACAGTGAGGCCTGGCATGCTGTGGTTCATGGGGTTGCAAAGAGCTAGACACGACTGAGCAACTGAACTGAGCAAATTCTCCTTCATTCCATTGCTCTGTTACCAGGGCCACTGTTTTCCCATCAGTATTAAACTAAGGAAGCATGGTGGACAGGAAAGACCATGTGATGTGAAATCATGGGCCTCAGATTTAATTGCTGGCTTTCCTGCTTCTAACTGTATAAACTTGGGTAAGGCAAATCTCTTTTCTCTCAGATAAAGGATTTTTAAAAATCATTTGAGCTTCAGTTTTCTTATCTGTCAAATGGAAATAATGGGAATAATGTCTACCATACAAGGAGGTTGTGAGGATTAGTTATAGTGAAAATGCTGAAACACTTTGACAAGTTTAAAGCATTTAAAAGCCAGTGTTCTTTGTTGAAGGGAAGAGTGAGACCCTTCCCTTTCCTTTTCATGTGGTTGTGGTGGTAGTAATATTGGGGAAAAAAGGTGTTAGTGAAGCAAAAAGTTTATTAAAATATAAGAGTCTGTGCTTGTGTTTAGTCGCTCAGTAGTGTCTGACTCTTTGCAACCCCATGGACTGCAGCCCACCAGGCTCCTCTGTCCATGGGGATTCTCCAGGCAAGAATACTAGAGTGGGTTGCCATGCCCTCCCCCAGGGAATCTTCCCAACCCAGGAATGGAACCCAGGTCTCCCACATTACGGGGGAATTATTTACTGTCTGAGCCACCAGGGAAGACAGGGAAGCCCAGAATACTGGAGTGGATGGCCTATCCCTTCTCCAGGGGATCTTCCTGACCCCAGGAATTGAACCAGCATCAATTGCATTGCAGGTGGATTCTTTACCAGTTAGAGATTTAAAATTGGGAGTTTTCAGCATATAGTGTTAAATGTTAGTCTCTCTGCTAAGTCACGTCACTCATGTCCGACTCTGTGTGACCCCATAGACGGCAGCCCACCAGGCTCTCCTGTCCCTGGGATTCTCCAGGCAAGAACACTGGAGTGGGTTGCCATTTCCTTCTCCAGTGCAGGAAAGTGAAAAGTGAAAGTGAAGTTGCTCAGTCGTGTCCGACTCTTCGTGACCCCATGGACTGTAGCCCACCAGGCTCTTCCATCCATGGGATTTCCCAGGCAAGAGTACTGGAGTGGGGTGCCATTGCCTTCTCCGGTTAGTCTCTCAGTTGTGTCTAATTCTGCAGCCCCTGGCACTATCCCTTTTCAGCATATACATGATCTTTAGTGCTGTGAGACTGGGTGAGATCACAAGGCAAAGAGCCTAAGGAGAGAAGACCTCCTAGGAGGGGGCGTGGGGCACTCCAGCCCTAG
Source organism: Cephalophus harveyi (assembly GCA_006410635.1). Classification (NCBI taxonomy): domain Eukaryota; kingdom Metazoa; phylum Chordata; class Mammalia; order Artiodactyla; family Bovidae; genus Cephalophus; species Cephalophus harveyi. Next base: position 297,913 of record SJYT01001268.1, on the reverse strand, counting down.
AAGATGGGCACAAGAGGAGGATCCAGCAGAGGAGATGGAGGGCGAAGAGTAGTAAGGGAGGAGGAAGATGGTGCTGTGTCAGATGCCCAGTGAAGTGTTTTCAGGAACACACAGCAATCGCTTGTGTTAGAGCAAGAAAGATGAGACTAGAAATTTATTTACCACTGGACTTACACTGTTGAGGTGACCTTGATAAGACCAGTTTTGGTTGAGTTGTATGGGAAAATCTTGGTTGGTACAGGTTTACAAGGAGTTTGGAGAAGAGAAATTAAAGGATATAAGCATTGGCAGGCCTGTAAAGATTTTTCTTGTAAAGGGAAGAGAAGTAGGGACACAGCCAGAGGTGAAAGTTGGGCGAGAGAAGGCTAATCCTTGGGTTGGGATAAATTGCAGCATATTTGTAAACTAGTGGGCATGATCCAATAAGCAAGGAAAACTTGATGAGGTGGGAGGACAAGGAGCCTTGCTGGAGCTCGTTGCTGAGCCGGCAAGAGGAGACTGGGCCCAGAGCCAGACAGGTCACCCGTGGGGAGGACGAGGAGCTGGGATGTGCAGGACATCAGCTGGCAGGCAGGCATGCGGGGCGGTGGCTTCTGTGGAGGTTCCTGCTTGTTATCTCTGTTTTTTGTCGAGGAATAAACATGGGCATCAGCCAAGAGCAAAAATGTTGGGAGAAACCCAGTTTCTTTAAGTTGTTAAGTGTCAGGCATTCTTCTCATGGAACACCTCCAGGATTGACCACATGCTGGGTCACAAGGTGGGCCTTGGTAGACTTAAGAAAATTGAAATCACGTCAAGCATCTTTTCTGATCACAAAGCTATGAGATTAGAAGTAAGTGACAAGAGAAAAAACTCTAAAAAACACAGACACGTGGAGGCTAAACAGTATGCTATAAACAACCAATGGACACTGAGGAAATCAAAGAGGAAGTCAGAAAATACCCAGAGACAAGTGAAAATGAAAGCACAACAGTCCAAAACCAATGGGATGCAGCAAAAGCAATTCTAAGAGGAAAGTTTATAGCACTATAATCTTTCCTCAGAAAACAAGAAAAATCTCAGATGAACAATCTAACCTTACCCCTAAGACAACTAGAGAAAGAAGAACAAACAAAATCTAAAGTTAGTAGAAGAAAAGAAATCATAAAGATCAGAGCAGAAATAAATGGAAACAAAACAATTACAAAGAGCAATGAAACTAAAAGCTGCTGCTTTGAAAAGATAAACAAAATTTATAAACCTGTGGCCAGACTCATCAAGAAAAAAAGAGAAGAGACTCAAATCAATAAAATTGGAAATAAGAAAGAAGTTAAAACTGACTCCACAGAAATACCAAGGGCCATAAGAGACTATGAGTAACTGTATGCCAATAAAATGGACAACGTGGAAGAAATGGACGAATTCTTAGAAAGGTACAGTTTCCCAGGAATGAACCAGAAAGAAATAGAAAATATGAACAGACCAATCACAAGCACTGAAATTGAAACTGTGATTAAAACCCTCCCAACAAACAAAAGTCCAGGACCGGATGGCTTCACAGGTGAATTTTATCAAACATTTAGAAGAGAATTAACACCTATCCTTATGAAGCTGTTCCAAAAAATTTGCAAGGGAAGGAAAACTTCCAAACTCATTTTATGAGGCCACCATCACCCTGATACCAAAACCAGACAAAGATACCACAAAAAAGAGAAAATTATAAGCCAGTATCACTGATGAACATAGATGCATAAATCCTCAACAAAATACTACCAATCTGTATCCAACAATACAAAAAAGATCAAGTGGGATTCATCCCAGGGATGCAAGGATTTTTCAACATCCACAAATCAACCAATGTGATACACCATGTCAACAAATTGAAGAATAAAAATCATATGATCATCTCAGTAGATGAAGAGAAAGCTTTTGACAAAATTCAGCACCTATTTATGATAACTGTCCAGAAAGTGGGCATAGAGGGAACATAGCTCGACATAATAAAGGCCATATATGACAAACCTACAATCAGCATCATACTCGATGGTGAAAAGCTAAAGGCATTCCCTCTAAGATCAGGAACAAGGCAAGGATGTCCACTCTCACCACTTTTATTCAACATAGTTTTGGAAGTCCTAGCTGTAGCAATCAGAGAAGAAAAAGAAGTAAAAGGAATCCAAATTGGCAAAGAAGTTAGACTGTCACTGTTTACAAATGACATGATATTATACATAGACGACATAAAGACACTACCAGAAAACTACTAGACCTCATCAATGAATTTGGTAAAGTTGCAGGTTACAAAATTAATACACAGAAATCTGGTGCATTTCTATTCACTAACAACAAAAGATCAGAAAGAGAAATTCAAGAACCACTCCCATTTACCAACACATCAAAAAGGATAAAATACTTAGGAATAAACCTACTTAAGGAGGCAAAAGACTTGTACGCTGAAAACTATAAAATGTTAATGAAAGAAATCAAAGAAGACATAAACAGATGGAAAGATATACCATGATCATTGATTGGAAGACTCAATATCGTCAAAATGACTATACTGCCCAAGGCAACCTACAGATTCAATGCAGTCTCTGTGGAAGTTAACAATGGCATTTTTTCACAGAACTAGAACAAAAAAATCTCAAAACTTGTATGGAGAAACAAGAGACCCCAAATAGCCAAAGCAGTCTTGAAAAAGAAAGATGGATTTGGAGGTATCAGGCTCCCTGACTTCAGTGTATACTACAAAGCTACAGTCATCAAAACAGTATGATACTGGCACAAAAATAGAAACATAGATCAATGGAACAGAATAGAAAACCCAGAGTTAAGCCCATGTACCTATGGACACTTGATCTATGACAAAGGGGGCAAGTCTTCACAATGTTGGAAAGACAGTCTCCTCAAATGGTGCTGGGAAGAGTGGACAGCTACATATAAAAAATGAAATTAAATCATTCTTTAACTCCATACACAAAATAAGCTCAAAATACCTAAGTGTGAGACCAGACACTCTAAAGCTTCTAGAGGAAAACAGAATACTCTCTGACATAAATCACAGCAATATCTTTTTCAACTTATCTCCAAGAACAATGGAAATAAAAACAAAAATAAACAAATGGGACCTACTTAAACTCGAAAGCTTTTGGACAGCAAAAGGAACAAAAAACGAAAAGACAACCCACAGATAGGGAGAAAATATTTGGAAATGATGTGGCCAATAAGGGATTAGTCTTCAAAATTTACAGCTAATGACTCTTAACAGCATCAAAACAAAAAATCCACTCAAAATTGGGCAAAAGACATAGATAGACATTTCTTCAAAGAACACATACAGATGGCCAATAGGCACATGAAAAGATGTTCAGCATCTTTAATTATTAGAGAAATGCAGATCAGAACTACAATGAGATATCACATCACACCAACCAGAATAGCTATCATCAAAAAAAATCCACAAACAATAATTGCTGGAGAGGATGTGGAGAGATGGGAAACCTTCCCATACACTGTTGATGGGAATGTAACTTGGTACAGTCACTACAGAGAATAGTATGGAGGTTCCTTAAAAAACTAAAAATAGAACTGCCATATGACCCTGCAATCCCACTCCCAGGCATATATCTGGAGAAAAACATGCTCCAAAAAGAAATATGCACCCCATTGTTCATTGTATCAGTGTTTACAATAACAAAGACATCAAAACAACCTAAATGTGCATCTACAAAGAAATGAATAAAGAAGATGTGGTACATATATATATATACAATGGAATATTACTCGGCCACTAAAAAGAATGAGACAATGCCATTTGCAGTGACATGGATGGATCTAGAGAGTGTCATACTGAGTAAATCAGACAGAGAAGGAGAAATGTCACATGACATCCCTTATATGTGGAATCTAAAAAGAAATGATACAAATATACTTACAAAATAGACTCATAGATTTCGAAAATGAAATTATGAGAGGGGAAGGGACAGTTAGGGAGTTTGGGAAGGACATGTACACATTGCTGTATTTAAAATGGATTAACAACAAGGACCTGCTGTATAGCACATGGAACTCTGCTCAGTGTTATGTGGCAGCCTGGATGGGAGGAGAGTTTGGGGGAGAATCTTGCTGTTCAGTTGCTAAGTCATTTCCAATTCTTTGCAGCCCCGTGGACTGCTGCACACCGGGCTTCCCTGTCCTTTGCTGTCCCCTGGAGTTTGCTCAGATTCATGTCCATTGAGTCTTGATGCTATCTAACCATCCCCAACTAACCACTGGGGGAGAATGGATACATATATATGTATGGTTGAGTCCCTTCACTGTTCACCTGAAACTATCACAACATTGTTTGTTAATCAGCTGCTGCTGCTGCTGCTGCTGCTGCTAAGTCGCTTCAGTCATGTCCAACTCTGTGCGGCCCCATAGACAGCCTCCCACCAGGCTCCTCCGTCCCTGGGACTCTCCAGGCAAGAACACTGGAGTGGCTTGCCATTTCCTTCTCCATTGTTAATCAGCCATACCCCAAAGTAAAAAGTTAAAAATAAAATGTAAAGGAAAAAAGAGAGATAGAACTCCAGTTTATTTTTTTTTAATGTCTAAGGGAAAAAAAGAGATGAAACTTACAAGTTAAAAGAGATGTAATAATTATCAACTAGTTTGTGGATCTTATTTGGGCTCTGATTCAAACAAACAGTGAATAAAACCGACATTTGCGAACCCACTGGAAATTTAAATAATGAGTGAATATTTGATAATAAAAGTTTTATTTTACTTTTATTTATTTTTTATTTCTATTTTAAATAGTGCTGCAATGAACATTGGCATACATGTGTCTTTTTGAGTTGTGATTTTCTCAGGGCATGCTGGCAGGAAGCTACTACGTAGCACAGGGATCTCAGCTCTGGGCTCTGTGATGAGCAAGAAAGGTGGAATGAGAAGGTGGGAGGGAGGCTTAAGAGGGATGGCATCTATGTATACACATGGCTGATTCACGATGTTGTATAGTAGAAACTAACATAACATTGTAAGGCAATTATATTCCAATAAAAATTTTTAGGTTATTGATAATTTTGGAGGTGTGATGTTATTGAGGTTATGTTTTGTGAAAGTGTCGTCTTTTAGAGATAGATGTCAAAATATCCATAGATGAAATTGTCCAGCGACAGGGGATTGCTTCAAAATAATCCAGTGGAGGAGAGTGGAGAAGCGTGCATGTGTGTATGTGTGTGTGTGTTAGATAATGTGCGATTGGCCTTGGGTCAGTAATTGTCAATGTTGGCAGATGTGCTCACGGAGATTCATTATGTTTTTTCCTACTTCATAATGAAATTAAAACAAGGGAAAAAAGAATGGGGAATGAGAGGTCGGGGGTTAAGAAGAGAGGAGAAGGTATGAATTGCCATCTGGGAGAGCAGATGAGCAGGATAGTGTTTGATTGGCGTGTGCCGTTAAGGACCCACTTGAGATTCAAGAGCGTGAATTAAAATGAGACCAGACTGCATGGACATATATATTTCCCTAGCCATGACCAGCTGCACATGTAGGGATCAGCGCAGGTGGGGCATTGTGGGCTTAGGACGAATTAATATCATCTTCCCATCATAATGATAAAGTCGTGGAGGATCAGAGCCCTGTTTTTGCTTCACAGATAATTTGACTGATTCCCCAGCCCACTCACATGTTTTGACTAAACTCAATACTCTACCGCAAGTACTTTAGAATGGTTTATTTGCAGGTGCTAAATAGAGGAGGGAATATGGGAATTTATTGTTTACTGGCTGTGGGGTGTCAGTCTAGGGAGATGAAGAAGTTCTTAGGAGGAATGGTGAGGATGACGCACATCAGTGTGAATGTGCGTAATGCTGCTGAACCACACACTTAAAATGATCAGCATGGGAAATTTTATGTTGTGTGTATTTTTGGTTGTTCAGTCGCCCAGTCATGTCCAACTCTTTTTGATCCCATGGACTGCAGCACACTAGGCCTCCCTGTCCCTCACCATCTCCTGAAGTTTGCCCAAGTTCATGTCCATTGCATTGGTGATGCCATCCAGCCATCTCATCCTCTGATGCCCTCTTCTCTTTCTGCCCTCAGTCTTTTAAAGCATCAGGGACTTTTCCAGTGAGTCAGCTGTTTGTATCAGATGACCAAAATATTGGAGCTTCAGTTTCAGCATCAGTCCTTTCAACGAGTATTCAGGGTTGATTTCCCTTAAGATTGACTGGTTTAATCTTGCTGTCCAAGGGATTTTCCAGAGTCTTCTCCAGCACCACAGTTCGAAGGTATTGATTCTTTGGCATTCTGCCTTCTTTACAGTCCAGCTCTCACAACCATTCATGACCACCAGGAAGACCATAGCTTTGACTCTGCAGACCTTTGTCAGCAGAGTAATGTCTCTGCTTTTCAACACACTCTCTAGGTTTGTCATAGCTTTCCTGCCAAGAAGAAGTAATCTTCTGTCATGGCTGGGATCACCATCTGCAGTGACTTTGGAGCCCAAGAAGAGGAAATCTGTCACTACTTCCACCTTTTCCCTTCTATTTGCCATGCAGTAATGGGCCCGGACACCCTGATCTTAGTTTTTTTTTTAATAGTTTTAAGTCAGCTCTTTAACTCTCCTCCTTTACCCTCCCCAAGAAGCTTTTTAGTTCCTCTTTGCTTTCTGCCATTAGAGTCATATCATCCACATATCTGAGGTTGTTGATGTTTCTCCCGCCTATCTTGATCCCAGCTTGTAACTCACCCAGCCTGGCATTTTTCATGATGTGCTCAGCATATGGGTTAAACCAACAGGGTGAGAGTAGACAGCCCTGTTACACTACTTTCTCAATCTTGAACCAATCAGTTGTTCCATACAGGGTTCTCAGGAGACAGGTAAGATGGTCTGGTATTCCCACCTCTCTAAGAGCTTTCCACAGTTTGTTATGGTCCACACATGGAAAAGGAAATGGCAACCCACTCCAGTGTCCTTGTCTGGAAAATCCAATGGACAGAGGAGACTGATGGGCTACAATCCATGGGGTCACAAAGAGTTGGGCACAACTGAGAGACTAACACACACATAGCGTAACTCATGAAACAGGTAGATGTTTTTTGGAATTCCCTTGCTTTCTCTATGATTCAGCGAATGTTGGCAATTTGATCTCTGGTTCCTCTTCCGTTTTGAAACCCAGCCTGGGCATCTGGAATGTCTTGGTTCGCATAATGCTGAAGCCTAGCATGCAAGATTTTAAGCATGACCTTACTAGCATGGGAGATGAGTGCAATTGTCCAATGGTTAGCACATTCTTTAGTACTATCCTTCTTGGGAACTGGGATGAGGATTGACCTTTTCCAGTTTTGTGGCCACTGCTGGGTCTCCCAGATTTACTAACATATTGAATGCAACACCTTGATGGAATCACCCTTTCGGGTTTTGAATCTATATTTTGCCAGTGGTGTTTTTTTTTTTTTTTTTAGTATTTACTTGGTTGCATCTACAAGGGAAAAAAGTGGAAATAGAAGTGATTGCAATTGCCTTGTGTCCCATGCTCCTCCTCTTTGGTCCTAATTAGGGGGTGATCTTTGGAGAAGGAAATGGCAACCCACTCCAGTATTCTTCCCTGGGGAATCCCATGGACAGAGGAGCCTGGTGGGCTACAGTCCATGGGGTTGCAAGAGTGGGACATGACCTAGTGACTAAACCACCACCACCAGGGCGTAATCTTGGTTTGTAAGTCCTTTCCCCATGTGCGTGAGGCTGGGATGGGTGTGATATTATTGCCTCTTGTGAACAGTGTCAGATCCTCATTTTCACTTGTTAGCTTGTTCTGTGGAGGATGTCGCTGAGGTCTAGTTGGGAGTCAAAGCATCCTCTAAAGACGCAGGGAGTGCCCCATCCCTAATGATGGCTCAGGTCTTGTAGAGTGCTGCCTTCACCCGCTCCTGTCAGTTTGTGAACTTTCCCAGGCTCTTCCATCTGAAGAGAGAGCCTGTCTTTCCTTGGAGCCTTTCTTCCCTAGTCCCAGTCACAGGAATAGGGCTTGCTGTGACATCATGTCTGTTCTCTGGCCAGTTCATGTTACCTTTACAAATTTGTCTCTCATTCATGGTGTATTTTAAAACCAAGGCATATGGAATATATAAACTAATTATAATTATACCCTTTTTCCTCTTAGGGAAACAATTTTCTGATATAATCACAGTAACAATTTTCTGATATAATTACAAAGAGAAAGCAAGGTGACAAGACAACTCTCAGAATGTGAGAAAATAATAGCAAATGAAACAACTGACAAAGGACTAATTTCCAAAACATACAAGCAGCTCATGCAACTCACAGAGAAGGCAGTGGCACCCCACTCCAGTACTCTTGCCTGGGAAATCCCATGGACGGAGGAGCCTGGAAGGCTGCAGTCCATGGGGTTACTAAGAGTCAGACACGACTGAGCGACTTCCCTTTCACTTTTCACTTTCATGCATTGGAGAAGGAAATGGCAACCCACTCCAGTGTTCTTGCCTGGAGAATCCCAGGGATGGGGGAACCTGGTGGGCTGCTGTCTATGGGGTCACACAGAGTCGGACGTGACTGAAGTGACTTAGCAGCAGCGTGCAACTGAATACCAGAAAAACAAACAACCCAATCAAAAAGTGGGGAAAAGACCTAAACAGACATTTCTCCAAAGAAGACATACAGATGGCTAACAAGCACATGAAAAGATGCTCAACATCACTCATTATTAGAGAAATGCAAATCAAAAATACAATGAGATAGCACCTCACAGCGGTCAGAATGGCCATTGTCAAAAAATCTACAAACAATAAATGCTGGAGAGGGTGTAGAGAAAAGGGAACGCTCTTGCACTGTTGGTGGGAATGTAAATATGTGAAAATGAAGTTGCTCAGTCATGTCAGACTCTTTGAAACCCCATGGACACCATGCTCCTCCGTCCATGGGATTTTCTCGGCAAGAGTACTGGAGTGGGTTGCCTTTTCCTTCTCCAGGGAACTTCCAGACCCAGGGATCGAACCCAGGTCTCCCGCATTGTAGACAGATGCTTTCCCGTCTGAGCCACCATGGAAGACAGTATAGAGAGGCCTTAAAAAACTAGAAATAAAACTGCATATGACCCAGCAATCCCACTCCTAGGCATATACCCCGAGGAGACCAAAAATGAAAGAGACAGATGTATCCCATGGTTCATTGCAACACTATTTACAGCAGCTAGAACATGGACACAGCCTAGAAGTCCATAGACAGATGAATGGATAAAGAAGTTATATACACATTGGAATTTTACTTAGCCATAAAAAGGAACGCATTTGAGTAAGTTCTAATGAGGTAGATGAATCTAGAGCCTATTATACAGAGTGAAGTGAGTCTGAAAGAGAAAGATAAATACCTTATTCTAACGCATATATATGGAATCTAGAAAAATGGTATTGAAGAATTTATTTACAGGGCAACAGTGGGGAAACTGACATAGAAAATAGACTTATGGACATAGGGAGAGGGGAGCAGAGGGTGAGATGTATGGAGAGAGTAACATGGAAAGTTACATTACCATATGTGAACTAGATAGCCAATGGGAATTTGCTGTATGGCTCAGGAAACTCAAACAGGGGCTCTGTATCAATCCACAGGGGTGGGATGGGGCGGGAGATGGGAGGGAGGTTCAAAAGGGAGGGGACATATGTATACCTACGGCTGATTCATATTGAGGTTTGACAGAAAACAGCAAAATTCTGTGAAGCAATAAAATTCAATAATTAATAAATAAATTTTAAAAATTACAAAGAGAACTTTTAAATGAAATTGAGGGCCATTCACAAAGTAGCAGTAGGAATGTTGCCCTGTTGCTGTGAACCAGGATTCTGAGTGGCATCAAAGGAGTGTGGGTTCTGAAGACACCCACCAACCTGGGTTTGAGTGTTGACTGCCTCTGACCAGCTGAGAAACCTTAGGCAAGTTTTTTTTTTTTTTTTAACATCATTAGGCTTCAAATTTCTCATATGTAAAATTTGAATAATAATTCCTTCCTTATAGGAATGTTGTAAGAATTAAAAGGGCTGGTTGTTTGTAAGAATGGACGTCTGTTCTTAATTTGCTGCTTAATTTGCTGTTCTTAATTTGCTTTAATGTCTGTTCTTCATTGCTACTGTCTGTTTTAGCAAACGTGGCTGAGGAAGGATTAGAATGTGGGTATCCGTGTGGCTTTAGAGAAATCACTGACCTTTTCTGAGCATCATTCACATTTCTCATCTATTTCTGCATCACTTTTCTCATCACCTTGAACGATGGAATTCAGTTAGTGGTTTCTGAGATCCCTGTCATTTTAGATAATCTAGGATTCCTTTGACCCACTGGATATTTTTAGCGGAGGACCTCAGGAACACAGCATTGGATTAATCATGATCTTTGGCTTATGACTTATTTTCACCATTGGTCCCAGCGTGCCCTGCTGTTTTTCTTTCTTTTATTCCTTCTCTCCCTCCTTCCTTATCTCTCCCTTCTTCCTCCCTTCCTTCTTACTTTTTTCCCTTCCTAATCATCTCTTTACTTATTTATTTATAACAATATTGTAAGTACCTGCAAGTCCACCACATACAACAAAATATAAGACTTTGAGAACTAGCAAATATCTAATCTTATGGTCCCATCACAACTAAACTGTTCTTTCTACCTCTCCCACTACCAGAAGTAATCATTCTCTTTCTTTTTAATTGTAGTAAAATATGCATAACATAAATTTTACCATTTAAGCCATTTTTAAAGTGTGTGGCTCTATAGTGTTTAGTACATTTGCATAGTTGCGCAACTCATCTTCAGAACTGTCTTCATCTTGCAAGACTTAAACTCTGTACCCATTAAAGAACAGCTCCTTATTCCTCCTCCCCTTGGCAACCATCATTCTACTTTCTGTCTCTATGAAATCTGACCACTCTAGGTATCGCATATAAGTGGAATCATACAGTATTTGTCCTTTTGTGACTGACATTTTAATTTACATAGTATCCTCAAAGATTATCCATGTTGTAGCACATGATAGAATTTCCTTCCTTTTTAAGGCTGGAGAATATTCCATTGTATGTTTATACCACGTTTTGATTATCCTTTCATCTGTTGATGAATACTTGAGTTACTTACACCTTTTGGCTATCTTGAATAATGCTACTGTGATGAACATGGGTATGCAGATATTTCTTTGAAATCTTGCTTTCAATTCTTTTTTCTTAATTTAAAAAATTTAAATACTTTTTTGACTGCACTACACAGCACACGGGATCTTAGTTCCCCAACCAGGGATCAAACCCACACATCGTGTAGTGGAAGCATGGAGTTTTAACCACTAGACCACCAGGGAAGTCCCTCCATTCTTTTTTATATGTACCCAGGTCATGTATGGATGTGAGAGTTGGACTGTGAAGAAAGCTGAGAGCCAAAGAATTGATGCTTTTGAATTGTGGTGTTGGAGAAGACTCTCCCTTGGACTGCAAGGAGATCCAACCAGTCCATTCTAAAGGAAATCAGTCCTGGGATTTCTTTGGAAGGAATGATGCTAAAGCTGAAACTCCAATACTTCGGCCACCTCATGCAAAGAGTTGACTCATTGGAAAAGACTCTGATGCTGGGAGGGATTGGGAGCAGGAGGAAAATGGGATGACAGAGGATGAGATGGCTGGATGGCATCACCGACTCAATGAACGTGAGTTTGGGTGAACTCTAGGAGTTGGTGATGGACAGGGAGGCCTGGCGTGCTGCAATTCATGAGGTCGCAGAGAGTCGGACACAACTGAGTGACTGAACTGAACTGAGAATGGAATTGCTGGATTATATAGTAATTCTCAGAGAAGGCAATGGCACCCTACTCCAGTACTCTTGCCTGGAAAATCCCATGGATGGAGGAGCCTGAGAGGCTGTAGTCCATGGGGTAGCTAAGAGTCGGACACGACTGAGTGACTTCACTTTCATTTTTCACTTTCATGCATTGGAGAAGGAAATGGCAACCCACTCCAGTATTTTTGCCTGGAGAATCCCAGGGGCGGGGGAGCCTGGTGGGCTGATGTCTATGGGGTCGCACAGAGTTGGACACGACTGAAGTAACTTAGCAGCATAGTAATTCTATTTTTATTTTTTTGAGGAACCATCCTGCTGCTTTCCGTAAAGGGGGCACTATACTCCCCCCAGCAATGTAGGAGGGTTCCAGTTTCTCCACATCCTTGGCAACACCTGTTATTTTCTGTTTGTTTGTTTTAGATAGCAGCCATCCTAATGGGTATGTGAAGATTTCCCATTGTGGTTTTGATTTGCATTTCCCTATTGAACATCTTTTTATACGCTTGTTGGTCATTTATGTATCTTCTTTGGAGAAACATCTATTCAAGTCCTTTGCCCATGTTTTAATTGTGTGTGTTTTGTTGTTGTTGTTGAGTTGTAGTAATCATTATTTTGAATCCTGTTTTATTTCCTCTTTATTATATCACTTTATTGCATAGCACTCTAATTCACTTATTTTTTCTGCTTTGTGTATTTCACTGTTTGACTCTAACATAATTTAATTTTCCTTTTCTTTGTTGATGAACTTTTGGGCCATTTCTAGGTTTCTCCTGTAGTGAACAGTGCTGCCAGAGACATAGTTTTACATATACAAGAGTTTCTTATGGCTCTATATCTCGGAGTAAATTTGCTACATCATTGTGAATGTTCAACTTTAGGGGGTGATGTTAAACTTTTTCTGAAGTGATTGTACCCTTAGCAATGTATAAGAAACTTTGTATATTTTCAGCCTCTTTCAGCAGTTGATATCATCCAACTTAGTAATTTTGGCCAATTGAATGAGTTTGTAAATTGGTCCTGATTTGCATTTCCCAATTACCAATACTATGGTTATTAACCATATGCATCCTTGTCTCCTTCCTGTATTTCTATTGGACTAGTTATCCTCTTATTTACTTATGAAACTTCTTTTTTTTTTTTATTTTATTTTTACTTTATTTTACTTTACAATACCACATTGGTTTTGCCATACATTGACATGAATCCACCATGGGTGTATACGAGCTCCCAATCCTGAATCCCCCTCCCACATCCCACCCCATATCCTCTCTCTGGATCATCCCCGTGCACCAGCCCCAAGCATCCTGTATCCTGTATCAAACATAGGCTGGTGCTTCGTTCTTACATGATAGTATACATGTTTCAATGCCATTCTCCCAAATCATCCCACCCTCTCCCTCTCCCACAGAGTCCAAAAGTCCATTCTATATATCTGTGTCTCTTTTGCTGTCTCGCATACAGGGTCATCATTGCCATCTTTCTAAATTCCATATATATGTGTCAGTATACTGTATTGGTGTTTTTTCTTTCTGGCTTACTTCACTCTGTATAATAGGCTCCAGTTTCATCCATCTCATTAGAACTGATTCAAATGAATTCTTTTTAATGGCTGAGTAATACTCCATTGTGTATATGTACCACAGCTTTCTTATCCATTCATCTGCTGATGGACATCTAGGTTGTTTCCATGTCCTGGCTATTATAAACAGTGCTGGCTATTATAAACATTATAAATGGGATTGCTGGGTCATAAGGCAGTTCTACTTGCAGTTTTTTAAGGAATCTCCACACTGTTCTCCATAGTGGCTGTGAAACTTCTTTATATATTCCTGAGAGTAATCCTTTGTCAGATCTGTATATCCAATATCTTCCCCCAGGTTTTAATCTGCCTTTCATATACCTTAAAGGTTTTTTTTTTCAAGTTCAGTCAATGGAGATATACCTCAGAATAAAATCCACTTTTGTTAGGTGTTCAGTCCTATAAATTTTGCAGATACATACAGTTATGTAACCATCACCATAATCAAAATACAGAGCATTTCCATCATTCCATAAAAGTTCTCATATACCCACTTTTGGTTAATCTTCTCCCTGCAGTCCCAGCTTCTGGTAACCACTGATCTGTATTATGTACCTGGAGTATGCATTTCTTAAAATGTCATATAAATGAAATCATACGAAACAGGCTTCTTTTACTTAACAGTGCATTGGAGATGCCTCTAATTTGCTGCTTATATCAGTAGATCTCTTTTTTTATTGATAAATAGTTTTCCATTGTATTACATACACAGTTTATTCATCCACTCACCTGTTGACAGATATTTGGCTTATTTATAGCTTTTGGCAATTATGAACAAACTTGCTATGAATATTCATGTGTAGGTTTTTCTGTAGAAATATATATTCATTTCTCTTGGGTGAATACCCAGGAGTGGAATTACTGGGTCATATAGTAACTATATATTTCACCTTTAAGAATCTGTCAAATGGTTTTCCAAAGTAGATGTATTATTTCTAGGTATGTAAGTTCCAGTGGCCTCATATCCTCACCAGCACATGGTATTGTGAGGTTTTTGTTTGCTGGGGTTTTTGAGCTATTATTCTAACAGGTATATAATAGTGTCTCGTGGTGTCTCATTGTGGTTTTAATTTGCACTTCCCTAATGACTAAGGTCCGTCTAGTCAAGGCTATGGTTTTTCCTGTGGTCATATATGGATGTGAGAGTTGGACTGTGAAGAAGGCAGAGCCCTGAAGAATTGATGCTTTTGAACTGTGGTGTTGGAGAAGACTCTTGAGAGTCCCTTGGACTGCAAGGAGATCCAACCAGTCCATTCTGAAGGAGATCAGCCCTGGGGTTTCTTTGGAAGGAATGATGCTAAAGCTGAAACTCCAGTACTTTGGCCACCTCATGCAAAGAGTTGACTCATTGGGAAAAACTCTGATGCTGGGAGGGATTGGGGGCAGGAGGAGAAGGGGACGACCGAGGATGAGATGGCTGGATGGCATCACGGACTCGATGGACGTGAGTCTGAGTGAACTCCGGGAGATGGTGACGGACAGGGAGGCCTGGCGTGCTGTGATTCATGGGGTCGCAAAGAGTCAGACACGACTGAGCGACTGACCTGAACTGAATGACTAGTCGTGCTGAATATCTTTTAGAGTGCTTATTTGCCAAATGTATCTCCTTTGCTGAAGATCTATTTAGATCTTTTGCTTATTTTATCTGGGCTGTTTATTGGCTTATTATTCAGCTGAGAATTCATTGTGTATTCTGCAGCCAGCCCTTTACCAGATTTGTCTTTCAAACGTTTTCTCTGAGTCCGCGGCTTCTCTTAAGAGTGTCTCTCTTGTGGCTGTGCAGGCCCCTCTAGCCTTTCCTGGTTATTCCTCCCCTTACTGTGCAGATGCAGCTTTTAAATACATCTGGGAAAATGTTTTAGTTTTGAAAAATAATGTCAAAATTCTGTAATCTGTGCTAGTACATAATGAAAATATGTTAAAAAGATATTTCCATCCAGTTTGTATTACTTTATGTGGTAGCAGATTTTTCTTTCCAATTTGTTTTTCCAATGCCTAACATTAAGTTGAATCTGCCAAAAGAAGGAAATGAGGCATAAAAATTGGAAAGGACAAAATAACATTATAATTATTTACAGATATTATTATGTGAAATACAAAGAGAATCAACTAAAAACTACTTTAATTATATTTTTTATTTGAGACAATTATAGGTTCATATGCAGTCAAAGCAAATAATACAGAGAGATCCTTTATATACTTTGCCCGTGCGTGCTCAGTTGCTCAGTTATGTCCGACTCTTTGCAGTCCTTTGAACTGAAGCCCGCCAGGCTCTTCTGTCCATGGAATTCTCTCAGCAAGAATACTTGAATGGGTTGCATTTCCTTCTCCAGGGGATCTTCCTGGCCCAGGGATCGAACCCATGTCTCCTGTGTCTGCTGTATTGGAAGGCGGATTCTTTACCATTGGGCCTCCTGGGAATCCCTATGCTTTTCCCAGTCTCCCTCAATAGTAACATCTTGCAAAACTGTAGTATAATATCATACTAGGATACTGACAATGTACTGTCAAGATAAAAACATTTCTGTCGGTACAGAGATCTCTCTTGTTAACCTTTTATAGACACACCCATCTTTTCCTATCACGAACCCCCTTTCTTAACCCATGGCAACCAATAATCTGTTTCTATAATTTTTGTCATTTCCAAAATGTTATATGAATGGAATTACGCAATATTTAACCATTTGGGTTAACTTTTTCCCCTCAGCATAATTTAGTGGAAATTTGTCCAAGTTACTGCATGTTTCAATAGTTCTTTCCCTTTTATTGCTGGGTAGTGTTCTATGATGTGGACATACTGCTATTTGTTTAAGCATTCATCCTTTAAAAGATACTGGGGTTACATTACCATATGTAAAATAGATAGCCAAGGGAGGAAAAAAAAGATACTGGGGTTGTTTCCATCTGGGGGGGTTGTTATGAATTCAGTTCAGTTCAGTTCAGTCGCTCAGTCGTGTCCAACTCTTTGCGACCCCATGAATCGCAGCACGCCAGGCCTCCCTGTCCATCACTAACTCCCGGAGTTTACCCAAACTCACATCCATCGAGTCAGTGATGCCATGCAGCCATCTCATCCTCTGTTGTCCCCTTCTCCTCCTGCCCCCAATCCCTCCCAGCATCAGGGACTTTTCCAGTGAGTCAACTCTTCACATCAGGTGGCCAAAGTATTGGAGTTTCAGCTTCAACATCAATCCTTCCAATGAACACCCAGGACTGATCTCCTTTAGGATGGACTGGTTGGATCTCCTTGCAGTCCAAGGGACTCTCAAGAGTCTTCTCCAACACCACAGTTCAAAAGCATCAATTCTTCAGCGCTCAGCTTTCTTTATAGTCCAACTCTCACATCCATACATGACTACTGGAAAAACCATAGCCTTGACTAGATGGACCTTTGTTGGCAAAGTAATGTCTCTGCTTTTAATATGCTATCTAGATTGGTCATAACTTTCCTTATTAGAGAAATGCAAATCAGAACTACAATGAGGTATCACCTCACGCCATTCAGAATAGCCATCATCAAAAAATCTACAATCAATCAGTGCTGGAGAGGATATGGAGAAAAGGGAATCCTCCTATACTGTTGGTGGGAATGTAAACTGATACAGCCATTACGGAGAACAGTATGGAGATTTCTTAAAAAAGAAAAAAAAAAAACTAGAAATAAATTTACCATATGACCCAGTAACCCCACTACTGGGCCTATACCCTGCTGCTGCTGCTGCTGCTAAGTCACTTCAGTCGTGTCCGACTCTGTGTGACCCCATAGATGGCAGCCCACCAGGCTCCCCGTCCCTGGGATTCTCCAGGCAAGAACACTGGAGTGGGTTGCCATTGCCTTCTCCAATGCAAGAAAGTGAAAAGTGAAAGAGAAGTCGCTCAGTCGTGTCCGACCCTCAGCGATCCCATGGACTGCAGCCTTCCAGGCTCCTCCATCCATGGGATTTTCCAGGCAAGAGTACTGGAGTGGGGTGCCATTGCCTATACCCTGAGAAAACCATAAATTGAAAAAGACATGTACCCCAGTGTTCACAGCAGCACTATTTACAATACCCAGGACATGGAAGCAACCTGGACGTCCATTGACAGACGAATGGATAAAGATGTGGTATATTTATACAATGGAATATTAACCATAAAAAAGAATGAATTTGAGTCGGTTCTAGTGAGGTGGACAGAGTGAAGTAAGTCAGAAAGAGAAAAACAAATATCATATATTAACACACATATATGGAATCTAGAAAAATTGTATTAATTAACCTATTTGCAGGGAAGGAATGGAGATGCAGGTGTAGAGAATGGGCTTGTGGACGCAGTGGGGGAGGAAGAGAAGGGGACAAAAGGAGAAAGTAGTATCAGCATATATACACCATCAGGTGTAAGGCGTCAGCTGGTGAGAAGTTTCTGTGTAGCAGACGGAGCCCAGCCTGGCGCTCTGGGATGACCTGGAGGAATGGGCTGGGGAGGGGAGGGAGGAAGGGGATCGATGTATAATTATGGCTGATTCACGTTGCTATATGATGAGACCAACACAACACTGTAAAAGTTAAAAAAACAAATATACATAAACAGGCTACTGGCTGAAAATGTTATAGTAAATTCAATATACTAATATGGTATTAAATAACCATTAATATGGAAATTATAAGAAAGGAATCTTTAATTTTTAAAAAATCTTTCTTTATAAGTAAACTCCATATAATTTTGAATGTAAAAAATCTGTGTTCTAAGAAAAAAAGTATAAAGAGTTCCTTCAAACTGACAAGAATAAACCAACTACCCAGTAGAGAAATGGGCAAAGAATACAATAATTCAAAGAAAATAAAATTGCTCAGCCTCACTTATAATAAAAGAACCACAAAGGGATGCCAATCTGTGGGCATCTGATGGTCAAAGGTTTTAAAAATAATAATAACATAGCATGTTGGAGAAGACATGGAAAGCAGGAACTTTTATAAATTGCTCGTGGGAGTTTAAGTTGTGCAAACTTTCATGGAGAACAATTTAGCCACATTACCTTTGGCCTAGGAATTCTGCATCTGAGAATTTATCCTAAAAATAATCTTACAAATAAGAGAAATCATATTTATCCAAAGATAATGCTGCTGCTGCTGCTAAGTCGCTTCAGTCGTGTCCGACTCTGTGCGACCCCATAGACGGCAGCCCATTGGGCTCTGCCATCCCTGGGATTCTCCAGGCAAGAATACTGGAGTGGGTTGCCATTTCCTTCTCCATCCAAAGATAATATATCACAGCAATTTTCCATGTTCAGTGATTACAAACATTCTAAATGTCTATCAGTAGAGGATTATTATATATATATTTTCATACAGTAGAATACTATATAGGCTGCTAGAAGTAATAAGTCAGTTTCATATGAACAAATATCAAAAGATACCTAAGGTATTAACTGAAAAAGACAAGTTTGAAGAAAATATGTATAGTATGCTATAATTCTTAAAGTGTATCTATGTATATGTAGAAAGTCTATGGGAGGATATACAAAATACTGTTAGGAGTAGCTGGCGGGGGAGAGGCTCTCAGTAGGACTGGGAATCTGCAGGACAATCTCGGGAAGGAAGTTTCCTTATATACACTCTACTTTTACTGTGAACCCTTGTAACTTTGGGGTTTCATATCATGTGAAAAGATTACCTATTCAAAATACAAAATAGCTTTTTGAATGTTTAAGAAAGAACCTCAAGCAAGAGACAGAGAAAGTCCTTGTTCTCTGCTGCTGCTGTTGCTAAGTCACTTCAGTCGTGTCCGACTCTGTGCGACCCCATAGACGGCAGCCCACCAGGCTCCCCTGTCCCTGGGATTCTCCAGGCAAGAACACTGGAGTGGGTTGCCATTTCCTTCTCCAATGCATGAAAGTGAAAAGTGAAAGGGAAGTGGCTCAGTTGTGTCCGACCCTTGGCATGGACTGCAGCCCACCAGGCTCCTCCATCCATGGGATTTTCCAGGCAAGAGTATTGGAGTGGGGTGCCACTGCCTTTTTCTCTGAGCTCAGACTAAATATCTCAGGAAATTGTTGTTCGGTCGCTCAGTTGTGTCTGGTTCTTTGCAACCCCACAGACTGCAGCACACCAGGCTTCCCTCTCCCTCACTATCTCCTGGAGTTTGTTCAAACTCATGTTCATTGAGTCGATGAGGCCATCCAACTGTCTCATCGTCTGTAGCCCCCTTCTCCTCCCGCCTTCAATCTTTCTCAGTGTCAGGGTCTTTTCCAATGAGTCAGTTCTCTTCGCATCAGGTGGCCAAAGTATTGGAGCTTCAGCTTCAGCATCAGTCCTTCCAGTGAACATTCAGGACTGATCTCCTTTAGGATGGACTCGTTTGATCTCCTTGCTGTCCAAGGGACTCTGAAGAGTCTTCTCTAACACCACAGTTCAGAAGCATCGGCACTCTGCCTTCTTTGGGACACGTGAACCAGGATCCAGGAGGAGCCTGACTTTGTACTTCTCCAGAAATAGGCACTTATAGTATCATGAAATTCCAGGGTAAAAAGTGCTAGAGACACACTGTTCTTCTGTGGCAGAGGGAAGGACAATCTGGGAATAAACATTTGCTGAGAAGAGACCTGTGAGTCCTCTCCAGGCAGACATTAGGATTATGAATGCCAAGAGAGAGCAGTTTGGAGCTGGTGAGCAGCCCCAGGCACTCCCCCCGTGTCTGACATGCATGCTCTGCCTTCTTGTCACTAGAAAGCCATGTTCCACTGCCCACTGCACTCCCTCCAGCCCGGGCCTCATTCAGGGAACCCAGCAGGTGTCTGGCCTTCTGGAATCTGGAGGCAGTGCCCAGGTGTTCCTGACCAGGGACCCCACCCACCTGTGTCTCCAAGCCACTCTTTTCACAGTCTGCAGGGTGTCAGGTATCTTTCTTGATCCCTGATCATCCCCAGAGCATCAGGTATCAAGGACCATCCTATTCCTGGGTCAGCTGGAGAGTCTATATCCTGAGTTCAAAGCCTCACTTCTCATTTAACCCTCACCTCCTGTGAGTGATGGTAAAGGCATTGGGGTAATTGTAATCTCAGTCATCTTTAAGGGTTCTCTGTTTATCTCTCTTGATATCTGTCCATCTTCAAATCACAGTTCCCACTGGATCCTCACAACAACTGCATAGGACAAATCTGGTCCCCACTTTTCAAGTGACAGAAAGATATATATATATACAAAGATTTGTTTTCCAAGGACTTTTCTCGTGGTAGCTCCTGTTAACCTCATATAGGCAATGAAAATTTTATTAATGCAGATATAAAAGATGAGAATATTAAAGAAGCAACTGTTAAATAGTGAACTTTGGAATAAGAATGTGTGCACTTGAATCCTGACTCAAAGGATTCTTTACACTTATTTCTTGCAGTGCAAAGTGGGGATAATAATGTCTGTATCCTTGGCTACCATATAGGATTGTTGTTAGGATTAAATAACTATGGTTCTAAAGTTTCAAGAATTAGCATTCTAAGATTCCTCATTTCTCAACCTGTTCTATCATTTTAAGTTTACCTTTATTTTGAAAATGTTTTACAACCAGGAGAGAGTACTATAATGGACCCGATGTATCCATCACTCTCTTCAACAACGATTAGTACAAGGCCAGCCTTGTCTCAGCAATGATGCTACCCACTCCTCCCCCTTTTGCTTTATTGACCAGGTTTTAAAATGATGAACTATGTACCTAGCATCCCTAAAAGGTGACTCATGGGTTATCTGGGGTTTTAAAGAATCTTGTTGGGGATTTGTAAGATTTAAACACATTTGTTATGTTTCAACCTATTGTAGCCATGATTCTGTTTTAATTCTCAACTTAACCAGGGACATCCTAGGCTGAGTAGCTTCTGAATCTTTTTGGTGTGACTCTAGAAATCATTAACACTTTGTTTGCTTTCCTGATGTGACAAGGTGTTCTAGACTCAACTTACACATTTGCTGTATCAGACCTTCCTCCAAGAAAGTCTGAGTCCTTTAGGGGATGGTACATAGAGTTCATAATCTGATTCTGGGCATACTCATTCCTTTTAGGACAATCCTTGTTTCTAGGCCTGGCTAGGAAGCATGTGTGTGTGTGTGTGTGTGTGTGTGTATGGATGTAGGTAAAACATGGAGTGTTCATCCTGATACTCCCTGTTCACACTCAGGACTACAAAATTTTAACTTGATCTCATCAAGCTTACATTTATTTCTTCTTTCAACAAGAAACTCTTATTTTTCAGTAATATAAATATTATTACTCATTTGGATTATCCCACAACATACATACACAAGTCTCAGAATGACAACAATTAAGACACCATATCTTCATCAATAATATGATTACGGAAAACAATTTAGGGTATTGGGTGGGGGGATGAGGCATGGGGCAGTTCTTTTTATTAAGGTATATCCCTCTAATGATATACAGCCAAATTGCCATATTTGAGTTTCTCTATGTGTAGCTATACCAACCAACTGGACACATAGACTCATTTGCTATACTTTCATTTTAGGAATGTCTTTAAAAAATATTGTGCCTTATTATTATGTCAAATACTGACGTGTCTAAAAGCAAATCCACAAAACAAGATGTATTCAGTGTCCCTGTTCCCTCCACATTATTCTTCCCTTTCCCTATAGATCCTTTAAATTTTATTTTATGCTTTATCTTTTTCTTGTCTTTTCAGAATATATATATATATATTTGCATTTGTTCTCCCTTTCTTAAATGATAGCATATTAAACACACTTTTTCCTACCGTGGTTTTTTTCACTTAACAGTAATCCTCGAGGTCACAACATGGGCATCATACAGGATGTATTTCGAAAAGATTCCTAGAACTGAGACTGCTGGGCCAAAAAGGAAATGCACACTTATTTTGATAGATTTTGCCACATTCCCCTCCACACAGGCGGATGTTACCATTTCCTACAGACACATTTTAGTGTTAAAGCAAATGACTGAGGTATGTTCTCTGTACTGAGAAAGGCTAAATGATTGCCCCAAAGGATCAGACCTGGGACCTGAACATTTGAAATGCCAACTAATGGTCTGGTGATCTGATGCACTGTCCTGTACCTTCTCCCCATTTTACAGATGAGGAAAATGAGTAGGGAAGTGTTGTTGTTCAGTCACTCAGTCGTGTCCTACTCTCTGCGACCCCACCCTAAATAATAAAAAAAGCTAGGACCTAAAACCCATGTCTCCTAACACCAAAATCAGGTCTCCTTTTAATGTGCAATTTATTTATGATGAACTTGGTTTGATTATCTGTAGATGGGGAAGAAAGACATAATACTTAAGTAAGAAAATTAATGAAATAATTATTGGGTAAATTCTCCCTTGGGTGTAGGAGAAATTCTTTGAGATATGGTTTCCCTCCTTTAGGTGACTAAGGATTCTGCAATTTGATTATGGTGTCAGGTCACAATAATGATCTTATGGAGAGAGAGAGAGACGACCTTCCTTCCCCAGAGTCCAGAACGCTTAGGCACCTTGCAGAATCTCTCCCATTTCTTGCAGAGTGCTTTGAATTTCTGTGAACAAAGATGCTCTTATGCTGTGTGAAACTGTGCAAACGGGTGTAGACAAAGATGTAATTTCCCAGTGAATGAACAAGCTACAAAGCACAAAGCCTTTTCTCTTTCTTTTCCTCGAGTGACCCTGGGGTTCTTCTTTGTGTTTGCTTTGTGACAGGTTGATTGACTTATGTGCAGTTTGGGACGCTGGAGTTTTCCTTGCCTCTGCAGCCGGGAAGGGAGCCCCCTCTGGCGTTACAGGAAGGAGGCTGAATGAGGCAGAGACGGTGAGTGCCTGGCTCCCTGTCTCTGGGGCGGGGTGGGGGGAATTTCTTGCCTCCTGCCCCTTCTCTTTGATGAGATAAGTTTCTGGCTCCGGAATCTTCTGAGGGACAGCTCCATCCTCCTCCCCATAGTGGGCCACAGAGCAAGACTGCAAGGCTGTCCTTGGCCGGGAGGCTGACTTTGGGGAAGCACTTGTTCCTTTTTCTCCAGTAGATGTAGTGAGCCGGCATTAGTCCTGCATATTGTCCCGACTGTTCACCTCATTTGAAAAACTGGGTAACAGCTGTGTTGGTGACCCGCACCCCGCTTACCCTGGCCTCTGCAACCAGGGAGCCTCCTGAATGACAGCACCAGCATATGGGGGGCCTTGTGAGAACACCTTCTCTGGGTGGGCAGGGGGCCCTGGTGGATGGACCGCTGTCAGGGCATGGTTCGTGGCTGAAGCTGACGTCCCTGAAGCCACACCCTTGTCCAGGGTCTGCATTGTTCCATTCTGGGATAAAATTTGCTGCTGCTCCCGGCAGCTCCTGTTTCAGTCTCCAGGCAGGAATGTCAGAGGAGGACATGCAAGAATTAAGGGCTATAGTTTTAACCAAGGAGTAATTGGCACTGACCACAAATGAGCAGCCTGGCGGTTTCTGGGCTGAGTGAGTCTGTCCTGGAAGCCTGAACAGAGAAGCATTTCCCCATTCTTGAGTGTGGGTCTCTCTGCCTCATTGCTCCAGTTCCCTTTTCAGATGTCTTCCTTCCTCCCAGAAGGAGTTGGGGATTTGGGCTGGGAGGATGCAGGCAGGGAGGGAGCTGAAAGTTAGGAACGGGATATGCTGATAACTTGGATTTGGGCTCTGGACAAAATCCAGCTCTCCTTGCTTTGTGACTGTAGGAAAATTTCAAGCCACTCTAGCTGTCTACATGGGGGTAATAAGGAGTATCTTGTGGTCAAGATGAAGCATAAAGGAGCCCTACACTGTGCCTGGCATATAGTAGGCTTAAAGTAGGTATTCTGGAGAAGGCAATGGCACCCCACTCCAGTACTCTTGCCTGGAAAATCCCATGGATGGAGGAGCCTTGTGGGCTGCCGTCCATGGGGTCGCTAAGAGTCTGACATGACTGAGCGACTTCACTTCCACTTTTCACTTTCATGCATTGGAGAAGGAAATGGCAACCCACTCCAGTGTTCTTGCCTGGAGAATCCAGGGATGGGGGAGCCTGGTGGGCTGCCGTCTATGGGGTCACACAGAGTCAGACACGACTGAAGCGACTTAGCAGCAGCAGCAGGTATTCAGTCTATGAAAGCTATGATTTGTCATAGCAGCAGTGGCTCGGATATGCCTGTTGTATGAAGTTATTTCCGTGGGGATTCTTCTATATCTGCAACTTGTCCTAGAACAGTGTCAGGTTTCAGGGACCACCTGGGAAATCCATCTGACAACAGGACTTTTTCACCTGATCATTGTTACTAAAGACTGAACTTATACTGGCAGTAGCAGGGGGACACCAGGGGTTTTTTGCTTTGTATTTGGAGGACTCTGGTTGCAAAAAAATAATGTGTAGGTTATTATAATGGGCATGTAAATATCTGTGGCACAGCATAGGAACAGACCCCAGATGTGTGCAGAATCAGGGGCTGGTCCAGCTTTGGGTCGCTGTGCCCCCTCTCTTGGTACTTGCACCCTCCCTACTTTCTATCTCTATGCTCCCTCCAAAGGCCCCTCCGCCCTCCTCGCTGGGCACACACATTCAGGGTTGCCCAGCCAGATCCCTCCCTGAGGAACCCGCTTCTCTGACAACATCAGGGTCCCTGTCCAGCAGTCCATCTGACTGGCAGCTGGAGTCCCACCCTGCCGCAGCCTGCCTGATGCAGGGCAAACCTGTTCTAGTTCATACCTCTGGACACCTCCAGTCTTATCTACAAGCCTAATATAGGTTCAGAGCTTTTATTTTTATAGTGCATTTGTTTAAATTAGTGTCCTTTGACTTTCATGAAAGTTCTGTGATGAGGGCAGGGCTGGTGTCAGCACTCCCATTTGATTGATGGATAAACTGAGGCTCAAGAAGTTATTTCTCTAACATCCACAAAACGAATTCCTAACAGAGCTCATATTAGGACTCAGATATCCTGGACTGTGAGCCATTTTTCTTGCTGGGACACAATACGACCTCCTCCAGTATGAGGCATCATGAAGGGTCAAAGGATCAGAGGACTTTTTTTTTTTCTTTACTTTATTTTACTTTACAATACTGTATTGGTTTTGCCATACATTGACACGAATCCACCACAGGTGTACATGAGTTCCCAATCCTGAATCCCCCTCCCACCTCCCACCCCATATCATCTCTCTGGATCATCCCCGTGCACCAGCCCCAAGCATCCTGTATCCTGTATCGAACATAGACTGGCGATTTGTTTCTTACATGATAGTATACATGTTTAAATGCCATTCTCCCACATCATCCCACCCTCTCCCTCTCCCTCAGAGTCCAAAAGTCCGTTCTATACATCTGTGTCTCTTTTGCTGTCTCGCATACAGGGTTATCATTACCATCTTTCTAAATTCCATATATATGTGTTAGTATACTGTATTGGTGTTTTTCTTTCTGGCTTACTTCACTCTGTATAATAGGTTCCAGTTTCATCCATCTCATTAGAACTGATTCAAATGAATTCTTTTTAATGGCTGAGTAATACTCCATTGTGTATATGTACCACAGCTTTCTTATCCATTCATCTGCTGATGGACATCTAGGTTGTTTCCATGTCCTGGCTATTATAAACAGTGCTGCAATGAACATTGGGGTACATGTGTCTCTTTCAATTCTGGTTTCCTCGGTGTGTATGCCCAGCAGTGGGATTGCTGGGTCATAAGGCAGTTCTATTTGCAATTTTTTAAGGAATATCCACACTGTTCTCCATAATGGCTGTACTAGTTTGCATTCCCACCAACAGTGTAAGAGGGTTCCCTTTTCTCCACAGCCTCTCCAGCATTTATTGCTTGTAGACTTTTGGATCGCAGCCATTCTGACTGGTGTGAAATGGTACCTCATTGTGGTCTTAATTTGCATTTCTCTGACAATGAGTGATGTTGAGCATCTTTTCATGTGTTTGTTAGCCATCCGTATGTCTTCTTTGGAGAAATGTCTATTTAGTTCTTTGGCCCATTTTTTGATTGGGTCGTTTATTTTTCTGGAATTGAGCTGCATGAGTTGCTTGTATATTTTTGAGATTAGTTGTTTGCCAGTTGCTTCATTTGCTATTATTTTCTCCCATTCAGAAGGCTGTCTTTTCACCTTGCTTATAGTTTCCTTTGTTGTGCAGAAGCTTTTAATTTTAATTAGATCCCATTTGTTTATTTTTGCTTTTATTTCCAGTATTCTGGGAAGTGGGTCATAGAGGATCCTGCTGTGATTTATGTCGGAAAGTGTTTTGCCTATGTTCTCCTCTAGGAGTTTTTTAGTTTCTGGTCTTACATTTAGATCTTTAATCCATTTTGAGTTTATTTTTGTGTGTGGTGTTAGAAAGTGATCTAGTTTCATTCTTTTACGAGTGGTTGACCAGTTTTCCCAGCACCACTTGTTAAATCAGAGGACTTTTAGACTGTCTGGGAAACTTAAAAAAAGAAGAAAACAAGAGTACACACTGTGGCTACTGAGGGCCCAGGAAGTTCTGAGAGGAGGAGGACTGAGCAGGCTCTTTAGAGGATGGTATTGGGGGCAGGAGGAGAAGGGGACGACCGAGGATGAGATGGCTGGATGGCATCACTGACTCGATGGACGTGAGTCTGAGTGAACTCCGAGAGATGGTAATGAACAGGGAGGCCTGGCGTGCTGCGATTCATGGGGTCGCAAAGAGTCGGACACGACTGAGCGACTGAACTGAATTGAACTGAACAGTCAGCCTTGCCTGAATCAGCCCTGGAGGGCTCCCCGGCCACCCGCGCTCGGCGTGTTCCTGTAATCCTCCGCACAGCAACTCTGTGAAACCGCAAGCATTGTTACCACGTTTTACAGATGTCACGATGACAGGTGAAGGAGTGTGCTCAGCGCTCACGGCTGAGAAAGCGCCCGCGGCCGGATGGAAACCCCGGGCGTCCTGCAGCGCTGGGACCACGCCGCTGGCCTTTTGACTTCGGGGCTGCGGAGCGTTCTCAGGGTGGGCTGGGCTGCACAGATGATTCTGAGCAGGACTCTAGCCAGGTTCTAGGTAGAAATCTGATTTTGTGTCTCCGCTAGGGAGGCCTCACATGAGTAAGTCGTCTGTCTGTCTGCCCTCCTCCTGTCTGGCTCTCCTCTTATTCCGGGCCATAGCCATCTGGGGCCGCCCCGGTGTCTGGTCCCGCACACGCCCCCTCTGCCCTCCCTCTCCACCAGGCCAGCGTGAGCACCTGCGCTCAGACTAACCTCTCCCTCCCTCGGTGCCTCAGCTCCTGGGCCTGCCAGGCACTGGGAGCGGACACCTGCCCTCTGACGCAGGCAGAGGAACCACCAGCCTCCGCAGGCCTTCGGTGTCTCAGATGACGTCATTTGGTTAATTGCATTCACACCCCTCAGCCTCCCTGCCAGGTGCTGGGCCTTCTCCCTCCAAAAACACTGCAGCGGGCCTCCCTGGCCAGGCTGGGAGATGATTGGGGGCGGGCCGTGGGGCTTCACTGGGAACTCTCCTCCCCAGGACCAACTCCGGGCCCCTGAGACAGCACTCATGCTTACCACCCTCTCCTGGGTGCTGAGGTGTGCAGGGCTGGGTGTGGAGCCACCGGTGACCGCAGGGAGAGCCGGCCCCCTCAGTGGCGTGTGCCGTCTGCCTCATCTCTGTGGAGGCGATGCACTCACTTCTACACCACCCACCCCGCCCCAGCCTTTCTGCCTCCCTGCTGAACCCACCTGGATACCGGAGGTGGGGCTGCTGGGTTGAGACAGCGTGTCACCCCGTGAGTTTCTGATTCTAACGGGAGGACTAGAGACTACAGCAAAGAGAGGCCCTGCCACACACAGGAGTGTGCACTCACTGGGGGCGTTAACGCCGCTTTCCCCTCCACCGCTGGACCGGCGGTGTCTTTGGCGTAAGCATCATAGCCAGCACTCAGCCGCAGACCCCTAGACAAACGGCGCGTCTCATAACACAGGGAACAGCCGTCCCCTGTCTGTCCCACACCCCCTCCTCCACGCTCCTGTATTTTCACATCTCCAGCCTGCAGAAGCCTGCCAGGATGGCAGTTGGACCCAGACCAGTGTCTGAGTTGGATGTAAATGCAGGGAGCTGGAGGGAGGGGAGGGAACAGACGCCGCTCCCTCCTGCTGTCTTGGTCCTTTCCTCCCTGCGCCTCCCTGTCATGTCAGACAGGAACCTTAAAAGTGCAGCCAGGGATGTGCTATCCTTGGAATATCAGCAGCTAGACCAATATTGACAGCAGGATGGAAGCCTCAGAAGAACGGACCTGGCTCCTTTCAGGTCCACTCCCGCCTGGCATGGTTGATGTCATGGGTCTTGGGGCCACTGGTGGAAGAGGCTGGGTGAGCAGGGGCGGAAGGGGGGTGGGGGAGTGGTCTCCAGGAGCTCCTAGCGCTTTGGTTCAAGACACAGGGTTGAGGCAGGAGAGAGGGAAGCAAAGGGCTGCTTTGGCTGATCTGGAATCTCACAGGAGGTGCCCTTCTGTCTGGTCCACAGTAGACAGCACTTGTGCAGATGACCGTCCAACGAGAGGGTAATGACTCCTTGGCCCCAGAGCTGCTGCTGCTGCTGCTGCTAAGTCGCTTCAGTCGCGTCCGACTCAGTGCGACCCCATAGACGGCAGCCCACCAGGCTCCTCCGTCTCTGGGATTCTCCAGGCAAGAACACTGGTGTGGGTCGCCATTGCCTTCTCCAGGGCCCAGAGCTAGGGTACTGTGTATTTTGTAGATCTATAAGACACATCTAGGGTCGAAAGTCCAGCTTGTCCAAAGCCATGTAGCAAAGTATTGTACCATCTGTCACTTGTGGGGAAGAAGAAATAACCAATAGCTTTTGAAAGTCAAGTTTGGGCCAAGCCTTGCCTTAGATGCTATCGTGGTGGTGGTTTAGTTGCTAAGTTGTGTCTGACTCTTGCCACCCCATGCTCCTCTGTTCATGGGATTTCCCAGGCAGGAATACCGGAGTGGGTTTCCATTTCCTTCTCCCGGGGATCTTCCCAACCCAGGGGTTGAACGT
The DNA here is from genome assembly GCA_006410635.1 of Cephalophus harveyi. Classification (NCBI taxonomy): domain Eukaryota; kingdom Metazoa; phylum Chordata; class Mammalia; order Artiodactyla; family Bovidae; genus Cephalophus; species Cephalophus harveyi. Next base: position 268,580 of record SJYT01001268.1, on the reverse strand, counting down.
GGGTCTCCTGCATTGCAGGCCGGTTCTTTACCAACTGAGCTACAAGGGAAGCCCGTTAGATGCTATACAAATGCATTAGCCCATTAATTCACTTAAAATGAATTAAGTCAACTCATTTAATTAGTAATCACAATAATATTGTAATAAATGTGTATTATCCCATTCAAAGACAAGCAAGCTAAGGCTCTGACAGAGAGAGAGGGTAAATGAATTGCTGAACTGTGAGGTGAGAGCGAACCTCGGGTATGTGGCTCCCAAGCCTGCACCCCCTTCCTGAGCCAGACGAATCACAGCACATCCCGTCCTCTTGAGGCTGTGGCTCTGAATCCCTGTCCGGCGTATTTCCCCTGGGCTGCATGTTCCTAGTTGGCCCTGTTCTGCTTTCATCTGGTGCTCATTTCTATGAAGAGTATAGGAAAGAAGGAGAAGACACTGCCCTCGGCCCCAAAAAGTCAGGGAAGGGGCTGGCGGTCCGTCCTCCTTTCCCCACCCCAAGCTTCTTCAAACAGCCTTCCTGTTCCCCTGCCCCCACCCTTTTCTTTCCTGCTTGAGCTCATCCTGTGGTTTTCAAATGGCTTTAGAAGCCTGGTCTGTTGAAACTGGGCCTGGAATCCCACAAAGAGAGGGTGGAGTAAGCAGCTTAACATGAGTGACATGGTGAGCAGATGGGTCCAGATGGTAGCCTCGCAGATGGACAGGGGCCTGACTGCAAGCAGACAGCCCGCTCAGGGAGCCTGGGAATGCAGTGGCCGGTGACTGGAGTGCGGAAGCGAGGGTCTGGAAGCCAGCCGGCTGGGGCACAGCCGCCACCCTTCAGGGGAGCTGCCGAGACGGAGACTGAGGTCTCAGGCCGCGCTTCTTGCAGCGCTCTGTCTGCACAGCGCTGTGCAGCTTCCTGCGGAGGCAGGGAGTACGCAGACTCTGACTTGTTCTGGGTGGCATCCAAGGAGTTAGCCCAAAGTCTTTTTTAAAAAATCAATGTTCAATATACCCAAACCTAGTTTTTTCTTAAACCTTTCAACTGATATATTTTACAGTTCTTTTTATAAATCTCATAAATTTTAATAGTCATCTGTTTGAGTCCATTAGTAAACTTGAGTTCCTTTGAACATTTGAAGCTACGTTTATAAATTTAATCGTTTATTTTCCTTACTGAAGTATCACAGTTTTCTAACAAAGTCTTCCAAGTTCTTACGTAATTAATCCTTTTTTCTCATTGATGTTTTAAACAATAGTTTCATTGAGACAGAATTCACATACCATGCAATTCACCATTATAAAATATGCAACTTGCATATCAACTATACTTCAATAAAAAATAAGTTTAAAAAATATTATGCACTGATTTTTAATATATTCACAGAGTTGGGCACTAAGTGAAAGTGAAAGTCGCGCAGTCATGTCCGACTCTTTGCGACCCCATGGACTGCAGTCCATGGAATTCTCCAGGCCAGAATACTGGAGCGGGTAGCCTTTCCCTTCTCCAGGGGATCTTCTCAACCCAGGGATCGAACCCAGGTTTCCCACATTGCAGGCACATTCTTTACCAGCTGAGCCACAAGGGAAGCCCTGGGCACTAATCACCATAGTTAATTTTAGAACATTTCCATTACCTTCTCCATTCACCATAAAGCCCCGTACCCATTGGCAGCCCCTCCTCTTCCCCCTGACCGCGGTCTTTCTCAGGGAGTGAGGGTTAGTCACTCAGTTGTGTCCAACTCTTGCGATCCCATGGCCTGTAGCCCACTAGGTCCTCTGTCCATGGAGTTCTCCAGACAAGAATACTGGTTTGGTAGCCATTCTCTTCTCCATCTTCCTGACCCAGGGGTCGAACCCGGGTCTCCTGCACTGCAGGCAGATTTTTTACTATCTGAGCCACCAGAGAAGCTCAGTCTTCCTCTACCTAGACAATCATCAATCTATTTCCCACTTCTGTGGATTTGCCTATTTCAGACGTTTCATATTAATGGAATGGTACAATACGTGGTCATTTGTGTCTGACTTCTTTTACTTAGCGTGATGTTTTCAAGGTTCATCCACATTGTAGCATGTCTCTCTGTATCATTCCTTTCTGGTGGTTAAATACTATTCCATTATATATACAGATATACTGCATTTTATTTATCCATCCTCAGTTAATAGACGTTCAGGTTGTTTCCACTTCTTGTCTGTGATCAACTATGCTGCTGAAGACATTTATGCACAAGTTCTCCTGTGGACATATAGTTTTAGTTCTTTGGTGTATACCCAGGAGTGGTTTGCTGGGGCATACAGTAATTCTGTGTTTCGTGTTTTGAGGAACCCTAGGTCTTTTCATACTAAATCCAAGCCCCCTTTCAGGCCTTCTGTCTCCAGTCTCTATCTTTCCTTCAAACCCAGGTCTGTCCTCACCCTCCCCAGACCTTGGGCTGCACCCTTGCACACACAGGATCGTGTCTGTAGGTTATGATTACTCTTCTCTCTAGCCTCTGCTAACAGACCGTCAGCCAGCAGGAGGCCAGCTGTGCTATCCTGCTGTTTTCTCCCCAACATTGGAGGGGGTGGGGAGCTTCACAAGCCCTCTCTCCTCTCCCTCCAGCTGTGAAAAAGATGTGTGTCTAATTGCTGTGAAACTCTCTCCCTGAGGGTGGAAAACAGGGAGATGAATGCGAAGCTGGCTCTTGAGTTATGGAGAGGTGGGGGCTCTCCTTCTCCTTTCTGGAGGTGGCAGAATTTCTCCCCCCACTGAGGGAAGGCTGTTGCCTGTGGCTCTTTCGCTGGTGTCTCCAAGCTGGAGGCTGTCTGCATACCCTACTTGTTAACTTCCGTTTCCTTTACAGTCTGTTTTACTTGCTAGTCTTTGTAAGGAGACTGGTCAGAGCTCAGTTAACACTGAGCAGTGGCAGTGAGCGGAGCCAGAATAACGGAAATTCACAGATATCCACAAACCGTATCGAAGGCAGCCCCTGTGCAGAGTCTGACCAGCTAACAGGCAGCGGCACTGGCTACATTTGAGAGTCTTTTCCATTCCATGTGTGCTTCCTAGTCCTGCCTCTTGGAGGGTGAGCGAGTAAGCAATAATAATAATGTGGAGAGAATGCACAGCCCCAGAGAATGTCAGAAAGCTGGCTCGGTTGGATTGCAGCCCCAGTGCAGTCCCTTCCAGTGTGTCCAGCAACTTCTGGCTTGTGTGGTGGGATGTCCACGGTTGGACTGGCCACTTATACTTGAGGCTCCCTCTCTATACCAGGCTAAGATATATTTCAGGTTCCAGTTGGTGTGGGGTTAAAGAGACAGGATAAGGCAGCCACCCCACTTTCTCTATATTATATGTAGAGGGATATTCATTGAAGCATTGTGGTGGTGGGGAAAAATAAAGAAAAATAACCCAAGATCCATTATAAGCAGAAGGTTAAAAGACTTTTGGTAGACCCATGCAAATCAGCTACGCAAAATCATGCAGCAGGTCTCCCTGTCAAAGCTCTGTTGACTTAGTGTCCCAGCCAGCTCTGCCCCCGCAATGAGGGGCCTGCACCTCCTGCCCAGAAGGGAGACACGTTCCGGGTGGGCGCGGCCTTCACGAGCGGCCTGGTGGCTTGTGAGCACCAGGGTGCCTGCCCGCGCTCTGGGCTCCTGGCAGCCTGGAGGGAGCCTGAGAAGTTCACCTGATACTCATGGTGGGCACCCCAAGGGAAAGGCCTCTTCCCTCGTTCTCCTTTCCTGCCCCCTCCTTCCCTTGTTCCCAATTTAATAAATAGCCAAGTGGTTCAGGTTTCAACCAATAGATGAGTTCTGGGTGTTGGGCAGGAAACAGTTGTTTTCAGCCAAATCCTTAATCCTCAACCCAGGTGTCCCCCTCCGCCCCCTCCCCTGGTGGGAATCGGGGCCACCTGACATTGTTGTTCCCCATCCCCCACTCCTGCTGAGACCCCGTGACTTCAGGCAGGGCAAGGAGGGGCCAGACCTGTCGGTGCCCCTGACAGCAAGGGAGCCCTCTCAGTGTTTAAACACAGCCCTTCTCCTCCCAGATCGCTCCCTCTGACAATGCCAGGGAGCCGAGCATGCAGCACAGCCACGGAGCAGATGGAGACCACCCTCCTCCCTCCCTGAGGAGGGAGGAGGGGGACGGGGGCTTGAATCCACATACCAGGTGTCCTTAGTTGTTGGAAAATCCTAGAAGACAACTGGTTGGACCCCACGCAGGGAGGAAGCGGGTCTCCTCTCCTGGGCAGGGGAGAGGCAGATGAAGAAGCAGGCTGGTGAGTGCTTTCTTGGGCTGTCAAGTCTTGGGGCCCCAGGAGGGCTCGTGTAGTTACAGCCCCGAAAGGGAGAGGGGGAGGATTGCATGGGCAGCGAAACTTTGTGAAGATGCTGAGACTGTGGCCGGCTCGTGGGGGTGAAGGGGAGATGTGAGGCGTCTAGCTTCACTGGGGAAACTTGGAAGGAAGGCATGGAGCTCCTCCTGCCGCTTCCCATCGGTCTCGTCTTCCCCTCTGTCTTCCTCCTCCCTGCTTGGTGCTCTCTTTGGGAGAGGCTGGGGATCACCAGTATGAGGCACTTGAGTTTCCTAGGAAACCCGTCCGGCCTTCAGATGCCTGTGAGTGGAGGGAGCACACGGGCTGGGGTCACCATCTGTTGCCTGGTTCCTCCCTTGGCGTAAGAGATGGAAAGGAGCTGTGGACCTGCAGAAGAAGGGGAGCAGGGAGGAGGGTCCTCCCCCGCGCCCTGGGCACCCCTCTGCAGAAGGTGACCTCAGAATCAGAGCAGCTGAGCTGAAACCCTCGGGATGAGGGTGCAGGGAGGCTGGGAACAGAATAGATGGCCATTCAGGGGTTAGTGCCTGGAGCCCCTGAATCCCTAGTTCTGAGAGTCTGTCTGCAGGATGGAGGAAACAGGGATGCCCTGACTGAGATCAGACAGACGCCCTGAGAGGGAGTAGGGGTAGATTTCAGGGAAAAGGGGGACAAGTGTGTCTGCTGAGCAGGAACAAGGTCTGTCTACTTCATAGGATGCTTAATAGATGTTATTAGGTTATTGCTGTTATTTTTATTACTCAAGTGTATGCTGTAACAAGTTTTATTATTTATGATTTAATCAAGAATTTCAATTACACTAATTCTTGATGGATGCGTATCTCTCAAATAAGAGAAAGAATCTGATAAGATGGCTGTTCACTCACTCCACAAATATTTATTGTACTGGTTTGTTACTGAGGGAGATGAAACATAGACTCAGGAAGTTCGGAGTCTGATGCAGGAGATGGATGTAGGAACAACTAGTCTCACTGGCAGGAGGATATGTATGACCCCTGGAACAGAGCGTGCTGGGGGTACAGGGGAAATCGCAGCCCACTTTCAGTGGGAAGGTAGGGTCTGCGCTGCAGAGGGGTTGCCACTGAGGGCCTTGGTAAGGAGGGGCATTTGCACTGTAGAGAGGTAAGGAGGGTAGCACTTCGAGCCTTCACAGAGGTGGCCGAAGGTCCAGAAACTTCCTGGCTGTTTTGGGGGGCGGGGGGTGCAAAGCCCAGGCTGGCCCTGCAGGGGAAGAGGCCACATGGGGTGGGAGCCAGGTCACAGGGCTTGAGCGGTGCACAGAGAGTGTAGGTCAGCTCCTCGGCTATTTTTTCTGCCAAAACAAACATAATAGAGGACACATACCAGCTCTTTCTCTGTTTTTGAAGAAAGAAAATGAAAAGTGAGTGAAAATGTGATTATTACAAGTTATATATATTATATATTTATAGGACCTGAGCCACTTGGATTTATATTCATATATACATCATTTGCAACTGTTCCTCGTTGGTACTGGGAACAAAGGACGAGAAATTCCTTATGTCCTAGTCCTGAGTTCCCCTAAGAGGGCCTGCCTGCCTGTCTGCAGGGAGCCCAGGGCCTGGCCTGGGATACTTCTGAGTTCTTTTCAGACCCCACGCACACGGTCCTTCCCCACTCCGTGTTTTGATGGGCTTCTATTTGCTCTTTTGTTTCAGCTCCTCTCTCTGATTTCTGAACAGGTTGCTTCCAGGCAGCCACAGTAATAAACCCTGCTGCGTGTTTGTTTTTTTAATCTGACGCAGGATGACTGAGTTTTGCGTTGGCTTGGTTGGGCTCTTATTATCTCTCTGTTCCCCCCACAATATCCTGTGGCAGTGATGCGTGAGTGTATTCCTTAGCTGGCTCGTGTAGTACTATTCTAGTCATTTCATTAGTTTATTCTAAGAGCTAGCTGCTGGCACGTGGCCCCGTAGCACTAATCTGTCGCTGTGCCTATCTGCAGGCAGTAATTCAGAAACACAGCTTCAGACTGCCTGCAGAGGTGTTTTGTTCACAGCCCTGGGCATTTCGAACCGGACATATTTGGTTCCAAGCTCATGATCTCCCTAGCCCCAGTCACTTCCAGACGTTTCCCCTTCCTTAATTCTTGATGCCAGTTATGAGTGTCATCCCATCCAGTCTCCAGCCTAGAAACCTTGAGGCCGTCCTCCTTCTCACCATCCACTACCAGGCTGTCTGTCATCGGCTTCTACCCCTGAACCCAGAGAACATGCTCCAGTCTCTGGGAGGCCTCAGAGGCCGTCAAGCCATTCATCTGTCACAAACACAGTCTGTTTCACACCTTCCCCGGGGGCAACTATGGAATCTGGAAGCTAGGACAAAGCGAGTGGAGCGATGGGGAGAGGAGAAATGGTTGAGGAGCCTCACCCCTAGGTGTGGTCCCCAGAGCTAGAAGCGGTAGGGCAGAGAGTGGGCTGCGGCTAAGCCCCACACCACCCATCAGATGGGCGGAGCAACGGGCAGGTAGATCATAGACCCTCTCCTGGGTTCAGACTCACATGATAAAGGTCTGTGTAGTGGAGTCACGTGAACAGTGAAACAGCTTCCGTTTGTACCGTGCTTCATGTTCCTATGCATTATTCATGGGATTCTCACAACCACCATCTGCAGCAGACAAAGCAGGAATATTTATTTCCATTTATGAGTTTTTAAAAAAGGTTTGGAAAACAAGTAGTTTACAGAAGATAAATGGCAGTAAAGATAAAACCTTTACTTGGATCTTCCTTTCCCTAAATACTTCCTGCCAGGGACCCTGCCAGGCACTGGGGACACAAAAATGAGCAGGGCATGGTCTGAGCCTCGAGAATTCCACAAAGATGGGAGAAAGCTTAAGCCAGTGGTGAGCAACCTACAGCGCCCGGGCCAGTCCCAGTCCACTGCCTGTTTAGTGAATAAAGTTTTGTTAGTGGACAGCCACACCCATCCACTCATTCCTTAATGGCAAAGTTCAGCACTTGGGACAGAAACTGTCTTCAGTTCAGTCGCTCAGTCGTGTCCGACTCTTTGCGACCCCATGAATCGCCGCACGCCAGGCCTCCCTGTCCATCACCAACTCCCGGAGTTCACCCAGACTCACGTCCATCGAGTCAGTGATGCCATCCAGCCATCTCATCCTCGGTCATCCCCTTCTCCTCCTGCCCCCAATCCCTCCCAGCATCAGAGTCTTTTCCAATGAGTCAACTCTTCGCATGAGGTGGCCAAAGTACTGGAACTTCAGCTTCAGCATCATTCCCTCCAAAGAAATCCCAGGGATGATCTCCTTCAGAATGGACTGGTTGGATCTCCTTGCAGTTTCTATTTCTTTGCATTGATCGCTGAGGACGGCTTTCTTATCTCTTCTTGCTATTCTCTGGAACTCTGCATTCAGATGCTTATATCTTTCCTTTTCTCCTTTGCTTTTCACTTCTCTTCTTTTCATAGCTATTTATAAGGCCTCCTCAGACAGCCATTTTGCTTTTTTACATTTCTTTTCCATGGGGATGGTCTTGATCCCTGTCTCCTGTACAATGTCACGAACCTCATTCCATAGTTCATCAGGCACTCTGTCTATCAGATCTAGTCCCTTAAATCAATTTCTCACTTCCACTGTATAATCATAAGGGATTTGATTTAGGTCATACCTAAATGGTCTAGTGGTTTACCCTACTTTCTTCAATTTAAGTCTGAATTTGGCAATAAGGAGTTCATGATCTGAGCCACAGTCAGCTCCTGGTCTTGTTTTTGTTGACTGTATAGAGCTTCTCCATCTTTGGCTGCAAAGAATATAATCAGTCTGATGTCAGTGTTGACCATCTGGTGATGTCCATGTGTAGAGTCTTCTCTTGTGTTGTTGGAAGAGGGTGTTTGCTATGACCAGTGCATTTTCTTGGCAAAACTCTATTAGTCTTTGCCCTGCTTCATTCCGTATTCCAAGGCCAAGTTTGCCTGTTACTCCAGGCGTTTCTTGACTTCCTACGTAAAATACTTACTATCTAGACTTGTACAGAAAGGGCCTCCAAGCCTTAGTTTAATCATACAGGTTTGCCCAGAGAGGTGGTTTAAGCTATAGTGGAGATGAGAGGGACTCCCAGCTCTGCTGGGGGTAGGGGGCATGGAGGGGCACAAGGTGTTCTTTACTGTGCAGAAGATGTCTGAGCAGTGAAGTCTTGAAGGCTGAGTGGGAATTAATCACATGACAAGGAGGGAAGGCCTTTACAGGCACAGGGACTGGCATGGATAAATTATGGAGGTTGAATGCAGTGTGACATGCTTGATCTCTGGGTCGGGAAGATTGCCTGGAGAAGGGAATGGCTACCCACTCCAGTATTCTTGCCTGGAGAATTCCATAGACAGAGGAACCTGGTGGACTACAGTCCATGGGGCTGCAAAAGAGTCAGACGCAACTGAGCAACTAACACACAAGGAAGCATTTAGGGTTTGGCTGGGCTTGGAGGGGACTCCAGAAACCTGACCTTCAAGAGCCTTATGTGCTATGTTCAGTAGTTTGGATGTGATCTTACATAGAGCGATGGGGAGAAATGGGAAAGTTTTCAGCAGAGCAGTGACATGATCAGGTGGGGATTTAGAAAAATCACTGTAATAGCAACATGGAGAATGGATTGGAAGGAGACCAGGCGAGAGGTTATTGCAATGAGACATGATGTTTATCAGAGGCAAGCAACGGGGAATGTGCAGAAGAGGGGGAATGAGAGACACCCAGAGGGAGACATCCAGGGGCCTTGGTGCCTGGATGTGAGGTGTGAGAAGTGGGGGATAAGAGTGATTCCAAGAGTCTGGCTCGGTGAGTTAGGTGGGTCCCAGCAAACACAGAAGAGAGATGGAAGGCCAGGGCGCCAGTGAAGACACTGAGGACATCAGGCAGAGGAAGAGGGTCCAGCAGTGTGATCGGTGCTTGGAGGCTATGAGGGCCGGGAAGAAAACGAGCCCCCAGAGTGGGGTTTCAGAGGCTAACAGGGAGGAAAGGATGTTATGAAGGACGAAGGATAGATTGGGTGATTAACAGTTGTTAATGCCTCCAAGGGGCCTGGCAAGATAAAGACTGAAAACCCTGAATCTGGCCATCTGGAGGCCAATGCAGGGTCTAGACAGGAGAAGTTCAGGGTGTGGTTGGAGGAGTAATGAATGGGAACAAAATCAGCAAACATAGAAGCCATTGACCTCTACTGGGGAAAAAAAAAACACAAACTTTCATGAGAAGGAATGAAAGAAAAAATTAGGTACCTATAGGGAGCTATGCAATACAGAGAATGATATTTTGGTTTCATTATGAGAAAACTTGAAGATGTTTCTCTGCTAAGGCAGAGAGCCAGTTGGGAAGAGTTTGGAAACCTTCAGGAGAGCAGAGAGTTGGTGGTCAGAGACCCTGCAGAGGGATGGGGCCGGGTCGAAGCAGAGGCAAGCAGGCGGACAGAGACATGCTTCTTTAATACAGAAAGTGAAGATCATAGGAAGCTTGTGGGTTCAACGAATATTCTAGGGGCACTGCTGATTCTGATAGCACTCTCAGTTGCAAGTGATAGAAAACAACTCCAGCTGGCCTAAAAATTCAAAAGAATTTTTAATATAAACACACATGTAATTTAAAATCCCCAAGTAGGGCTTTCTTCAGAAAACGCTCCCTCAGTGACGGAAACAGTGACGCGAAGGGTCAGGTCTCGCTGCGTCTTCTGTCTGCTTTCTGCAGTGTTGAGGTGTCCACAGTACGCTCCGAGACCCCCACCCCCCCGTCCCTGAAGCTCCACCCTCTCCCGCTGCATCTCGTTCAAGAGACGGGGAAACTTGTCTTTCTCAGAGCTTTTAGCAGAAGTCTCCATGAAACACAGTGCTTCTGGCTGGATAAGGTGTCCATTCCTATACCGGCCATATGGGTGAGAGTTAGCAAGTGCTAATTTTTTTATACTAATCACAGCCCAACCCTAGAATTGGGTAGGATCACTCTAGAGACAAATTCGCTGAAGGAAAATGTCTGTACTGTTATGGACTGAGTTGTGCCCCTCCTTAAAATTCATGTGTTGAAGGTCTACCCACATGTAACTATATTTGGAGACTGGGTCTGTACAGAAGTAATTGGCGTTGAATGATGTCAGTAGGGTGGGCTCTCACCCAGTAGGACTGGTGACCCTATAAGGAGAGGAAGAAACACCAGGGGTGTGTTTGCGCAGAGGAAAGGCCGTGTGAGAGCGCTGCGGGAAGGCAGGCACGTGCAAGCTAAGGCGAGAGGCCTCGCGAGAGACCGGCCCTGCTGACACCCTGACCCTGGGCTGCCAGCTTCCAGATCTCTGAGACTGAGCTTCTGGTCTGTGGAACTTTGTGATTGCAGTGCTAGCTAATGGACACAGGTACAGTGGATGGGATGAGGAGAGCAGGGGTGCCAGATAAACATTCAGTAAATGCCCACGAGGTTCTCTGTGTCCTTGACATTGTGTGGGTTGGATAAGACACTCTCCCCCGTCCTCAGGGAACTCATTGCGTAGTTGGGAGACAACATTCTACACCAAGACCTAGCACTCATTATAGCGGGTATATCCCCGAATTCTCTGAGTGCACGGAGGATGAGGACCGGATCCGGTCTTAGTGGTCTGGGGTAACCAAGGAAGGCTTCCCGGAGGTGGTGTCACCTGACCTGTGCCTGAAAGATAACAAAATGTTGGTTGAAAGAACAGAAAAGGCAGACTAGGAAGAGAGAGTGATTTGTGTAAAGTTGGTGTAAATGCCACCCAAGTGAGCACAAGCAGAGGCTCTTTATTCAGAGTGAACTGTAGCAAGGGAGTTGGTCACCATCACTTGCTCTGGCAGAGACTTACAGGCAGAGTCCCGCCTTTTGCAGAATGCCCCATAGTTAACTAGAGGGTCATACAGTATACAGCTTTTTCAGACTGGCTTCTTTCATTTGCTAATATGCATTTGTTTCCTCCATGTCTTTTCATGTCTTAATAGCTCATTTCTTTTTAGTGCTAAAATATATTCCGTTTGTCTGGATGGACCACAATTGATTTATCCACTCACCTTCTGAAAGACAGTTTGGTTGCTTGCAAGCTTTGGCAATTATGGGAAAGGCTGCTGTAAACACTGTGTGCAGGTCAGGTTGTGTTTTCTCCTTTGCACTTCCTGGTGCCTCAGTCTGTTGTTGCTGCCGTTCGAGGTTTATCTCCTGTCTTCCCACTGGAACGCTGTAAGCCCTGCGATGTAGCGCTTGGCCCTTGTCCCCGTGTCCGTCTCTCGTCCCTGTTCTTTCTCTGAAACCAGGTCTGGTAAGTGATTGAATGGCTGGCCGACTGCCGCCCAGAAATCCATGGCGGACTCTGCGGCAGCGGGTGTGGAGCTGCTAACCGGGCTCTGTCTCGGCGCAGCCTGTCTTTTCTCCCCGTCACTTCAGATGTGTTGTGACCACCAGTACAGCCTGCTCAGAGTGGGGCTCTGAGAATNGCCGACTGCCGCCCAGAAATCCATGGCGGACTCTGCGGCAGCGGGTGTGGAGCTGCTAACCGGGCTCTGTCTCGGCGCAGCCTGTCTTTTCTCCCCGTCACTTCAGATGTGTTGTGACCACCAGTACAGCCTGCTCAGAGTGGGGCTCTGAGAATGTGGGGAGCTCCCCATTGCAACAGCTTGCAGTCCTCTCACCCATCTGCTGGGGACAGCTTGAGGAATCAACACCGGGGGGCCCCCCAGTCTGGGGAGAGGAAGCAAACCAAGAACCACAAAAAAGGAAAAAGAGAAAAGCAGAAAGTGACTGCGGCTGAATAAGTAGTATTGCTCCTTGGGGCTGTTGCTGGTAGTGTCCTGGAGGTAGGTCAAAGCCTGCTGGGAAGCAGCAGCTAACATTTCTTGAGCTTTTGCCCCAAGCTTTAAGTGCTTTGTGTAGGATTTGGGTATCAAGTCACCATTGCAGCCCTGCAGAATAGGTGCTCCTCTTATCTGCAGTTTTCAGATGAGAAATGCCAAGACCTGAAGGCTCAGTACTTCCCCAACTTCAGTACTCCCCACCTTGTAAGCAGGGAGCAGCTTCAGACCCAGGTGGTCTTTCTGGATGGCCGCTGCTCTTGAACTTGACCAAGACAGGCTGTCATTTCCAGCTGTCTCCACCAGTGGCTGATCACCACTCAACTCACATGTACTTCCCTAGGCCCCGTCTTAAGATATTTTGAATTCATATCTCCCACAAGGCTTGCAGATACAAAGGCCTTGCCTTCAGGAAGGTTGCCCAAGTGTGTGAAGCATCCTCATGTAAGATGACAACAGTTCTAAAGGCCTTCAGATTGAAAAAGGCTTTTCTAATCTGCAGGCTTGATTTGATCCCTGCCTAGAAGTTTGAGGGTCCACAGATGTGTGTGCTTACAGTAGTACCAAGGTGATCCTAAGAAGCATCCAGTTGCCTTCCTGCGGGGGCAGGAACACACCTGACCAAATGCCGTTTGCATTCTTTATGAAAAGCAGTGTCCCTTGCAGAACACTTCATGCTCATTTCAGTTCAGTCGCTCAGTCGTCTCCAACTCTTTGTGACCCCATGAATCACAGCACGCCAGGCCTCCCTGTCCATCACCAACTCCTGGAGTTCACTCAAACTCACGTCTATCGAGTCGGTGATGCCATCCAGCCATCTCATCCTCTGTCATCCCCTTCTCCTCCTGCCCCCAATCCCTCCCAGCATCAGTCTTTTCCAATGAGTCAGCTCTTTGCATGAGGTGGCCAAAGTACTGGAGCTTCAGCTTGAGCATCATTCCCTCCAAAGAACAGCCAGGGCTGATCTCCTTCAGAATGGACTGGTTGGATCTCCTTGCAGTCCAAGGGACTGCCACGAGTCTTCTCCAACACCACAGTTCAAAAGCATCAGTTCTTCAGCACTCAGCTTTCTTCACAGTCCAACTCTCACATCCATGCATGACCACAGGAAAAACCATAGCCTTGACTAGATGGACCTTTGTTGGCAAAGTAATGTCTCTGCTTTTCAATATGCTATCTAGGTTGGTCATAACTTTTCTTCCAAGGAATAAGCATCTTTTAATTTCATGGCTGCAATCACCATCTGCAGTGATTTCGGAGCCCCCCAAAATAAAGTCTGACACTGTTTCCACTGTTTCCCCATCTATTTCCCATGAAGTGATGGGACCAGATGCCATGATCTTCGTTTACTGAATGTTGAGCTTTAAGCCAACTTTTTCACTCTCCTCTTTCACTTTCATCAAGAGGCTTTTTAGCTCCTCTTCACTTTCTGCCATAAGGGTGGTGTCATCTGCATATCTGAGGTTATTGATATTTCTCCCAGCAATCTTGACTCCAGCTTGTGCTGTTTGGGTGCCTCTATTCTCTTTTTTTCTTCTCTTTCATTTACTTTTCACACAGTGGGTTGGGGAGTGGGGCTCACAGATATACAAGACTTGAATTAATCATAGTCCCTAGTTCATAGTATCAGAGAAGGCAATGGTACCCTACTCCAGGACTCTTGCCTGGAAAATCCCAGGGACGGAGGAGCCTGGTAGGCTGCATTCCATGGGGTGGCGAAGAGTCGGACGTGACTGAGCGACTTCACTTTCACTTTTCACTTTCATGCATTGGAGAAGGAAATGGCAACCCACTCCAGTGTTCTTGCCTGCAGAATCCCAGGGACGGGGGAGCCTGGTGGGCTGCGGTCTATGGGGTCACACAGAGTCGGACACGACTGAAGCGACTTAGCAGCAGCAGCAGTTCATAGTATACCTCAATTCACACAAGATTTCTCTTTTGATTTTCTTTATTGTTGTTCTTTTCCTTACTCTCTCCCCCTGCAGTAGACCTCCCTTTAATGTATTTTATATCCTTATAGTTCACCTCTTACCTATTTAATTCAATATAAGGATTGTTAAATGCATCATAGTGGTAGCTTGTGTGGGTGGTGTTTCATTTTCATAGATGGTTTTGTATGATGGTTATACTTATTAGATTATTCTTCTCTGCATCTCAGAGAAGCAGCTGCCTCTCTGGAATTTCTTCTCATTTGATCCTTTTTTTGCCCCCATGAAGCTAAACAGAAAAACTCCACACCCTCCTCCAACTTTCCAAGACAGTCATCACCACCCCCTCTTCTGCAGCCTCCATCTGCCCGTTCAAGGATATGTGGCTTTCCTTACTCCTCCACGGGATGCTCCGTAGTTGGTGGCATTCCCCTTGAAGGGCCCTGACAAGTCCGCCCCCGAATCCCGCCCCTGGGTGCTCTGCTTCTCCCACCAATATCCAGCAATTTGCTTATTCATTTATCTATTGATGGACATTGGACTGCTTCAACCCCTTGGCTATTGTGAATGATGCTGCTATGAACGTGTGTGTACGTGTACTTGCTTGGGGCTTCCCTGCTGGCTCAGTGGTAAAGAATCTGCCTGCAATGCAAGTGCTGCAGGAGATGAGGTATTTGATCCCTGGCTCAGGAACATCCC
>SJYT01001268.1:150612-253402 GCA_006410635.1 Cephalophus harveyi | reverse complement strand
CTGGCGTGCTGCAATTCATGAGGTCATAAAGAGTTGGACACGACTGAGTGATTGAACTGAGCTGAACTGATGGTAATTTTATGTTTAATTTTTGAGATACTGCCAAACTATACATTTCTTTTTTAAATTGCAGCTTTGCTCAGTAATTGTCATATATATGGAGAGACAGGGAAATCTGATGGAAAAACCCTGGGCTACCCGTCAGGAGACCTGGGTTCTTTTCTTAGTTTTGCCACAAAGCCGTGTGTGAGGTGACATTGAGGATATCACTTCCCCTTTCTAGGCTCTTGTTTCCTCATTTGAGAAGTAAGGCGATTCCATAAAGCCAAATAATCTTTAAATTATCTTCCTCTGTAAAGACTTTATCGGAAAAGTTGGATTCCAAGGGAAGAGGGGGAGAGAATTGTCAAATAGCTAAATGAGATTATTTCTCTGTTCTTTTCCTACTGTGTTGTTTAAATTGTGGGTTAAAGACACCACAAATAATTGGCCTCTCTTCCTGCCAATGTGTATCTAGTTAATGAATAGCTTCTGGCTTCCTGTTTCCATCAAGATTCCCAGAAAAAAGATACCCTTCTCTTTCCCATCACTTCCTACCACTTGGCGGCTCCTGAACAGAACGTGGTGGTCTCAGAGCCAAAACTGGAGTCATCCCCACTGTCCTCCTGGGAGGAATGCCGAGCCTCTGCCTGGCCCCTCAGCACTAAGGTTTCAGATGGACGGCCTGAGTCTAGTCTTTGGAGGTGAGGAACCACGGAGGGGCAATCGCAGCCTCTTTCTGAGACACTGTAAGGGTCATCTTAGAGAAGAGGAAGAAGCAGAGACCTCCTGTGAGGCCTTCCAGCCAGTCCCCCATCTGGAGCTGTTCTACCTTCTTAACTCACTCCCAGCTGAATGGTCGGAGAAGGCGATGGCACCCCACTCCAGTACTCTTGCCTGGAAAATCCCACGGGCGGAGGAGCTTGGTGGGCTGCAGTCCATGGGTCGCGAAGAGTCGGACACGACTGAGCGACTTCACTTTCACTTTTCACTTTCATGCATTGGAGAAGGAAATGGCAACCCACTCCAGTGTTCTTCCCTTGAGAATCCCAGGGACGGGGGAGCCTGGTGGGCTGCCGTCTATGGGGTCGCACAGAGTCGGACACGACTGAAGCGACTTAGCAGCAGCAGCAGCTGAATGGTTCCCAGCCAGAGAGCAGTGCCTGTGTGAAGTGAAGTCGCTCAGTCATGTCCAACTGTTTGCGACTCCGTGGACTGTAGCCTACCAGGCTTTTCCGTCCATGGGATTCTCCATGGCAAGAATACTGGAGTGGGTTACCATTTCCTTCTCCAGGGGAATCTTCCCGACCCAGGGATCGAACCTCGGTCTCCCGCATTGGGGGCAGACGCTTTAACTTCTGAGCCACCAGGGAAGTAGGGAGGGGATTTTCCCCCACTGACTAAACGCCCTCACGGTTCCCAGGTCCAAAAGCCTGTGCTCTCCTGCGCCGCCTGGTGGTTTCATGGGGAAACACGCGGTCTAAAACATGTGAACCAAGTGGTTTGTTTTGCTCAGGCATTCATCTGCTCATTTTGCATCCATCTATCACATGGTTCAGAGCGCCTGCTATGTTTTAGGCATTATGCTATACTCTAGGAATAAACAAGAAGAGGCACCTTCCCTACAGTACCTTCCTTTTTATAGGGTGTACAGAGGAGTGACTTTTGGAATGAATTCATAGTGACAAGTGCTGTCATAGGGGAGTGGTGTTCAGGAGCACAGACAAGGGGGCACATCAGTCATACTTGGCACACCCTAATGAGAGAGGGCAGATGCAGAAAGTGTTCTAGACAGAAGTTAATCTGTGCAGAAGTCAGCACAGTAGAGCTTTATGTATGACGAAACCTGGTAGACTACCCATGTTGGCTTGGATTCAGAATGCAAGGGGAGGGTAAGAAATGGTCTTGCAGTTGGGGCTGCATCACACAGGACTTCCAGCCAAGTCACGGACTTCAGCTTCAATTTTGGGGCAGCAGTGAGTTAGTGAGTTTGACTAGGGGATACCGTATCTATATCTGCATTTGCACTAAGATCATGGCATCCAGCCCCATCACTTCATAGCAAGTAGATGGTCCACTGACTAAACGCCCTCACGGTTCCCAGGTCCAAAAGCCTGTGCTCTCCTGCGCCGCCTGGTGGTTTCATGGGGAAACACGCGGTCTAAAACATGTGAACCAAGTGGTTTGTTTTGCTCAGGCATTCATCTGCTCATTTTGCATCCATCTATCACATGGTTCAGAGCGCCTGCTATGTTTTAGGCATTATGCTATACTCTAGGAATAAACAAGAAGAAGCACCTTCCCTACAGTACCTTCCTTTTTATAGGGTGTACAGAGGAGTGACTTTTGGAATGAATTCATAGTGACAAGTGCTGTCATAGGGGAGTGGTGTTCAGGAGCACAGACAAGGGGGCACATCAGTCATACTTGGCACACCCTAATGAGAGAGGGCAGATGCAGAAAGTGTTCTAGACAGAAGTTAATCTGTGCAGAAGTCAGCACAGTAGAGCTTTATGTATGACGAAACCTGGTAGACTACCCATGTTGGCTTGGATTCAGAATGCAAGGGGAGGGTAAGAAATGGTCTTGCAGTTGGGGCTGCATCACACAGGACTTCCAGCCAAGTCACGGACTTCAGCTTCAATTTTGGGGCAGCAGTGAGTTAGTGAGTTTGACTAGGGGATACCGTATCTATATCTGCATTTGCACTAAGATCATGGCATCCAGCCCCATCACTTCATAGCAAGTAGATGGGGAAACAGTGTCAGACTTTTATTTTCTTGGGCTCCAAAATCACTGCAGATGGTGACTGCAGCCATGAAATTAAAAGACGCTTGCTCCTTGGAAGAAAAGCTGTGACAAACTTAGACAGCATATTAAAAAGCAGAGACATTACTTTGCCAACAAAAGGTCCGTCTAGTCAAAGCTATGGTTTTTCCAGTGGTCATATATGGATGTGAGAGTTGAACTATGAAGGAAGCTGAGCACAGAAGAATTGATGCTTTTGAACTGTGGTGTTAGAGAAGACTCTTGAGAGTCCCTTGGACTGCAAGGAGATTCAACCAGTCCATCATAAGGGAGATCAGTCCTGAATATTCATTGGAAGGACTGATGCTGAAGCTGAAGTTCCAATACTTTGGCCACCTGATGTGAAGAACTAACTCACTGGAAAAGACCCTGATGCTGGGAAAGATTGAAGGCGAGGGGAAAAGGGGACAACAGCAGGAGATGGTTGGGTGGCATCACCAACTCAATGGACATGAGTTTGAGTAAACTCCAGGAGTTGGTGATGCAACTCCAGGAGTTGGTGATGGACAGGGAAGCCTGGCGTGCTGCAGTCCATGGGGTCGCCAAGAGTCGGCCATAGCTGAGCAACTGAGCTGAACTGAACTGAACTGATTTGCTCTGGAGTAAGTGCTCTGGTTATGGGTGGAGAATGAGTCAGAGGGGAAAGGGCAAAAGTGGGGAGAGACCACTTAGGAAGGTGTTGCAGCAACTGATGTAAACAATGATGGCAACACCAAGGAAGAAGCAGTGGGAAGGGAGACAGCAGACAAGGAAAGGAGACCAGAAATACACACAAGGTGAGGGGCTGGTATCAGACCCAGCTTCCGTTGGTTTGCCCACATTCAGGCACAGGGGATCCCCTATACCCTCAGTCAGGATATATGGGAGCTGGCAGGACTGTACGGGTGATAGCAAGGCTTCACATTGCTGCCAAATTGTTTTAAGCAGTGTGTCCATTTGCTAGGTGGCTACTCATCCAGAAAAGCCGGAGGAATCGTGGGGAAACTGCTTCCCGCTGTCCTCTGAGGTTTGTTTGGCCCCGTGATAGTCAGAGTAGCAAACTGGACCACTTTTTAAGACTCTGTGTTTCAGAGCCTCAGGCAGTTTCAAGGTTGGTATCTGAGTCTCGGCTGTAAGCCATTCTTGCTCCTCTCTCTCAGGACCAGGGGAAGATTTGTCTCTCCAGGATCATCCCAGGCTCCTTGGACAGGCATGTTTAGCCCTTACCCCTGTCAGCCCTGGAGCGATGTCTTGTGCTGGAGGGTGTGAGCATCATGCCGTCATGAATGCTGCTTATTCTCTCAACCCTCTGGAGCCTTCTGTCCGGGGCTGTCATGTCCACACTGCCATTATCCCTGAAGGGACCGCATCAGCGACCGCTGCCAAATAGCTGCACAAAGTATCTGCAGAAATCATTCATTTACAAACTCCTGTGGGCAACCAAGTTTCCACTTACCCAACTTCTGCCCCGCACCGCTGCCTCCTTCGCTCTCCCTGACTCCGGGTCAAAGGACAGCGTTGTGATCTTGTCTCTGTGCCGCTAACCCAGGCACACTCGGCCTCAGGACCCCTCATCACATGTGGGTCAGAAAGACTGTGAGATAGGCGTGTTTCCTCGGGTTCAGTGCATGGGGCTTCCCTGGTGGCTCCGACGGTAAAGAATCTGTCTGTAGTACAGGAGTTCCGAGTTCAGTCCTGGGTTGGGAAGACCCCCTGGAGGAGGGCATGGCAACCCACTCCAGTATGCTTGCCTGGGGAATTCCATGGATGGAGGAGCCTGGTGGGCTACAGTCCATGGGGTCGCAAAGAGTCAGACACGCCTGAGCAACTAACAGTGCGTGGCACCTTCCAGGTGCTGGGCCTGCGAGCCAGTATTTGTTTTTACAACTATTCTATCTAGAGTTGTCCTTCCTTCTGGAAAACTGGTTCTCAACTGAGGGTGGTTTGCCCTCCCTCCAGGGGACAGTTGGAAATTCTGGAGACGTCTTCAGTTGAGGGCAGGAGTAGGCCGTCCTGGCATCTAGTGGGCAGAGACCAGGGGTGCTGCTCAGCACCCTACAATACCCAAGACCGTCCCCACACAAAGAATTGTTAGGTCCCAAAAGTCGATAGTGCAAGGTTAAAAAAAAACTGTGTTAGAATGTAGGTCTGTAATCAAGGGGACCCTGAATCCTCAAGGCTCTGTAGGATTTCTAGAGAGGACCAGGAGTTCAGGGAACACTCACTTGGCATCATATTTCTTTCCGCAGCTGAACTCCGTCCGGGAGGCTCAGTTCCAGCGACTGGAGGCAGCGAGACCTCGCAGGCCGGGGAGCGGGGCGCGAGACCCGGTGCTCAGGATGGCCGGGCAGCCGCCGCCCTGGGCCTACACAGCCGTCCTCCTCTGTGCACTCAGCCTTGGCGGGGCCATCGAGATTCCCATGGACCGTGAGTCTCCTGTCCGCTTGGAATCTGCTGACTGGGGCAGAGGAGTCGGGGGGTGGGGAAGGGCAGGGAGAGTGAGGACCCTTCAGAGAAGGTGGAGACAGCAGAAGCAGTGGCTTCTGGATTCAGAACGGGTTTTCCTCCAGAGGATCACCCGGGCGAGCTCATGCTTGGGAACCTAGGACCTGGAGCCGCTGGGCCATCTCTCAGGGCCCCGGCTGTGCTGAATTGCTGCCCGGAGCCTGCTGAGAGTCTGGAAGCCCGTGCGTCACTCGGGAGTCCTTCCCTCCACACTCCCCACTCATCCCTCTGTGGCCTTGACTAACCTATCAGAGCAGAGATTCCAGGGGCCGAGCATGGTAGACGGCTCTGATTTGCCTTTCTCATATAGCCAGGTCCTTTTGGCTGAACTGATGAGGACAGATGGCCTGGGGAGAGTTGTAAAGGAGGTGACTTTTGCAAAAGACTGTGACGAAGTGAGACATTAAAATAAAGAACCCCATTATAGTGTCACTGTGGGAGAATCAGGCATGAATTCCTTCTGTTTGTTTTCAACTTTCCCATGATAAAGTTGAAAAGTAAAATCCATGGCATCTGCTTCCTATGGTGGGACATTATTGGGCCCTCAAGATCATAAAGTCAAGATGAAAATGCTGGTCTGACAGCCGTGTCTCCACCAGCCGTATCTGATGTTACATTTGTAAGTGGCCCGTTGACTGGCAGCCATGATCCTTGGCCCTGTATTTAGATGGGTGCCACCTTTACTACAATTCTGACTCTTCTGCCAGGAATTCTGGGCATCCCAGAGCTATGATGTGAACACACCACCTCTTTCCCCCGTTCCTGCTTCGAGGAATAGATGGGACCTATGTGATGCCAGTGTTGACTTGGACTCTCTCCAGGCGACAGGTGTCTGGGGAGGGGTGGGAGAGTGATACAGCCTCAAATAAGTCCCCACTGAGCTCTCCAAAGCCAGCCTCTGGGGCCTGGAGCTAGCACAGCGTGGAGAAGAGTCACAGGTATCTCAGCTCCCTGCTGCCGCCCGCCCGCAGTTCACCAGTAACAGCTGCCCAGAGAGGGGGTAATTCCGGGTGGAGAAGGCCAGGAGAAAGTGTGAGTGGACCCAGAGCAAGATGGACAGGGCCCCCACGGCCCTCCTGATGTGTATGTGTGTGTGTGTGCACACACGCACACACTTAGGGAGGGAGGGAGGGAGGGAGAGGGCAGTTGTGAAGGAGACCATTCCCATGGAGACCGTCTGCACTGCTGGCTCAAGGACAGTTTCTCATGAATGGTCCCAGGCAGACAGTCTAATGAGGAGCGTGGTAAGGCCACGTCCCTGGAGAGGAGAGGGGCTGAGGAGGAAGCTGGGTTACGCAGGAAGTGGTGAAGGCTCGTTTTGCTTCTGCCACTTCTCCTTTGTTACTCGTCTGCCCCTCTGGTCCCTGGGGCAGGTGGATGAGGGGTGAACCTGTGAACCGAGGGCTTCGACGTCCGTATTAGGAATCTGGATCCTAAAGCTCAGGGGCCCTGGGCAGGACCCCACAGCCAGTCTCTGCAGAGCACCAGCCGGGGGGCAGAGCTGCCAGCCCCGAGGAGGGCCTGCAGGGCGTCTTCCCGAGTGTCCACCGGGCCCCGGGCCCCTGCTTCCTCAGGGCCACGCAGCAAGTGGGCGACGGACTCACGGAAAGAGCCCAGGCCCCTTCGCCTCCAGTCTGGCACCACGTGCCACACCCCGCCTCTGCTGGCCTGCCCCCTTTAGCTCATCTCGGGTCTCCCTGGAACAGCGGCTGCCTCATGCCTGACACAGAGCTCAGAGCTCTCCAGGCGCATCTCTTGTGACTCTTACAGCCCGTCCCCGGAGTCGGTGTCATCCTTGGCCGACTCTGAGGGGCAGAGAAATGAAGCTGCTTTCTCCAGCTCACCCAGGCAGGGACGGGACTTGACCGTGGCTTCGGTCTTAACAAGGAGGTCCTTCTGCAGAGCCGCTCCCAGTGCCCCCGGCCACGTCGAGAAGCTCCCGCTGCCGCCTGTGCCTGTCGCATACATACTGTGCCTCCCTGTTGCTGCCGGCAGTGGCCGTGGGCACGTCTCCAGCCTGAGTCTGCGAAAGATGAATGCAAGACGAGAGTGAGGCAGGCTCTTCAGAGGGCACCCAGGTGCCCTGGGAGGAGGCACTCAGCAGTCAGGGTTTCCCTGACCCTGGGCCCAGCAGGGTGGATGCCTCCCAGACGATCTGGGCTGGTCCTTCCATCTCACCCAGTGGAACGGGCTGGGGAAAGGTCAGGCTTTCTCCCCTCCAGCCCCAGCTTTATTGAGATATTACTGACATAAAAATATGTTTATTTACTCTGTAGAACTCAGAAAAGAAGTTACCTTTGTGGGTGAGTGGGGGTAACTTCTAAGATCTCCCGTGCCGGCTTGTAAGAATATAACACAGCACAGTTAATACTGGTAGCCATGCACAAGAGCCCCAGAATTCACCCATCTTGTAGTTGAAAGTTGAACCCCTTGACCAGCGTCTCCCTACTTCCTCCACCCCCAGCCAACTGCCATCCTACTCTGTTTCTTTGATTTTGACTTTTTTCGAGTCTACATGTGAGAACACACAGTGTTTGTCCTTCTGCATTTGACCTATTTCGCTTAGCATTGACCTCAGGGTCCATCCGTGTTGGTGCAAAAGGCAGGAGAGGTGCCTGCACTCCTGTGTTCACACAGCTTTGCTCACAGTAGCCAGTGGGAACGCCCTCAGCTTTCTCTGTGTGCCGGCTGGCGGCGGGAGGGGCAGAGGGCCTCAGGCCACAGGCTGCCTGGCGTGTCCACCGCTCGCTTCCCCTTTGGGGGCATCATCTGGGCCTCGGGGGGCTTGGGCGCAGCAGGTGTCCTAGAACAGAGCCCGGGCCACAGCACCATCCCTCACTGAACACGCGGCCTCTGCTGCTGCTCCTCCAGCATTGTCACATGCACCCCACCCCGCCCCCAAGCAGAACAGCGTGACCTTTGGAAAAACCAAAGGGATGCTTTTGCCCCATCTGTCAGAGTGATTTTGCCAAAAAAGTGAGTCTGCTGGCAGCTTGCCCCTCCACCTCCCTCCCCGCATCAAGGAACTTGGCATTTTCCCCTCTAGGGACCCACAGAGGAGGGCAGCGGGATAGGAGCAGCGCCCCCTCCTCACTGTCGGGCCAGGGCGTGAGGCTGGGGTGGCCTCGAGAGCACACGCGCACGCAGAGTCACTCCATCCTCCATGGGGCAGGGGTGCCAGGGGCTGTCAGAGCCTGGGAAGGGGAAGGGGCTCATGAGTGCCGCAAGCCTGCAGACTGAGCAGGCGTCTGTCTCGCTCCGGGCAGAGCCCACGCGAAGACTTTTCCTCCCGCTTGGAAGTAACAGAGCAAATCCGTTCTTACTGGACATCGCCCCCCAGCAGGTTCCGTGGGAGAGGAGGGCTGGGTGTGCACAGGGCTAGGTGGAGACGGGCACTCTGTCCCCGGGCAGGCTGTCCTCGCTGTCTTCCCGCTGTGCCGGCGTGTCCTCTGGGCTGACCGTGTCCCTGTGATGAATGCCTTGGCTGCACAGTGGCGGCTGCAGGTGCCATTACCTCTTTAGGCAACTAGTTTCTCAAGAGGCCCCCGGCCAGATGTCAGCGTGGGGCTGGGGGCAGAATCCAGAGAACCTGCGCTCTCCCAAGCTCTGTCCAGAGTGTCCGGGAGAGCGGAGTGCCAGGGCCCCCTCTGGCTGGCTCACCTCTCCAGCCGAGAATGGATATGTGAAAGGAGCTCTCGACCAACAGTGGGAGAGCTGATTTTCCTTGCAATAATACATTGCCCCAAACTTCCTCTGGGACCTTAAGTGAGTCAACTTCCCTTTCATGAACCGGACACCCCATGGGCGATGTCTCAGGCGGCCTCCATTGAACTGGCCTATGTGTAAAAGAGACTTCAAGCCCATGTGGGCACAGCAGACTCTGTGTTAGGCTTCCCATCCGGGATGAGGCCAGGGCCCTCAACTGGATATGAGGACCCAAAAGACGTCAGATGTGTCCCGAGATGAAGTAACCGGGGGCCCGGGCTGGTAGTCAGGGGAGTGGGTCAGGGGTCAGGCCTGCTGCTCCTAACCGTGGGCCCCTCCCCCTCCTTCCTCCTCCCTGCCCAATGCCCCTGGCTTTCCAGAGTCACCTTTCTTGGGTCCTGGCAGGAGAATCATAGAGGGTTGAAGATGCTGCGGTGGGGAACTCTCCAGAGCCTGTGTTCAGAAACCAAGATTTCTGCTGTTCCCCTCGCCTTTTCCTTCCTTTTCTATTTCTTGCCAAGGTTGCCCCAGGCACCTGGTAAAGCAGATAAAATTTCTCTTTAATCCATGAACAGGCCGCACCTCCCCAGCCCACTGAAAGAATCCCTTTGAACCGTTTCATGAGCCTTATTGTCAAGACTTTCACTTCCTGACAGTGTGCAGCCCTCGTCGCTGGGACAGGGTCCCCGTCCCTGCCGCCCCCACCTCCCCTCTCCATCTTCCCTGTCCTGTGCCTCCTCTGTGTCGCCTGGGCCTGTCTTAACTCTGCTTTCTCCAGGCCGCCCCCTCAGAGCCTCTGATCTCCTCTTGCACATCTCACTCATCAAGTCAGAAAGTTTTGAGGTCATCGTGGTACAGCCTTCCCCCAGGGAGTGCTCACTTGGAAAAGGTCAGCTCCCCACACCAGCGGTGCCTGACCTCTCCACTGGCCTGAAATAAGAGTGGTCTACAGTAATGTGATCGTGTAATATATATAGTGATGTAACTGTGAGGAAAAGACATCTTAAAAAGTTATAGCGACATGTGTTCTCTTCTCTGCAGAGAAATTTTCACCAAACCCTTCTCCCCACGAGGAATAAACCCTCTAAAACCTTGCTGTTCACTGTGTGGCCCGCAAACCGCAGGCACCAGCGTCACCTGGCTGCTTGTCAGAAATGCAGGCGCCCAGACCCCCCCAGACCTACTGAGTCAGAGCCTGCATGTTTACCAGGCAACTCCCCCCAGGTGATTCTCACGCTGATTAAAGTGTGAAAGGCCCACACCCCGAACACCCCTGTGCATGAGCACACGCGCGTCTCAGGTGAGGCCGGGCGAAATCCGTGCCCTCTGCCCCTTTGCCCCACGGAAAGCAGTGGTGGGTTCTGCTTCATCTCCAGAGTTGTTCAGAAACAGGGTTTCTGTAGAACAGTGGACCTGTGCCATGAGCAGATGACAGTAATTCATCCTTCCCTCGAGTTTTCCAAAGGATGGCAGAGGAGGAGACGGTGGGAAGATGCTTTCAGGTGTGAAGGAGAAGGAGGTGCGGAGCAATGAGGCTGTGGACCTGACTGGCCCTTGGGCTTTGCCCTGCGGCAGTGGTTCAGCTCCACCCCTTCCACGGCCCTCCAGCCTCACCCTGGCACCCTTGGCTAAGGAGCCTGCTTTCCTCGGGGGCATCTGGAGATGACGAGTGGCATCCTCAGACCTCAGCCTCTTTTGAGCAGCATTGCCAGTTCTGGCTTGCAGATTTCCCTGGAAATCATTCGGTCAGAACCTGGTCATTTGCTCAGCTGTGCGGTCTGGTCCCCTGGGGGAGGCGTCGCCTTCTCCATGAAGGCGGGTCTGTCCCCACCCCTGCGTGGCTATCCCACAGAGCTCCGAGGCTGGGAGGAGAGAGCCACACTGGCCTCCCCTCCCCCTGCAGGCCGGGGCCTGAGGCCGCCTGGGTGACAGTCATGCTGATAACTGATAACCGTTGTCTTCTTTTCTCCCCTCACAATGCTAACCCTCGGGAACTAACAGCAAGCATTCAGAATGAGCGTAAGTCCCTGGGTGCCTGTCTGCACTGTGCCTCTGGGAGGTGGCGGGCAGTAGGAAGGGGCGGGAGAAGGTGGAGGATGCCGGGCTGCTAGCGGCTTCTGGAAGGACTGCTGCCCCCCCGTCCTCTAGTGGCTGGCATGGCAGTGCAATGAGGACTTTGGATCTTGGGGCTGGGAGCTGGAGCTGGCTCTTTGGCTGCAGACAAGCCCCTGGAAGGGCCTCTGGGGACTAAAGTGGCTTTCAGCCCTAGCCTCACCGCAGTTTGCCAACTGTTGATCCTACAGGGCTCAGAACCATCATGGCAACTAGGTTCTGGAAATCGAGCTGCTTTTGGTTCCTTTATTCATTCAGTGAACATTTATCAAGCACTGTTGTACGCTAGACATTGTACTACGCATTAGAATATATAAACAAGTACACCAAAAGCCTGGCCTTCAGTTTCTCATAAAGATGAGAACGTAAAGGGGTTCTTCTTATGCCTAGTCCTCGACACACCGCGCCCTTTCTTGCAACCCTGCTTAAGCAGTTGGGTCTCTGGCACGGGGCACTGCTCACTGCTGCTGGCCTGCTTGTCTGGGTGGCTCCTGAAGCTCTTAATTTCAGCCATTCCCCGAGGGCAGGTGCCCTGACTGCTCACTGTGTGTGCTCTCGCAGTGTCCCAGCCCCCGACCATCACCAAGCAGTCAGTGAAGGACCACATTGTGGATCCCCGGGACAACATCCTGATTGAGTGTGAAGCCAAGGGCAACCCTGCCCCCAGGTGAGTGCACAGCAGGTAAATCCAAGCTGGGTGGAGGGAACAGGACCTGCAAAAAGGGTATCTCAGCCGTCCCCTTCCCCCTGAGCCTGATGATAGTTGAAGCAGCTGAGAAATCCATTCAGAAAATGTCCACTAGGCACCTACTGTAGAAGGTACAGTTTGGATAACTAGGAAATGTAGCTGATGAGGAATCTGGGGGCCAGAAAACGTAACTGGCTTCAGTTCATACTGAAAAGCCAGGACTAGATATGAAGTTTTCTGACTTTGAATATAACATTCTTCCCACTGCTTGTGTTTCCGGCATCCACCCAATGCTTAGCTTACAGCAAGTCCCTCTTCGCGCTAACTTTAGTCTTCCATTCTGAGTTCATATCCGCTTATTTATGTGCATATCAAGATCATATGGTGGGCTTCCTCAGTAGCTCAGATGGTAAAGCATCTGCCTGCAATGCAGGAGACGCGGGTTCGATCCCTGGGTCAGGAAGATTCCCCTGGAGAAGGAAATGGCAACCCACTCCAGTATTCTTGCCTGGAGAATTTCATGGACAGAGGAGCCTGGTGAGCTACAGTCCATGGGGTCGCAAAGAGTCGGCACAACTAACACACACACATACAAGATCATATGAGGTATCAGCAGACACGAATTGCAAGCCTGCTGTGGCAGGCTCTGTGTAAATGTTCCTCACACCGTCTGTTCGCCCACCTCACCACCCTTCAGGGAAGGACCCGTGTCCTTGTGGAGAGGAAGTGAAGTGGAGGCACAGAGATGTCAGGTACCTAACCCCAGGCCTCTGACACCCCAGACCAGGCATAACTTCTACCAAGTGATAAGCACTGGGGATGGGAATGCCCACCCTCTTCGAAGCAGCAGCCACAGGCTGGAGCTCCGGCAGCCTCATGGCGGACTTGCACCCAGACGCGACAGACCCTTGTGCGGTGTGTGTCTGTCGCGGAGCCGTGAGGTGGGCAGGGCCTCGGGGTGGGCACCCTGCTTCTGCCTCCCTCCACGGGTGTGCCCGAGGCGGCTGGCCCAGAGCAGCGAGCCCAGAAGCAAGCAGGGCCTCGCTTGCCGTGAAGAAGCAGGAGTCTCCAGCAGGGCATCTTGACCTCGCTTCTCAGCGTTGGTCTTTCTCCCCCAGCCCTTTGCCAGGCAGTGCCTGAGATTCCGAGAAGCTGCTGTCATCCCTGCTTCTTTTAGGCTGTCCTGGGCAGACACACGTCCGCCCCCGGAGAAACAGAGGCTGTTCTAGTCTCTTCCTGCTGCTGCTGCTGCTGCTAAGTCGCTTCAATCGTGTCCGACTCTGTACGACCCCATAGACAGCATCCCACTAGGCTCCTCTGTCTCTGGGATTCTCCAGGCAAGAATACTGGAATGGTAGGGCCCAGTTTTATTCAGGCTACTTTGTATTTTAAAACTGCTCCTCCAGGGTTGTAATGTACAGCCACCATTTTATAATCTGCATCCTCTGAGCAGCGCACAGATAACCTGGGGCCATTTCACTTTGACCTTAGAGTCAGTTATCAAATAATGACACAGGCGGAGAAGGGCCCATTCCCTGAGGTGTTGGGACCAGTGGAATAGGAATTTGGATTTGGGTTGAGAATGCTGAGGGGTGGGAGTAGCTGCTCACTCTGGATTTTAAAAAAACAGAATTGCTAGGTATTCTTTCAAAGAGCTTCCCTGGTGGCTCAGACGGTAAAGCGTCTGCCTGCAATGTGGGAGACCCGGGTTCGATTCCTGGGTCAGGAACATCCCCTGGAGAAGGAAACGGCAATCGGCTCCAGCACTCTTGCCTGGAAAATCCCATGGACGGAGAAACCTGATAGGCTACAGTCCATGGGTTCGCAAAGAGTCGGACACGACTGAGCAACTTCACTTCACTTTCAAAGAGAGAGTCCCCCATGGCCGCTTGGTATCTCTCATTGCAGTCCTGACTCCCAGCCTCTCTTGGGTGGCACCACTTCTGTTGGGGGCCTCCTCAGAGACTCCCCTGGGTGGGACCCAGTACCCGGCACTTTATCAGGTGTCCAAGCAGGTCCTGCTGCTCAGCCAGGGCTGGGACCCACTGGTCTGGAGGAATGGTTACAGCCCGAGTCCCACTCTAGGGCCCTGAGATTCTGGCCTGGAGCCGGGAGCCCGGAGCCCGCCCTCTACTCTTGGTTGTCCCTGACCCTAACCCCCAGCCCACATCGTCCACAGCTTCCACTGGACGCGCAACAGCAAGTTCTTCAACATCGCCAAGGACCCCCGGGTGTCGATGAGGAGGCGGTCCGGGACGCTGGTGATCGACTTCCGCAGTGGCGGGCGGCCGGAGGAGTACGAGGGGGAGTACCAGTGCTTTGCCCGCAACAAATTTGGCACTGCCCTGTCCAATCGGATTCGCCTGCAGGTGTCCAGTGAGTGCTCGGGCCAGGCCCAGGATGCCCCGCTGCTGGGTCGGTGGAGGGCAGGGCGTAGAGGGTCATTCCAGAAGGGCCGCCCGCCCTTGGCCTGCAGCTACCTGGGGCATCTGTGTGCCTGGCCTCTGAGCAGCGGTGCGCCTCCCCCAACTCAAAAAGATTCCTTGGAAAGGAAGTTTCCAAACCGCTGTGGAACAACCTCACTGACCCATCCGGGGCACAGGGCAGGGAAGGAGAAGAGCCTTGGGAGATGTGTGTTCATTCAGTCTGACGAAAGGCCTCCCCTGCCTCTCCAGGCCACCCCTGGCTCAGACACACAGACCCTGTCCCTCTCGCGGGCCTTCTTTGTTCTCCCGTTTCCTCTTCTCTTTGCCCTCCTCGCCGCCACCTTCTAACTCAGCTCCTTGCCCAGCGCAGCTGTCACCCAAATCGAATCCTCCTTTGTTTCTCCCCAGAATCCCCCCTGTGGCCCAAGGAAAACCTAGACCCTGTCGTGGTTCAAGAAGGTGCCCCCTTGACGCTCCAGTGCAACCCCCCACCTGGGCTTCCGTCCCCGGTCATCTTCTGGATGAGCAGCTGTAAGTCTCGAGGGCCTGGTGTTTTATTTCTGTTTTAATCTTAGGGAGTGTTAAATGGGAAGGGGTCTTCCCAACGCTAGACGACCTTGACTCGTGAGAACAGATATAAGGTGACCACGTGACTGAGAACATGGGCTTTGCAGAGAGAGGTTGCTGGGGCTCACTGTTGAGCCTGCCTGCTATTAGCTGTGTGATCTCAAGCAACTTGTTTAACGTCTCTGGACCGCAGTTTCCTCTTTTAAAAAACTAGGGCTGATAAATGTATTTATCTAATAGAATTATTGTGAGGATTCAAATGACAATATATCCAAAGTGCTTATAACAGAGCCAGACATACAGTAAGTGTTCAGTAATATTTGTGATGATGGATAAGAGCAAGAGAAAAAGAAATGGGTCAGAGGACGAACTGTCAATCGGCCGGTTGAAGGCAGGTTGAAACCAAGCCTCTTTGAATCTGTGGTTCCTCTGGATCTGCCCTGATTCAGTCTTCTCGTAGGAGAGAAGAGGGATTTGGGAATGAAACTGTAGCTAAAGGAGTGATGGGGAGACAGGGTGTTTGGAGCAGGGAGGACAGAGTACCTCATTCAGAGCTCGTCCTGACTCAGTTTTGGACAGAGGCTCTCTGAACTGTCCGCTGCTTCTTCCTGGGTTTTCAGTCAGAATAAAGGAAGGGGGCATTATGAAGATGGATAGAAGGCTGCCATCTCTCTGAGCATCTCCCTGGCTTCCTGCCTCCCTCCCGTCCTGAATGGATGGCTTTGTGCTCAGTCGTTGTCCCCCCCTTGCCTCATCACAGTGCGGATGTGTGGGGAAGGCAGCTGGCCACAGGCCGGAGGGTTGGTCTGTGAGCCCCTCTCAGCCCCGCACCGCGCCGGGTGGTGTTCACGCTGCTTCCGGAGCATATCCCATGACCCTGCTCTTCCATTCCCTCCACCACTTCCCTAAGCGTGAGCCACCATCAGCTTTTCCTTGGGTTACAGTCATCATCCATACCTGGCCTCCCTGGTCTTTCTAAAAATGATCCTTTCATTCATATGCCCTCCGCACCCCTACTCCCCGGTTCAGGCTGTTGGTTCTTAACCTTTAGCACACACTGCTCCTGCTGCTTAGAAACCCCTTAGCTCCGTCCTCTTCTGCCTGGTAAATGTCACGGGACCTTCAAGCCTCAGCTCAAATCCCAGGATGGACTGGGTACTCCTTCTCTCAGCTTATCCCCTTGTCACAACATGGTAAAATTAATTAATTAAATAGAACTACTTTTCAAGAGAAAGAAACAGAAATGGTGACTTGAGAACCAATCGTCAGGGATAAGAAGGAGATACCTGTGAGTAAGTTGTCAGCCTTATATTTTTACAAACCTAACAGCCCAGAAACCTGGTCATTTGTGTTTACAGGTACAGTGCTTCAGAAAAAATGTAGACAATGTGGTCAGCATTCTCAGCCACTCCTATGATGTTATTAATCTTTAAAAAAAGCACACATTTTCGTATTTTAACATCTCTAAAATTGGAAAGTGTCCCAAAGTTGATGATATGCATCATTGATTGGTGTATATCTTACAGTTGGTGGTGCTTTTTTCTTTCTTGGGGATGAGTGGAGGTTCAAAAAATAAGAGGAGTGAACGTGCCTCCCGGTTTGGGGAAGATCTGAAGGACTGTGTTTCCTCCCTCTGGCCTCGGAGCCAGTCAGATCTTCTGTGACATGAATGGGAAATAGAAAGGTGTGGTCACAGAGCATGGACATGGTGGGCAGACAGGCCTGAATGGAAATCCCACTCCCCTTCACTGCTTTTGCAACCCGGATCTTGTTAAATCCTCTGCTTTCTTATCTCTAAAATGGGAATAACCCCTGCCTCAGGGTTGACAGTATTCAATCAAATACTGTGGAGCTCCTGGTGTTCAATCACCAGAACTATGATGATTTTTATTACTGTTCTCATTACTGCTAACCTCCCCCTGTACCCCTGCTTCCTTATAGCCATGGAGCCCATCACCCAAGACAAACGTGTCTCCCAGGGCCATAATGGAGACCTGTATTTCTCTAATGTGATGCTGCAGGACATGCAGACAGACTACAGCTGCAACGCCCGCTTCCACTTCACCCACACCATCCAGCAGAAGAACCCATTCACCCTCAAAGTCCTGACCAGTAAGTGTGCGGGCCCCTGCCCGGGGCTGGGGGCCAGGAGCTGGGAACAGCAGCCCACTGAGCCCAAACAGCCCTGGGCACCTGGATCTGGGAAGCGCCTTGTCCCCACGGCTGACCTAGAACTTCTTCCAGCTCACTGTGCCTGGTGACTCGAGCTGCTCTTTAGCCATATCTCTTGATTCTGGAGCCTTGAGTTAAATTCAGTCCTGCTCCAAATCAGTGCTTCTCAAACTTTGGTGGAGTCAGAATCGCCTGGCAAGCTTGGCACCCTCGCTTACACCGAGTCCCTCGCCTGCCCGGGAGTCCTGGGCCTCTCTGGTCTGCATCAGTTCTCCAGGTGTCCTGGGGACACACCAGAATTTGAGAAACACTGCTGTCAGTGATCATTCAGCACATCTCTCATGCAGTCAGCTTGATTATTTTTTGTCATTGTTTGGTTATCTTTATTTCTAAAATAAAGCAATCGCATGGAATATCTAAATTAGTGATACAGCAAAATAAATTGTGTTTGATTTTCCGTAATATCAATAAGTATATGCTGGACCATATGGAATCGCTGTGTCTGCAAGTTGCAGGTTTATCTTTTAGTTTTATCTGTTTTCATTTTTGTTCCCTGATTGTTTGGCTGGTACCAGAATGAATCAGCATTTCCTGACCCATTTTAGCATTGATGACCCTTCACCAGGAAAGAGAGAAGCTCTCAGTCTAGAGAGTCACTTTTTGCCAGAGACCAGCCAGCCTGGAGCTTTGGCTACAAAGTCCTCAGCCTGCTCAGGACACTGGAAGTGGCTGCATTGGTTTATACTGTGGTTTTGTCACTGACCTTCGGTATAAAAGCCCCCAAAGATGTTCATCTGTCTCAGGCAGTTGTGAGCGTTGCTTTCAGTACCGTGGACAGAGGCAGTAGTGGAGGCGGTCAGGCAGAGGGCCCCCTGTGGGGCTGGCCGTTGCCACAGGTTAAAGGAAAGGGGCTGAGCCCCGGCTTCCCAGAGTGGACCCGTGGGTGATTGGTGCTGCCTCTTGGGTGGGCGCGGTGAGCTCGCCCTTCTCTCAGGACACGTGGGCCCTTCTCGCCTCACTGGGCCCTGCGTGATGGGAACCGCGGTGCTGCGGGTCAGCCTGGCCCCACCCTCCAGCCGTCCCACGGGTGGAGATGGGCCCCCGAAGCAGCCTCCCTCCTGCGCGCCTTCTCCTGTTGTGGGTTTTTTCTCTTTTCCTTTCTCTTCACATCCTTCCCTTTTTTTTTTTCCTTCTCTGTTTCGCCTCCCCTTTCCTCTTTTCCCCGTTCGTCTCTCTCTGAACCCCATTTCCTCCTCCCCTAATCTCCTCCGACCTCCGCGGCTCCCCACGCCCTGCTCACAGCTGCCTGTACTCTGATAGCCAGCAGGATGGCCGGCAGCCAGGGACAAGCCTCGCTTGTTCTAGCAGGGTTGCCCAGCTTCAGTCCACTTGCTGCCTCTTCCCTGGTGTTTTTTATTCTGGATCCAGGCCCAGAGAGGACCCCTGAGAAGAAAGTTGGGTTGTCTGAGGTGTCGCCTCAGTGCAGAAGGGACTGCCTGCCAGCTGGCTGAGCTGAGGAGGACAGTCTGGTCTGCCCAGGGGCCTCTGGAGCCAGGACAGGGCAGGCAGCCTCGGGCAGCGGTGGAGGGGCAGGATGTCAAGGCAGCATCTCCCTGGACCTCCTTCATTGCCTCACCGGGGTCCCTCTCTCCCGACCCAGGCTCGGAGTCTGCCTGCCGTGCGGGGACTACAGGGTCAGGTGGCCGCTGCAGTCCTGGGCAGAAGCTCTCACTGGTACTTGGGGTAGAGGCAGGGAGACAGAGGTGGTGAAGAGCCTTCCTTTGTAGAATTAAGCAGTTGAAGATTTCAACAACCTTTAGAAGCTGGACTTTCCAGAAACATCCTTTTCTCTACCAGAGTTAGGTAAGGGATATTTGTTTCTGCTGCATTTCTGGGTCCCCTTCTCCACCAAAACTCTTGCCTCCAGTTGCTGAGAAATGCGCTGGGCATTGGGGACAGAACCCTGTCGGCTTCCTGGAGTTCTCCCAGGGGCAGCTTTGGCTGGGAGCAAGTTCTGGGCATCCGTGCCAGCTCAGAACTGGGCTCAGTTGCTTAAAATAACTCAGCTGTGCTTTCTCTGCTTTCCTGCCTGGAAAGGACACAAGCGTTTTCTTGTACCTTCAGAACCAGGTCTGGGAGTGGGAGACAAATCAGACAAGTTGGGACAGCTTCAAAGACTGTTCTCACCAGGGGTTTCTTTCACAGTCTGCCCACTGAGGAAGAAATAAATCTCATCACAGCCAATTTTTTATTACCTGCATTAAAGGAAGGAGAGAAAGGATCTGATACAGAACACTGGGCAGTATAAAATTATTTTAAAATCTTGCCTTGGGAGGTAGTCAAAGACAGTGAAGTGGGAATAACAAAGAGATGCCTGTCCCACTTTGGTCCCGGGTGCCTCCCGGGGACAGGAGGCAGCCGTGGGGAAGGAGCAGGGCTGTCCTTGAGTCAGGCTGGAAAACTAACCCTCCTTCCTCTGACATCTGTTGTCTAAGTGACCTTCTTAGAGGCGTCAGGAAGTCTCCCTGAGTTTCTCAGAGGTGCTTCCGAGTCCACAAAGCGTGAGGTCATTTCTGAGCGTGGGCCCTTCTGTTGCAGCTGGTGGCCCAGGAGCGTGGGGCCCCCCGTCCTCCGAGGCCCAGCCGCCGCCCCTCCCGCCCCACGCTGCCCTGCCTTTTCATGCCCGTGAGGGTCGGGCTCCACCTCTACCTCCAGATAAACCCAAGCCACCTTCCCACACACAGGCAAGGTCTTTTACAACCAACACACCCCTGTTTAAAGGATGGTTCTAAGTAACGAAACTCCTTCTAGTGGACATTAAGCGACTCTGGGATGCAGAGCAATGCCGGTGCTCCTGGGGCCTCCCGCCATGAGTTATAACAGGATTTGATCCGCCTTCCAAGATCCAAATGCTGTGGCAGCCTCTCCTCCCTCAGGCTGCTGGGCTGGGTCCAGGCTTCTCGGGGCGTCTGCTTGGCTTCCAGTCGGCTCTCCCATCCCTACCCTCTGTTGGTGCTGTCAAAACTTGAACCAGTAGCTGGATGGGGATGTTGGTAGGAGAATGAGAAGCTCCTTAAGGATGTTGACATGATCATATGCCCCATTCCAAAATGTCTCTCTCACTGAGGATTAAATGCCCAAAGGTTTTCATTACCCAACATCAGAGCCCGCTGGTCTTGTTCTACAAGGGATGGCTTCATCCTAAGCTAGTCTAGAGAGCTTTGAACCTCTATCTTGTTAGCAGGCCTTTCCCTGTTCTAAGTGTAGAACTCACAGCTCACTCACTCTCTCCTGTCCCAGGCTCCCTTTCTGAGCCTAAACTCCGAAGCTCAGCCTAGCTGTCCCCCTCTCCCTGAATCACTCCTCGCCTCCCCAGAAGGAGGCTTTTCTGCCAACAGACTCAATTTGGAGACCAGGATAGTGCCCATCTGGGCAGGCTGGGGAGTTCCTGTTGCTGGTCAGCACATGATTGCTGGGCACTCCCAGAGTTCCTCCTGTCCCATTCTGTTGAGGATCTGTCTCTATCTTCTCCCCTCATGCACCTCCCACCCCTTGCAAGTTGGCTTCTGCTCGGGTGGGGCTTTGCTCTTGCCCCAGGGCTCACTAACACTCCTTTCTCTTTAGCGACCCCAGAAGCTGGCCTGACCCAGGGTCCTGGGAACAGAGGATTTTGGTGGAAAAGAGTTGTTCAAATTGCTACAGGATGCCACTAATTCATATCTCATTTGTTTGAAACTATAGCATGACCAAGCAATTAGAGGTCATGCCTAATTTCTTTATTAAAAGAGAAACTTATTATTGCCTTCTTTTGCAGGATTTAACCTTTTCTTCCCTTTTGGGAGCTTTTTTGTGTTGCTCGTTCTTCACCAATCGTATTTCCTTTCCAAATATGCTGTGTGTTTCCTTTGCAAAAGACCACTGTGCTCCCTGGTTGTTTTGTGGCTTCGCAGTTCTGTTGTTCTCTCCCGTTTATGCCTCCTTGACCGCTCCGTGGTCCCTGTTTGCTCACCCTCTTTTGTTTATTGCAGACCACCCCTATAATGACTCGTCCTTAAGAAACCACCCTGACATGTACAGTGGTGAGTCGCCGTGGTAACCTTGGGAGTAACCTTGCCTGTCCTAACCCCAATTTGCCTAACTCGACTGACACCACGTCATTAACTCGTGCCGGCTGCCAAGTCTTACAGTTGGCCAGGCCAGGGTTCCAAGGTGACTCCTGCAGAACTGGGAGGAGGGTGGAGGTGCTTATGTGATGGTGTGGTCTCCTCAGAGATGCCAGCCTCCAGCTGTGAATTCTGGTCAAACCAGGGTAGGACTTCAAAACAGCTTCTCAGAGGTTCAGTAGAAACTTAGGAATCAGTGGTGGGTGGACAGAGAATCTCTGAAAATAAGGGACTTCCCACAGTCAGGAGGAAACAGGAAGTCTCATTTCCATCCGTGGCTTAAAGAGCACAGAAAACTTTGTAGTGTTTATTTGGCCAGGTTTAAATGTCTGGATGTGAACTGCCTGCATCGGGCTCTAGCCTTAGTCACTGGGGATACATTTCACAGGTCCTATATCTCTTTAAAATTCACCTGGGAAATAGGAAGAAGAGTCTTGCTCTGAGTTTTCTTTCGAGGTAAGTATAAATGAAGTTGGACCATCCATTGCGGTCTATCACCTGATTCTCTTCCCTCCTCTGGAAGTGCACTCAGATCCAATCCCACCCCCTCCACCACACATTTGCAAGTCATGGAACAATTTCCATGAGGCATATTTCTAACTCATCACACAACTGGTTGCTCAAGCTGATTAGTAGAGTAATTGGCTGTTTCCACACCTGAGCTACCCCCCAAGCGTGGCTCAAGGATGCCTGGTTTTCCTTGAGCAGCCAGAGGAATCATCATTTGCTGGCTCTGGGGACGCAGCTGCTCCCAGCATCAGTTATGACTCAGAGCTAAGGCTGCAGGTCCCCCGGGGGGTCACTGTGGGCTCAGAAAGATAGGAAGTGTCTGTGTGGTGATGTGCTAATATAAACTGATCGGTGTCTGGAGTGGAGGAAGGGAAGGGGGAGTGAGAGCCAGGGAGACAGGCAAAGGCTTTAACTTGGCATCAAGCAGCCAGAGCCACGCTGAGATCCTGCCAAAGAGATTTACTGCCCAAGAATGCGGGGGACCTCTGTTGGATTCTGGGCATTGCTTTCAAAATAATGGGGCCAACTACCATTATATCAAGAGCCTCAGAGTGCTGGTGTGAAATGTGCCTTCTTCTAAATTAGATTCTGGGTAATCTGTCATGGAAGTAGTCTTTAGGTTGGAGTCTTTAGAAGCCAGTAAGTCTCGTAGAGGCCATCTGGTCCAAGCTTCTTGCTTTATATAAGATAAACCATCGAGGCAGATGTGTAGAGTTATTCTATCAGTGATAAGTTTGAGTGATTCTAGCCATTTAATAAACTAGTGTGTGACTGGTGGTGGATAGTATTATGAGTAAGCAGGAGTTAGAAGAATCATCCAAGGCTGGGAAACTAAACAAAGCTCACGGGAGCTCATAGGAAGATTAGCCTCATCTCCTCAATCCAAGGTACATGGGGCTGACCAAGTATGGCCCGGGCTAGAAAGGGTATAAAGTCAAAGTGAGGCACGTGCTGAACCAAGGACAACTAGCTCAGATGCTTCTAGAAGAAAACAGAAGGTGAAAAGGAAGGAGAGAAGACACAGTCCTTCCCCGAGTTCCTGGACAGAGAGGCATAGTGTGATGAATAATGCCCAGTACCCCTCTGGGCTTAGCTTTGAAATATGCCCCTTTTGTAACAGCAGGGCCAGACCATAATCACACTTTTCCTAGAGTGGTTTGGTAGCCAGTGAATGTATGCCAGGTGTCCCCTGACATGCTAAGTAGCAGGGGAAGCTGGTCTGAGATGGTAACTTGCCACTTAGAATTCATCCTGGCAAGGAGACGGGCAGAGCGTGCCCTGTGAGGCAGTCTGCCTGGAATTAAACTCAGGCTCCAAGACATCCCATCAAGTGACCTTGAGCAAGTCATTCAGTCTGTTGAAACTTTACTCTCCTTATCTGCAGAATGGGTATATTACCTGCTCCAAAAGATTGCTGTGAAGATTAAATAGCATAATGTGCATACGTCCCTAGTGAGATATGAAACACATTCATGATTAATAAATGTTACCATTGTTGGTATTAAAGAGGATGGTTTAGTGTTGACTGGATCAAGCACGGTTGTTCTTTGCTTCTGAAATTGAGGGATGTGGAGGAGTTGAAGAGAAGCTTAGGGGAGAGAGACAGGCACAGTCACAGGAAGAAAGTACTATGGAGGGAGAAATTGTAGGGCAAACTAGAAAAACGAAAGCTTTTCCGATTCTCAGCTATGCTGAGAGCACAGTAAGAACAAAGCTCCAGCTACTGCATGAGGGGCTGGGGGTAGATTTATGGAAGAGATTTCTTGGCAGTAGAAGATATTAAATGTTACTAGCAAAGAGTTTTGCTCATCTTCTGGGGTTGCTTGGTCAGCCGTTTCTAGAGGCAGGGAGGTGGTGAGATGCCAGGAATCCAGCCCCGTGAGTTCTCAGTTCCAAGAACCAGAAGCAGCAAAGGTTGGATCCAGCCACCCCTAAAAGCTGTGTGTGGCAGAGGCTTTCAGACACGTCTGATTCATTGAACTCTCTTCTGCTAACAGGCAGCACTCGACAGAGGCAAGCAACTCGGATTTCCCTTAGTCTTGCCGCGTCCTCTTGCAGGAGGCGAGTTTGTGCTGAGTCAGTTTTCATTGTCTCTGTAAAGCCACAGAGGCATCTCCTGATGAGCCCCTGCTGACCCGAGTCCCTGGAAAACCATGAGCCCACTCTTGCCCCACAGCAAGAGCAGCAGAGGATGGACTGCCCGTGACCTCGAGGTCAGATGAGCCCATGTGGGAAGCTGTGAGTCTTCAGAGATGGGAGCGTTAGTGGCTGGATTCTGAGTTTGTTCAGATATCAGGTCTGACTCCAGCCTTGATGATTTATGAGAATGAGAGAAGCATCATCACGCTGGAGAGGCTGGATCCCCGCCTCTGAGACAGATCCTGTGAAATACTCTGTCATCTTCCAGCACACACAGCTCATAGAGCAATCACCTTTGTCTCTAGCACTCTTCCTGGCTCTGTCTCCCAGGAAAGAAATGAGCTACCCTCCCTTGGGAGCAGTGGCTCCCAAAGGTACCAGCTGGTTTATCCTGCATAAACTTCCCTGTAAATCCGTTTCATGTAAGAGGACACTTCTTCAGAGCCTCCCCTTTGAGTCCAGCCTTTTCATCCCTAACGATCCCATGTGTCACCCTGACTCCACTTTAAGCTTTCCATGGCCTTAACAATCCAGTTGAGATGTCTTTGGAGCCTCTTAATTTCCAGCCCAGCTTCTGTTTTTCCAGTTTGTGAGAGAAGGATCTCCCCAACCTTATTGAATAGACATCAAGG
Source organism: Cephalophus harveyi (assembly GCA_006410635.1). Taxonomy (NCBI): domain Eukaryota; kingdom Metazoa; phylum Chordata; class Mammalia; order Artiodactyla; family Bovidae; genus Cephalophus; species Cephalophus harveyi. The sequence continues at coordinate 228,957 of SJYT01001268.1, read as the reverse complement.
AGAGAAGGACTCTCAGCTGAGATGGCAAGAACAATATTTGAGGGAAACATCGTGGAATAGTTTCACCAGAGAAACCCATTAAAACAAAAACGTCTTTCTCCTTTATCTCTTTTGCCCTTGAATTTTGGTATGCTTTGGTTTGAGTTAAGAAAGATCTTCCCAAAACTGACTGTCAGTCGTAGGAACAAGTAGGGTATCGATCTTTAAAGAGAGGGGCAGTATAGAATAGATGCTGCAACTCAAGCTTTGGCACCAGTGGTCCAGAATCCAAACATGACTGGCTCGTGACTTTGCCAAGTCTGTTGACTCTGCTGAGCCTCTCTTTCCTCTCTGCAAAATTGAGAGGCATACCCCAGGTTTGCCGTGATTTTCGAACGTGACGATGGTGGTGGAGACGGAGCCGAGCCCGGTGCTTGGCCCGCAGTGAGCGGCCAAGTGGCAGCCCTGACTATGACCTCTGCCTTTAAGATACTCTTTCCTGTATTTCTGAACTTTGGCCTGGTTGCAGTGGCTTCTCCTCCTTTGGGACGACTCTGGTTGCTAGCCCGCATCCTGTGAATGAGGGTGCTGTTCTGATGAGCCCCTGCTGACCCGAGTCCCTGGAAAACCATGAGCCCACTCTTGCCCCACAGCAAGAGCAGCAGAGGATGGACTGCCCGTGACCTCGAGGTCAGATGAGCCCATGTGGGAAGCTGTGAGTCTTCAGAGATGGGAGCGTTAGTGGCTGGATTCTGAGTTTGTTCAGATATCAGGTCTGACTCCAGCCTTGATGATTTATGAGAATGAGAGAAGCATCATCACGCTGGAGAGGCTGGATCCCCGCCTCTGAGACAGATCCTGTGAAATACTCTGTCATCTTCCAGCACACACAGCTCATAGAGCAATCACCTTTGTCTCTAGCACTCTTCCTGACTCTGTCTCCCAGGAAAGAAATGAGCTACCCTCCCTTGGGAGCAGTGGCTCCCAAAGGTACCAGCTGGTTTATCCTGCATAAACTTCCCTGTAAATCCGTTTCATGTAAGAGGACACTTCTTCAGAGCCTCCCCTTTGAGTCCAGCCTTTTCATCCCTAACGATCCCATGTGTCACCCTGACTCCACTTTAAGCTTTCCATGGCCTTAACAATCCAGTTGAGATGTCTTTGGAGCCTCTTAATTTCCAGCCCAGCTTCTGTTTTTCCAGTTTGTGAGAGAAGGATCTCCCCAACCTTATTGAATAGACATCAAGGAGAGAAGGACTCTCAGCTGAGATGGCAAGAACAATATTTGAGGGAAACATCGTGGAATAGTTTCACCAGAGAAACCCATTAAAACAAAAACGTCTTTCTCCTTTATCTCTTTTGCCCTTGAATTTTGGTATGCTTTGGTTTGAGTTAAGAAAGATCTTCCCAAAACTGACTGTCAGTCGTAGGAACAAGTAGGGTATCGATCTTTAAAGAGAGGGGCAGTATAGAATAGATGCTGCAACTCAAGCTTTGGCACCAGTGGTCCAGAATCCAAACATGACTGGCTCGTGACTTTGCCAAGTCTGTTGACTCTGCTGAGCCTCTCTTTCCTCTCTGCAAAATTGAGAGGCATACCCCAGGTTTGCCGTGATTTTCGAACGTGACGATGGTGGTGGAGACGGAGCCGAGCCCGGTGCTTGGCCCGCAGTGAGCGGCCAAGTGGCAGCCCTGACTATGACCTCTGCCTTTAAGATACTCTTTCCTGTATTTCTGAACTTTGGCCTGGTTGCAGTGGCTTCTCCTCCTTTGGGACGACTCTGGTTGCTAGCCCGCATCCTGTGAATGAGGGTGCTGTGGCCTTTTTATAGGCCCAGCTGCAGTGTGTCCAGGCAGCCACAGGGGGCCGCTGCGCTCACTTCCCCCTCTCCCATACTCGCTTTGCTGGTCACGTGTGCTTACAGGGCTGCATGCTAAGGTGTGAATTAAATGTCCACAGGGGCACACATTGGTTGCTGCAGGTTTGAGTCCCATGTGGAAGGAATATGCTGACTGAACTTCCATGTAACCCCCCAGTTCCCAGCTCTCAACAGGTTCACCAAACTGGCACCAGAGCCTCCTGCCTTCAGATCTCCTTCTCCTCCCAGTGCCCCTGACCTTGTGTTGTCTGACTGTTTGGGTGACTCCAGGCTGGTGGGTGGGAGGAAGCTGCTGCCTTGGCATCAGGCTTCTTTGGTACTGAGAGCTGGATGTGCTTAGAGTCACAGATGGTAACCAATTAACCACATAATGGATTAACCCCTTCAGTAGCCCATGTTGTAAGTGTGTATGCTGGTGGGACAGATGAGGACATCTGCATAGAGAGATGACACGGGGTAGACTGTTTCCTTCTTTTTTCTTCTTTCCTCCTCTTGAATTTATTCATTCCACAAACATTTGCCAAACGCTTGCTACATTGCATGTATTGTGCCAGCAGACTAATTACCTCCACGTGTGTTTCATCATTCCTTCCCCCTGATGAAAGGATAAAATATGTGCCAGTTCTATGACACACCCTCCTCTGATGGCTGATAGAGAGAAGCTGGGTACCTGTAGGACAGGAGCCCACTGCACCAGCCAGACCCCAGCTAGCCCCGGAGCCCAGCAGGGGCACTGAGACAGGGTCCCTGCCACTCTGTCCTCATTCTGCCAGCACCCAGTAACAGTACCTGCCCCGCCTGGAAGCATGCTCGCTCTCACTCCAGGCACCCAGTAACAGTACCTGCCCCGCCTGGAAGCATGCTCGCTCTCACTCCAGGCACCCAGTAACAGTACCTGCCCCGCCTGGAAGCATGCCCCTCCTCACTCCAGGCACCCAGTAACAGTACCTGCCCCGCCTGGAAGCATGCTCCTCCTCACTCCAGGCACCCAGTAACAGTACCTCCCCCGCCTGGAAGCATGCTTGCTCTCACTCCAGGCACCCAGTAACAGTACCTGCCCCGCCTGGAAACATGCCCGTTCTCACTCTAGGCACCCAGTAACAGTACCTGCCCCTCCTGAAATCATACCCTGCTCTCACTCTAGGCACGTCTGAGGGCTCCCAGCCCCTGGCAGCCCCACCTCCCCTCCAGCTGAGTCAGAGGCCCATTAAACCTGTGGGTAGGCCCAGCTTGTATTTATATTTTTAACTCTTCTTGTTGACAGTCATACACCTTTTGAGCAAAGGTGACCCCTCCAGTTTGCCCTTGCTTTGGGGTTCCTGGTTACAGAATCCTTGTTCTTCCTTGTCCCATCTCATTCATTTCCCTAGAACTGTGCAGAGAGCTCTAAGGGAGAGGTGAGGCTCAGGTAAGGTGGGGTCCACCGCTCTGGGGTGTCCCAGACTTGCATGACCCCCTCCCCAGGGAAAGCGCCACCCTGAGCGTGTCGCCTCTGTGAGCCCCTGTCCCTGGAGAGCTGTGTGTGTGTGTCCCTGACTGCAGGCCCCAAGGCTGCTCCAGCCTGGTTGAGTGGTGGAGCGGCTCCTCCCTCTTGGCTGCACTTGCTTCTCACCCCTCCCTCAGTCTCTCACATCCAATTAACACCCTCCTCCCTGCCGTGCCAAAGTCATTAGTGAAGCAGCAGATTGGTCTTTAGCCCCACAGTGATTTCCTGTCATCCCTGTTCATTAATTCTCCCCCTGTCTTTGCTAAGCCGTTAATAATACTCCTTGCATCTCTGACTGTTCATCTGAGTCTTTGTGGCTTCATCCCAGCTCCTTGTCTCCAGGGTCCCAAAGAGCAGGTTGTCTGTCCAAGCTGAGAGGGCCTCCCTGGGGCCACCATGCTGGCCTCTGGATCCCAGCACGGGATGCGCAGGGAGTGGAGTGTCCCTGCTCAGGCAACCCTTGCCCCTTCCAGGGCCAGAGAGGCTTACTGAACTGGGGGGACGCTGGGCTCCTCTTGGCAGAGTTTTTCAGAGCTTAGAGCTGCTCACACACACGTGCCGGTGGGGCCAAGGAGCCCCGCGCTTCCTAACACACCTCTCTTAATAATGCCCCGGCCCCTGGGGTGGTTTCGGCGGTGCGGCAGGGGGTGGGGGTCTGGGGCTGGTGCCTCTGCGGCTAAGGGCATCATCAGGAGGGCATGACGACCTTTCTCTCTAGTCCAATAGCTCGGCCCAGCTGGGACAGCCCTCTGAGCAGTAAGCTCATAGAGCTTGTTCCATCCCGTTTCAGCCCGAGGAGTTGCGGAGAGAACACCCAGCTTCATGTATCCCCAGGGCACCGCGAGCAGCCAGATGGTGCTGCGTGGCATGGACCTCCTGCTGGAGTGCATCGCCTCCGGGGTGTATGTACGGTTTGCACCCCGACTTCTGCCCGCCTTTGAGGAGGATGGGTTGGGGGATTGTGCATGCTCTTGCTGCAACATTTTTCAGGGGGTGGGGTGGGAGAGAGAAGCAGACCGCTCCTAATGAGGACGCTGCCCATCATCGTCATCCCGTTCCGGCCGCCTTTCTTTTTCAGATAATGAGGAGAGGAGGTAGCTAGGCTTCCTGTATGTGTTAGACCCCCTTGTGATCTTAGCTGAGTCCTTTGTGTGCCCTGTGGCCGAGCATCCCCTTTGCACAGGAGGGATCAGCCCTCGAAAGACATGCGTCCTCCTGAGCCCAAGCACACCATAAGGACACCATGGTGTCCTGGGCTCCACACTGGCCTGGCAGAGCCACGTTTGGTGGTAAGTCCCTGTTTCTCGCTTGGTCTCTCTTAGCCCCACACCAGACATTGCCTGGTACAAGAAAGGCGGGGACCTGCCATCCGACAAGGCCAAGTTTGAGAACTTCAACAAGGCCCTGCGCATCACCAACGTGTCCGAGGAAGACTCTGGGGAGTATTTCTGCCTGGCCTCCAACAAGATGGGCAGTATCCGGCACACGATCTCGGTGAGAGTGAAGGGTACGTTGTGCGCATTTCTCATTACGACGGTCTCGCCAGCCCTCGACTCCACGGCCACCCCTCCCTCTCGGGGTGGTTGCGTGAGTGGGGAAGACACCAGCACACTGATGGGTGGCAATAGCGACCTGCAGGAGTGGCATCACTCCCGGGTGTGTGTGTGCATGTGTAAGGGCGGGGGCGGGGTGTCACGGGCGGAGATCCCCCCACCATTGCCCTCCTCCCCTGAGCGCCTGGGGCTCTCTCAGCGGGCGCACTCTCTTCTGTGGCCCCTTTGGATGACCCAGAACCTGTCTTTCGTTTCTCATTCCTATTCATGGTGTGTTGTCTTAGCCCTATGCTGTCTGTGTACTTGAACGTGGTTCTTTTTAAAAATGGGGAGGGATCATGGCCTGAATTATTTTTTTAGGAAATCACTTCCCTCCCCTAAAAACACCCGAGCTGTTGTCAGCAATGGAGCACATGTCTGTGTGGGTCCCAGCCATGGGGCTGGGAGGTCCACCAATCACTTCTCAGTCTGAATGGTGGGGCTGAATGGATGATCAGGGTGATGAGGTTAAATAACACAGAACAAGAACTTTCTTAGCACATGCTCATTGACCAGCGACCTTGGTTTCAGCACCACACTCAGAATAAGGGTGCTTAACATTTATTGGGGTTTCAAGATCTTTGAACTTTGATCTGAAGGACCCTCTTCTCAGAAAAATCCACATATTCACAAAATTTCCAAACAGTTGGAAGGAGTGGCCAGCTAAGAGCTTCTGCTGGCCAAAGGTCAACGGTAAAAGAATGGACAGCACACCGTTCCTAAGTGGTCTGATCTTGCAGCAATAGCGTGAAAATCCAGCAAGGCCAGCCCCTGCTACTTTACTGCCCTCCCCAGCTTGAACCCTTGGGTGCACATCAGGAGGGCCTGCTGCTGCTGCTGCTAAGTCGCTTCAGTCGTGTCCGACTCTGTGCAACCCCATAGATGGCAGCCCACCAGGCTCCGCCGTCCCTGAGATTCTCCAGGCAAGAACACTGGAGTGCATTGCCATTTCCTTCTCCAGTGCATGAAAGTGAAAAGTGAAAGTAAAGTCGCTCAGTCATGTCCAACTCTTAGCCACCCCGCGGACTGCAGCCTACCAGGCTCCTCCGTCCATGGGATTTCCCAGGCAAGAGTACTGGAATGGGGCGCCATTGCTTTTTCTGAGTAGCTCTCAAATCATTGGCCGCCTGGGCTTCCCCCGGGGATTCTGACTTACTAGGTTGAAGATGGGCCCTGGCATTTGTGTTTCTTAAAAGCTCTTCAGGAGGCCCCCGTTTAGAACTCTTGTTCTGTGAACTTGAAATAAACCATTCCACATCTATAGTGCCAAGTCGACCAAAGGTCTGGACCGTCATCCCATCAGGATGAGCCCTGGGCAGGTGGGGGGCGGCTGGCACTCGGGGGCTCCTGCCTTCCGAGAGGGAGCCCACTTGGTTTCCTCTGTCTGCTTGTGTCATTTGACACCCCCGCCTGTGCCTGTCCTTGTCTTCCAGCTGCTCCCTACTGGCTGGATGAACCCAAGAATCTCATCCTTGCTCCTGGCGAGGACGGGAGACTGGTGTGTCGAGCCAATGGGAACCCCAAGCCCACGGTCCAGTGGATGGTGAACGGGGAACCTTTGCAATGTGAGTAACCGCTGCTGTCCTGCCTGTCTCTGCTCTCCCTCCTGGGCGCACCCAGCTCCCCACCCCTGTGGACCAGCTCTGTGCCATCAGAAGTGAGGGAGCAGCCCATCCCTTTGGACCCTTCAAGAGGGAGGAAACCTGCCGCCTTTGTGCGAGAGAGAACAGGAGGCCCGTGCCCTTGTTTAGGGGATTTCTGCTCCCTAGGGTATTTTTTCATAAATTTCTGCTTTCTGCCCCTAATAACTGCAAACTCAGTTCAAGAGCTGGGGACCTCAGCTTTGTCCCTGAGATTATGGGCTCTGGGTCATGGAACTCAGGAGGTAGAGGAGACCTTGGTAGCTCATCTTCATTGCCCCCCACCAAACCCCTCCCTCTGCTGAGGGTATAATAAGAGGCAGGGTTGTGCGGCAACATGGACGATACGGTCGGAAACGAGGGGAAGCGCCTCTGAGAGCAGAGCTGCCCAGAGCAGTTACTGAGTGCACACTGGCGTCCAGGAAGATTTAGTCCCCTCCAGATGCAGGGGTGCGTGGCTCCAGGCTCCCTCCAGCCAGAGGTCTCAGTCAAAGTTTCACATCTGAATTCACTCTAGTTGCATTTACTTTTTAAAAAGTAACTTTATTTGTTTTTGGCTGCACTGTGCCTTCATTGCTGCGCAGGCTTTTCTCTAACTGTGGGGAGCGGGGGCCCCTCCCTGGCTGTGGGGAGCGGGGGCCCCGCCCTGGCTGTGGGGAGCGGGGGCTGCTCTCCGTGGCTCCCTCCAGCCAGAGGTCTCAGTCAAAGTTTCACATCTGAATTCACTCTAGTTGCATTTACTTTTTAAAAAGTAACTTTATTTGTTTTTGGCTGCACTGCGCCTTCATTGCTGCGCAGGCTTTTCTCTAACTGTGGGGAGCGGGGGCCCCGCCCTGGCTGTGGGGAGCGGGGGCTCATCTCCAGTTGCGGTGAGCTGGGGCTGCTCTCCGGTTGCGGTGAGCTGGGGCTGCTCTCCGGTTGCCGTGTGCGGGCTTCTCACGGCAGTGGCCTCTCTCCTCGTGGAGCTCGGGCACTGGGCGCAGGCTCAGTGGTTGCAGCCCCCAGGCTCCAGGGCGTAGGCTCAATAGTTCGCTGCTTGGGCTTAGCTGCTCCATGGCATGTGGGATCTTCCCGGGCCAGGGAGCGAACCTGTGTCTTCTGCGTCAGCAGGTGGATTCTTTACCACTCGCAACTACCAGGGAAGCCCTGTACATTTTAAATGTCCTGTCCTTACTTTCTCTGAAGGGTCAGAGCAAATACAAACTGTATTATCAACCAGATGGGACAGAAACTAGACGGCAAGAACTCAGAGCCTAACTCGTGAGCAACAGCTAATAGAAGCAGGTGGAGAGGTAGGGAGACAGGCAGAGGAGAAGGCGTGAATGCACCTTTCTAGACATTTATTGTGTGCCGGGCGCTGAGTGTCCCTCTTACCTCGTTAAGCTCAGACGTTGAAGATGAGGAAGTGAAGTGCCGCCTTTGCAGCAAGTGCCCAAGGTCACACGACCCGGGACTGAGGGAGCTGGGGGCTGTTGTGACAACGCCCAACCTGCCCTGTTTGGTACTGAGCCTCTAGGTATCCTGGGAGATAGCCTCCCCCTGCATACAGCCACTTACTGACTTGGCCTGCCCTCTGCCCTTCTCCCTGTCCTGATGGCACTTTGGGGATAAGGCAGACAAAGGCTCTAAACTCCACAGCACCATTAAAGAAATGCAAAGCCCGGGATTTGCAGCTGAGCCCTGGCCCTGGCGAGGTCCTCCATCATTCAAAGGAGTGACTGGGAGAAAAGCTGGTCGCCTCGCCAGGCGAGGAGACGTAAAGTTGCTGGCGTTGCTTCCTTTGTGCCTTTTTGCTGAGATGCCGGAAGAAGGGTAAGAATGCTGACGTTGGCTTTGTTCACCGGCTGATTCCGCATCTCCAGGCTCAGACCTGCTGTCTGTGGGGTGGCGCCCGTGGGGCCGGGCCCTGGGTCCCCCTCTGCCGACTCCTGGGGAAGGTCTGTGTGATCCTGGGTGAGGTCATAGATCACACAAGCCAAGTCATCTGGCCCAGGCCCAAAACCTTACAGAGGAAAGGCACCTCGTGGTGGTGAAAGATGAGAAAAGTGTGGATTCTTTACATTTCTGGAAAACTTTTATTTGTATCGCTCGTTATCTCATTCTTGGTCTCTTACCCTACCCTTCCTCAGAGGAGGGGAAGATGGAAGAAATGCTTCCCTACTTGACAGGTGAAGGAAGTGAGGCTCGGAGGAGCTACTGATTTGCCCCGACTCTTAGAGTGATTCAGGCTTCCCAGGGAGCGCTGGTGGTAAAGCACCCCCCTGCCAGTTCAGGAGACATAAGAGATGTGGGTTCGATCCCTGGGTCGGGAAGATCCCCTGGCGGAGGGCGTGGCACCCACTCCAGTATTTTTGCCTGGAGAATCCTGTGGACAGAGGAGCCTGGCAGGCTATGATCCATAGGGTTGCAAAGAGTCGGACGTGCCTGAAGCGACTCCCAAGCCTCCGCTGTTTGCATCTGCAGCCAGTGGGGCCAGGAGAACTGCGGCAGGGGCGTCCTCTCAGTGCGCACGTGTCTCGGGAAGGTCAGGTCCCTTTGGCAAGTGCAGGGGCGCATCAACTTTCAGCAGGCACGTGCCTCCAGGTTTACCTTTGTGGACGTCTGCAGAGTGCTCTGCTCAGAGGATGGGAAGCGGGTAGTTGTGTATTGCTTTTCAAAACACTTTTCATATGCTTTTCAAAACACTTTTGAGTATATGCACATTGGGTTAAAATGATAACAGCAACCAGTCAGCCCTCCAACCACATGTGCTCAGCCCTCTTCTAATGACATGCATAGACTCTTCAGTCATCCTCATAGAAATGCCATGGGGTGGTATGTTATCCCCAGACAAGGAGACCGAAGCGTTTAGAGCCAATAGGGCCGGTGTGTAATGTGGTTAGAATTCAAACCACAGCTGCCCAGCTGCCATGTAGCTTTGACCGGGATTCCTGTTCCCAGTGGACAGATTGAGAAATAAACTCTGGTAGGCTCAGTCCTACCAGGGCCAGGGAGCCCTGGCCCGAGTCCCACACGCCCTCTGCCCACCCTCTCCATCTTACGAGGAGCACCTTCCTGTCTGTAGCGGCGCCGCCCAACCCCAACCGTGAGGTGGCGGGGGACACCATCATCTTCCGTGACACGCAGATCAGCAGCCGGGCCGTGTACCAGTGCAACAGCTCCAACGAGCACGGCTACCTGCTGGCCAACGCCTTCGTCAGCGTGCTGGGTGAGTGCGCCCCTCTCCGCTCACCTGCCGGGGGCCTCCCGGGCCCCGCTCGGAGCGTGGGCTCCCTCTCTGCTTGAGAGATCGGTCAGGCTGCGGGGAGAAGGGCAGCAGAGTGGGGAAGTGTGGAGACCCAGGATGAAATGAGGAGGGGTGATGGAGGACTTAAAATCTGCAGAGCTGGGTGTGCAGACGGTTCATTCCACTCAGAGGACGAACGGACAGCTGAGACGCCAGTCTCAGTCCCCTTCCTCCCCCGACAAGAGGAGGGACCGTCTCACCTTCTTGGTGTGTCCATGTTGAGTCTCCGCTGGGTTCTCCATGGCCTCAGGGTAGGAACTACCCTGAGTGTGTGTGGCCCTCCTGGAGCAGGCAGAGAGCAGTGGGCAGGAGCCACTAGGAGAAGCCTCGGGGCTGTGGAGGGGCGGATACAGAAGCTGCTGGAAGGCTGGGGGCGTCCTCTGCAAAAGTGGCACGGGATGTAGACTAGGTACAGATGGGTTAGCTTCCTCCTTCCTCACCTAATCCGGGAGGGAGGCTGATGGGGGAGGTCACGCTGCTATTTAGAAAGCTGCCCCTAGGAGAAGGCACACAGAAATAAGACTGGTCCGCAAGGAGGGGGAGGAAGGCAGACCCCCACCCAAGGTCAGGGTTAGTCTCTGGGGTCGCAGAGGAAGGCAGACCCCCGCCCAAGGTCAGGGTTAGGTCTCTGGGGTTGCAGATGTGCCGCCTCGGATGCTGTCGCCCCGGAACCAGCTCATCAGGGTGATCCTGTACAACCGGACCCGGCTGGACTGCCCGTTCTTTGGGTCTCCCATCCCCACGCTCCGATGGTAAGTTCCAGGAGACCAGGCTTCCCCCACGGGGGCATCTGTAGGGGCATCTGTCTCACCTCTCTCATCGCATTCGGCCCATGAGAGGGCTTCAGCAAGGCCTGGGGGCCGCAAAGGGTGGAAGCTGAGATGGAGCTGGCCGAGCATCTGGGTCAGGCCTCTTATTGTGCAAGGAAGGAAACTGAGGCCAGAGGCTTGCCAAGGCCAGCCATGGGTGGGGGCAGATGCACGGCTCGGGGTCCCTTCCCCCCGGGCTGGCCCTTTCTCAGCATGCTGCGTGTCCTGCTGCTCCGTTGTGAGGTTTAAGAATGGACAAGGAAGCAACCTGGATGGTGGCAACTACCACGTCTATGAGAACGGCAGTCTGGAGATCAAGATGATCCGAAAAGAGGACCAGGGCATCTACACCTGTGTTGCCACCAACATCCTGGGCAAAGCAGAGAACCAGGTCCGCCTTGAGGTCAAAGGTAAAGGAGAGGGTCACTAGGTATAGGGCGCAGTGAGTTGGGGAGTGGGGGGCATCTTTAACTTTGAGAATGCCATCTCCTCAAAGCTATCCATGTGTGTCACTTTGAAAACGCACCACCCTTAATGTTTAATCCCTAGTGGGACCTCCCTCAGGACCCCCGGCTGGCCTGGGTGCTGCACGCACTTCCCTAGACAGGGAAGCCTGCTCCCCACACCAGCTCCCCACCACCGCCCCAGAAACTACATCCTGTGTTCCTGAGCCAGTGAGAAAGGACCTGGGCATTATTTCCATTGGGGATCTCCTATTCCGGGCCTCCCCAACCAGTTCACCTAACTGAATCCTATTTCTGCCACCCTCCGTGGTCCGTGCAAGCTGGTCATGCACGTCACCCCGTGGCCGCTCAGGGGTGGGGGTGGCAGAGAGGAGCTCGAGCTCAGGTGCTTCTCCGCAGACCCCACGAGGATCTACCGGATGCCCGAGGACCAGGTTGCTAAGAGGGGCACCACGGTGCAGCTGGAGTGCCGCGTGAAGCACGACCCCTCCCTGAAGCTCACAGTCTCCTGGCTGAAGGATGACGAGCCGCTCTACATCAGCAACAGGTCTCCGCTCCTGCCTCCCTGCCTGCTGCTCTCTGGGGCCCTGCCTTCTCCCTTGCTCTTGGTGATGCGTGGACGCATCTGGGGCTCCTATGTCGGTGTTTCGCTGCAGAACCGCCGAAGAGGGTTCTGGACCCCTCAGGGGAGACCCCCTCCAGTTCATGCCCTCTCTCTGCTCAGTACCCTTCTCCTCTCTCCTCCTTCCCTCCTTTCCCTCCTCTCCCCGTCTGCACTCTCTTCTCTGTCCTTCGGCCCCTCCTTGCTCTTCTTCGGCGTCCAGGCCGGCCGCCCCCGCCTCCTTGTAGCCCAGCCAGCAGTGCCGCATCCCCTGACAGAGAGCGGGGCTGCCTGAGCAGGCTCTGACCCTGTGGTTAGTTGGCTTGCCCTTACTGCGCCCTGGGCCCACGCCTGTCCTCTCCCTCAGCCAGATTCAGATCTGACTGGAGTTGAGGGCGGGCCCAGGCATAGATGGTGTGTAAAGTGCCCCAGCTGTTGGGAATATGCAGCTGAGGCTGAAAACGTTGCTCTGAGCCTCCCCCGGGCTCTCTTCTGTGCCAGCTTCGGTCTTGGGGCAGGGTGCATGTGGGTACCAGCTGGGTCTGCTGATCATCTGGTTTCCTGGAGGGGCATAATCCTCCAGTGGGCACGGGTTTGCTGGCACCCAGCTCCTGGGTGCCCTCTTCCTTTGTGGAGACAGTTCAGGGGAGCCCAGGGCACTTGGCTGAGCGCAGGCATTGCTCTGGGTTGGAGACAGAGCTGGAAGCTTGAGAAGACCTGCCTTCAGGGGTGTGCCGAGCTACGCCCTAATTCAGGAGGGGAGCGCAGAGGACCCGGGGGCAGATCCGAGCACGGTGAATACAGAGGGGGCCGCTCTAGTGCCGCTCGTGTTCCGTCCCCTCCGTCAAGCTCCACGAGTGCTCAGCGTGACAGGAAGACCCTGCCCCTCCCACAGCACTGCGAGGAGCCCCCGTCCCCTAGGAGGGGCTGCGGCTGCCTGCTCGGACCCACTGTCCCCACCCCAGGGAGAAGGCGGACAGGCAGTGCCCGCCACCCCCGCCTCCCCACCTCACTGTCTCCCCTCCACCTTCCTCCAACCCCTCCCGGTTCCTTTGCAGAATGAAGAAGGAGGAGGACTCCCTGACCATCTTCGGCGTGGCCGAGCGGGACCAGGGCAGCTACACGTGCGTTGCCAGCACTGAGCTGGACCAAGACCTGGCCAAAGCCTACCTGACCGTGCTAGGTAACCGCCGCTGCCTGCCCCGCCACTGCCCCTGCCCCGCCTCCCCGCGTCCAGAGAGGTGGGGGTGCTCGGAGGGCAGCGCCCGCGGTCAGCCAGCCAGCCGGGCGTGGGGGTCCTCTTGTGTGAGGGTCTGTGGGTTAGGAAGCTGCTCCTCTCAGAGCAGGCTGTGCTGGATGCCTTACCTCCTGAGTGGAATCGCTGACTCGCCTCAGTCCTCAACTGAAGGGTGCCGGAGGAGAGGGATGGCCGGGGTTCTTAAAGCTGACTCTAAACCACTAAGTCAATTAAAACTGCCTATCCAATACAACAAGACAGCTCTGTTTGGCCTTCCAACACCCGCTGCTGCTTTATTCTCTGCCCGCCTCTCCTGGAGGGATTTCGCAGGGTGCCGTGCACTCCCGATGACTCCCTCTTGGCGTCTGGCCCCCAAGCCAGCCTGTAAATAGGAAGCCATCCCAAACCCGGGGGTGTGGTCTCCCGCCCAGCAGAGCGTATCCTCTTTTCACCTCTGCCGTCTCTGCACCGGCCCAGGGAGCAGTGGGCCCAGACACGGTGCCCGCACCAGGACAGCAAGCAGACCGCGTGCCCACCCCTGGCTGCAGAGGGAGCACGGGGAGGCCTTTGTGAGGGCCGGGGCTCCCTCCACGGGATGGGGGGTGAGGCCACGCAGGGGCTGCTGTTCAAGCCTGGCCTCCTGATGCCGCCCTTAGAGCACCTTTATCCCCAGATGACCTGCTAACCTGGATAACCCGTCTTACCTTTGCAGCTGATCAGGCCACTCCAACTAACCGTTTGGCTGCCCTTCCCAAAGGTAATTCGTACTAACCCCGGGACTCACGCCAAGCATGCCAAGTGCCTCAGAGGGTGGCGCGTAGGAGGAAGGCCCTGCAGGAGAGGAGTGCTGTGCACAGGGGAGGGGCCAGCTCGCCCCACCCCCGCCAAGTCTGACCCCTCTCTGGAGGCCCTGTCCCCTCCCTGAGCCCTTCTAGTCCCGCCCCTTTGACAGACTGAGTTGTGGTCCCCTCCCACCCCTTACCTCTGGCCACACCCACCACTCCCCTGGGGCCGCCTGTTCGCCACGTGGTCTGGGAGCACTTGCTTCCAGTTATCCGTAGGCCCATCTTTTTGGCAGCCTCTCCAGATCTGCTGTTACGCACCCATTTACAGTCCACATGCACATGCGTGCAACACGTGAATGTGGCTGCTGGGACTCACCTTTCGGATCCTTCCAGTTACCAGCCATAATGTGGAAATAACTAGTTCAAGGGGCCAGGATGGGAGAAAAGAAACTAGCCTGCCCTCCCCAGTCGGTGGCCAGGAGGGCACTCACACCCACTTCAGAAACCCAGTGAGACTGGAGCCCCCCAAAGGTGCTGCCCCACCCTTGCTGGGGTGCTCTGTCCTGCTGTCCACCATGGAAGCTTCTAGATGGAGCTGCTTTCTCCTCCCTGGCCTGGTCCTCTGTGTTTGTCCCGCCCCCTCATCCCCCTAACTGCTCTGCCTTGCAAGCTCTCCAAACACCCTCCTGGGCTCTTGCCCCCTCAGAGCGTCAGCACACAGAGTAGAAGATAATTATAGACAGAAGTCTCATACTTCTTTCCTAAACGTGTGACTCTTTCCCAAATGTTTCCACTCCAAGAACACCCACAGATTGGGGTGGGTTGGCCCCAATTCTCACTGTGCCCTGCACCCTTTGATATTCTTTGGGGGGGTGGAATTTGGGGGTCTTTCCTCTTTGTCCTTCCTTGAACCCCGAGGGCAGGGGTGGCCCCTGGGCTGACCCTCCAGCACAGGCTGGGGTTGGTCCCTGCGGGGGGTGAGCTCAGCCCGCCTGAGTCCTGTCTGTGGGACAGTGGCCGGGGCTGGGGCCCGTGCAGGCCGGGCCAGCTCTGACTCTGGAGGCACCTCCCTCTGCTGCCAGGACGACCGGACCGACCCCGGGACCTGGAGCTCACTGACCTGGCCGAGAGAAGCGTGAGGCTGACCTGGATCCCAGGGGACGACAACAACAGCCCCATCACAGGTCAGCCACAGGCCCGCGCCGGCCAGGAGAGAGCCGGCCCTGGCTTCGGGCCCCGCTGCCTCCTCACTGGGCGTGTGCCCCGGGCTGTCGACAGGATGGAGGCCATGGTCTGTCTCCCGTTCTGTGTTTGGGAAGAGTTCATGTGCCTCTGTCTCCCTACGCAAGGCTGTCAATACTGCTGGGAACCCGAGGGCACACCCTGGGAAAGAGCTTACTGACTCAGCTCCCCAGACAGTCCCGACTTCCTTGCCTCCTCAGACTACGTCGTCCAGTTTGAAGAAGACCAGTTCCAGCCAGGGGTCTGGCATGACCATTCCAAGTTCCCGGGCAGTGTCAACTCAGCTGTGCTCCGGCTGTCGCCCTACGTCAACTACCAGTTCCGGGTCATCGCCATCAATGAGGTGGGCAGCAGCCACCCCAGCCTCCCATCTGAGCGCTACCGAACCAGCGGAGCACGTGAGTGCTTGAGGGCTAACGGCAGGTGCTGACGCCAGGCACCCTGGTACAGACTAAGTTCCCCGGGTCCCCAGCCACGTGAATTTAGGCAAGCTACTCCAGGCTTCCTCATCTATGAAACAGAATAATTAGACCATCTCCGTTATGGGGCTATTGTGAAAATACAGTTCAGGTCCTTAATGTAATGTGCATGTAGTAAGCACACAATAAATGTTAACTGACATTTTTATTATTACTTAACAGTAATAATTATGAATAATTCTTGATCTGCTTTAAAGGGAAGAGCTATGAAGATTGGCGGTAGAAACATATACTCTCATGTTGCAAAAGGTCTCTTAACATACTTGGGGAATGAAATGCTTAGATTTCTGAAATCACACTGGCTCACTGAGGGTGAAAGACGCTCCCCCAAAATGTTGAATGCCAGGATAAACCAAGTTGGTCTTAAACACACTTAGTGGATAATCCACAAAGCAGATAATCTACATTGAGTTGGCTCTATTGATCATCTAAAGTGTGGAAAGCCTTATAACAAATGCTATCTTGTCAGGGATTAAAACTCAGAAGAAACTATCCCTCCTTTGGGGGTTTAAGTCTCAGCTAGGAAGGCACATCGTATGTACGACAGAGTGGCAGAGCGAACTTAGCTGCGTAGGGGACGGAGTGTGTTGAGAAATGCAGAGACGAGCACGGAAGGGGCCAGTCAGCTGGGGAGGAGAGGCTGTTTACTGTACCCTGTGATGCATACCCTGGGTTTGAACTTTGTCTCCATTTGGGTTCCAGCCCCCGAGTCCAACCCTTCTGATGTGAAGGGAGAGGGGACCAGGAAGAACAACATGGAAATCACATGGACGGTGAGAGCCCCTCCAGCCCGCCCACGATGCTTGCCTGGCAGTCTTGGGGGCCCTCGCCCTGTACACCCCTGGGACCCCTAGGCTGCAGGGTGGCCCAGGCATCCTGCCTGGTGTGAGGGCCACTCTTTGTATCGAGCATCAAGAAATCAAACAGGAAAGTATCTAAGAGCAAGCTTTAAGACAGGAGCAGAGGTGACTGAGGAAACAGACACTATCATTCTGGCAAAAGCAGAGAGAGTCCCACAAAACCAAAGCACTTCTTTAGAAGAAGGAGAGATTTAGATTAGTCCCCAGAAAAGATGTAGCCTAAACACCGGTACCTTGCTTCGGTGAGATCTGAGCTCCTCTCACTGGAGATTGTTGAGTGTGGAGAGAGACCAGCCTAGTGGTGGGCCTCCAGTGGCAGCCGTCTGTAAGTCCAGGATGGACAGAGGGACTCCAAAGATGACTGCCAGACCAGGATTGAAAAACTCATCTTCCATCTTGGCTCACCTGACCACATTTTCCAAACCAAAACTAGGATATGTGGCCTCCAAATGACATTTTTTTTTCCCCCAAACTGCTTCTAAGTCTGAGATGCAAATTCAGCCACTGAAAACTTTTTATTTTTGGTTGCTCTGGGTCTCTGTTGCTGCGCGAGGGCTTTCTCCAGCTGTGGAGAGAAGGGGCTGCTCTCTAGCTGTGGTGTGGGGGCTTCTTTTGTTATGGAGCACAGGCTCCAGGGCACATGGGCTTCAGTAACTGTGGTGCACAGGGTTAGTCGCTCCACAGCATGTGCCACCAGGGAAGTCCCAGCCACTGAAATTTTAACGTTTTTGTGCTGCTGCTGTGCATAATGGAAATAGACGGATGCAGAGTTTAGAATCAGGACCATCACTGTCTGCCGAGGGCCTGGTCTCACAGCAGCCTTGGCAGTTGGGCTGAGCCCAGACTTAAGACTCCAGGGCTCATCTTTAGGACCTGGCAAGAAGTGGTTCAGCTCCGTATTGCAGGAGCTCGGGGAACGGGTTCCTGGACCAGCCCTTGGGGAACAAAGACAGAGTTACGCCCACTCCCAGCTCCAGCCTTTTAAGAAGGGTAGGGCAGATAGGCGTGGATTCGCTAGGACTGAAGTTGGGAATTTTGATTCATTGGCAGCAGGCATGCCATGACTAAACCAGAACCCGCTCCTCTCTGACTTTGGAGGCTTGTTACATCACTGTGCACATTTTGCTTCTGGTTGCTCCATCACTGCAAAGAGTCCTGTTGACAGTAATGCTTTTACTGCCTGTGCACCTGCCGAGGGAGGGCTGTGAGGTCAGAGGGACTGGGGCCTGGGTGGGAGATCTGCACCCTGCCGGCTTCGTGGGACTCTGGGCTCCCAGGGGACTCAGAGTGAGGGGCAGGCTCTCCCCAGCTCTGCAAGGGGCTGGCCATGGTTGGGCAGGCTGGGGACAGGGGCCTGCCGCAGGAAGAGGGCGAGCCAGGGTGGCCCGGGCTCCTCGCCAGCGCCCCACCACTCCTGCCGTCTCTCCCCACTCAGCCCATGAACGCCACCTCCGCCTTCGGCCCCAACCTGCGTTACATCGTCAAGTGGCGGCGGAGAGAGGCCCGCGAGGCCTGGAACAATGTCACCGTGTGGGGCTCCCGCTACGTGGTGGGGCAGACCCCCGTCTATGTGCCCTACGAGATCCGAGTCCAGGCTGAAAATGACTTTGGGAAGGGCCCTGAGCCGGACACCGTCATCGGTTACTCTGGAGAAGATTGTGAGTACCCGCCCTCCCACCACCCCGGGCCCGCACGGCTGGGCTGCCCAGGCCATCCCCGCAGACCAGGAACCTTGGTGTGGGCCCCGGGTCTTCTAAGAGCATCCTGGATGACAGGGAGTTACCAAGAAAGAGGGGTTTCCTGCAGTGACCTAGAGCAGACAGGCCCCAGGAGGTGCAGGGAGCAGAGATGGTATCATCTGAATGCTAGTTAGAATTAATGAACACCATCACACAGTCCAATACTTTCACGTTATGAACATGAAAACTGGGGTCCTGCAAGGGAAACCCCCGCCCATATTGCACAATAGCAAATTCCAGGCTTGAGAACAGAACCCAGGTTTGTGGTCTATCTTACTGGCAGGCCTTGCTAGCCCCAAGGGCCATCTGACCCAAAGGCCATAACTAGACACCTCCACAGGAAGCAGGGCCAGGCCAGACTCCTCCCTGGGTTCCCCAGGGGAATCCTGGAGGGACTGAAGTCCACAGCTCCCCAGACCGAATGCTCCAGGCCAGCCACTGCAACACTGGGCATAAAAAGAGTTCTTGGAGGCTGTCGCTGGATAAATCAACGTGACTGTGGGATATGTGTAGAAGTGTGTACCTGCCTCTCCAGACAGTGGGGCCCTCTCTGACCCCAGTACATCAGTCCTGCAGGCTGCTGAGCAAGGCAGGAGGGTTAGTGATGCCCCTCCTGGTCAGGGTAATCCATACCCTGATGCATCTGAGTCTGATCTGAGAAGAAACCATGGAGGTGGGTGGGGTGACCCAAAGGAAGGAGGGAGGAGAGTCTTGGGAAAGAGTGGATTCAGGGGGTCATGAGCAGGGCCAGTGGGGTTCACGACAGTGAGCCAGGAGGAAGTGAGGGTTGGGTCCCGTGCCCTGCTTCCCTGGAGGTGATTGTGGATTAGACCCCCTTGGGAGATAGGGAGCGGGGATCAGAAGGCCCTCTGTCCATCCCGCTCCTCATTTCCATGGTGGTGGACACTTCCAGACAGAAGGCGGTGGGGACTTCTGGAGGGTAAGTATGGAAAAGGCAGCATCTAGCCATGGACTCATGGACCACCCCACTGTTTCCATCGCATCTGTGTTCCCCGCGGCCAATATGTTAGAGGGGATGGGGCAGAACCACTGTTGTGGCAAAGTAGAAAAAACAGGGGAGAGAGCCAATTATGGGCGCAGTGGGCCTCCCTCTGCAGGTAGTCACAGGATCAGAGTCTCTTCCTGAACTAGGCTAGGGCGTCTTTAGTCTGCGGGCAGTGTTTCCTGAGGGGCCCTGGCAAGAAACAAATGCCACTTAAGGGGGACTATTTCCAGTGTGAAGACAGGGTTAGAGGGGACACAGCAAGGTTGGTAAGCCACCGGGAGGCCAGCCACAGTGGAGTGCCATCACGCCACTTGGCCTGGAGGGAGTGCCCGGCCTCCAGAGTGGGCTGAAGGCGCAAGCCAGCAGAGGGCAAGCAAGTCGGAGGGGACTCTGGAGTCAGGGAGGGGCAGCCCCACCTGCATAACCAGCTCTCTGTCCCGACACATTGCAGATCCCAGGGCTGCACCCACAGATGTTAAAATCCGAGTCCTGAACAGCACCGCCATCAGCCTTCAGTGGAACCGCGTCTACTCCGACACGGTCCAGGGCCAGCTCAGAGAATATCGAGTGAGGAAGCCAGCTGCAGGCCGCGTCTAACCACGCACTCCCTAACAGGGCGAGGGGGTAGCAGACGCGGTACATGAGATGTTTGGAAGGGGTCCTTGGGATAGTTGTTGGATCCAGAGTTGGTTTAAGAAGATGATGTCTGAGGAATTCCCTGGTGGTCCAGTGGTTAGAACTTTCAGCTCCTTGGCCTGGTTGGGAAACTAAGATCCTGCAAGCCATGCAGCACAGCCAAAACAAAAAAGAGGATGTCTAGAGTGAGCTGTTCAAAATATACTCAGAAAAAATACAGATACACCAGGTGTCTCCTGCACCCGGTGTGCTGGGTGTGCATTGGCCCCACAGAACACATCGTGCTTGCCCTCCGTGTGAGGACACGCATGTATCTTCAGAGGCAGTGTCGAGGCACCGCTGAGCTACACTCTCCCCTCTCCTACAGGCCCTTCTGGCTGCTTGCCTCACCCAATCTGATTTCATGAAGCCCCAACTAACCGGAAGAGCTACTAAAAGGGTATAAACCCTTCCCTGTTGTCACAGCTAACTGCAGTTATTATGGCCTTTGACTTCCCCCGGCCGCCTCTTCTCTCCCTGATGTTTCTCTCTTTGAATGGGAAGGGAGAGAAAACCCAGGGTATTCAAGGCTCTCCCTGATGAGCTGCTCTATTTAAAACTCCTGGAGAGGCTGTGGCCCTGGGGTAACATGGGTTATGTGCCTTAGGGGTCATCGGGGGTTGGCTGATGGACAGTTGGTGGCACAGAGGGAGTCAGTCTTTTCTAGGGAAATGGATTTGGCAGACCGAGGAAGGAAAGTGAGATGATACATATGCTTGAATGAGCTCTTCCCCAACTTGCACCTTTAACCTACTTGCCTGGAGACATTTTTGGCTAAAGCTCTCTTTGGGTCCCCTTCTTAAGTCTGGACTTCCTCCATACCTAGTCCTTGGAGGCCCCGGGTGATGCTGGGGTGACGGCCTGACCTGGGGCTTCCCGTCCACTGCTTATCACACCCCATGCCACAGCCTTCTGACTGTGGCACTACCACCTTCCACAGGCTGTCCCATCCCACCCCAGCTCTTGCCATCCCACAGCCTGGTCTCCCATTGGCTTGGACATGTCACTATCCTAATGGTTTTTAAATAGTATCAAAAGGAAGCTTTTGATTTTAAAGGACTAAATCAACCCTTTCTTGTATTCAGACTTCTGGGGGTAACCTGCTACTTTTCAGCTCCTGTTTGCTGCCAATCTAAACCATACTAAATCTAACTCAAGGTGATGTGGTCTTTGAGCACAGAAAAGAGCTCTCCATGCCTAGGCCCTTGGCTCAAATTTGTGCTTTTGGTACAGACTCCCTGAGCAACCTATCCCCTGCTTGGAAATAAGTCTCAAGATGGAGCATCTCGGCTGTACGTTTGGCCAGCATGCCTGTTCCCCAGAGAGACGACACGGCTCAGAAAATGATCGAAAACAAACTCTATTTGGTTGGACATCGGTCCCACACACTAGTGGCTAATGATCGGGGACTGTCAGGTTGCCTCCCCCAGCCCTCTGCGGGGCTGCTGAAGGCCTCTGCGATTCGGAGCCCGTGGCCAGGAAAGGGAAGACCAGTCACCACCAGCACCACCACTAACAACTAACCCTGCCCTGCCCGGCTGAGCCCTCACCAGCCCACCTCTGTCCTAAGGCCTACTACTGGAGGGAGAGCAGCTTGCTGAAGAACCTGTGGGTGTCTCAGAAGAGGCAGCAAGCTGGCTTCCCCGGCGACCGCCTGCGTGGTGTGGTGTCCCGCCTCTTCCCCTACAGTAACTACAAGCTGGAGATGGTTGTGGTCAATGGGCGAGGCGATGGGCCTCGCAGTGAAACCAAGGAGTTCACCACCCCGGAAGGAGGTAGGTCCGGCTGCTGCTCCCCCGGGAGGGCAGGACGAGGGTGGCATGGCCGAGTGGCCCCACGCGCCTCCAGCACGCCTCTACCCGAATGACACAAGTTGACCTCTGCGCAACCTCATGGAGGGATGACCGGCATGTTGATGGCACCCGTGGAGCGCTGTCCCCAAGGCGGCTGCCCCGACGGGCGGTTCTATGTCAGAACAAGACTGTGAGGTGGCTGACAGAACTCTGGACAGGCTGTGCACATGGACTCCTAAGGGCACTGCGGGAGCCGCCCACAGCGTCTTAAGGGAGCCCAGGCACCTGGACTCCCAGGAGGCACCTGGACTCCCAGAAGGCACCTGGACTCCCAGGAGGCATCTGCTTGGTTCGCCAGCCTCAGCCCCAAGGACCTTCCCTTCTGTCACCACTCTGACCTAGAGGCTGTCCTTCAGGGGTGCCCAGTCCTGGGAGCTGGACACCTGGGGAGGTGCCCGCACATCTCCTGTTCCTGCCAGGCCCCTCAGACCAGGCCCTCTTCTGTTTCTCCTTCCTGCCTTCTTACCTGTTATTTCCCCCCATTGTTCTGCCCCTCCTCCTTTTTCCTCTCCTCTGTTTCCTCTCCCTTGTTTCTTTATTCCTGCTGTATCCCTTCCTCCTTGTCTGGTTTTCATCACCAGCCTCTCCCCATTGCTCCTGCTCCTGGCACCATCCACATGTTCCAATGTGGGTTTCTTTCTCCTCACCCCTGAACCTGGCATTCTCAGCCCAGAGGCCAGGGTTTGATACTTTGACCCTGTGGTAAGAATCCTTGTCTGAAGATTGAGAACTGCGGCTTCGGTTACCACACAGAGGCTAAAATTGGTTTCCTACCTGAGGATGATTCTGCCCAACCTGGAGGTTTTTCTGCAGGATCAGAGTCTAATAATGTGTGCTGTATTCAGGGTAGTTTTTAAAGGGGAACTTGACTGACTCCTTCCCCAGGTAAACCAAGTCTGAGCTGTGCTTGTCCTAGATGTGGGGAAATGCCATCCTGGATGAGGCAGCAGGTGCTAGCCACCTCATAGCCCTCCAGGTTCTGGCTTAGCAGCAGTCCAGCACAGGGGTTGTCCAGAGGTCAGTGCCTTCATACTTGTGCTTTGTTTCTTGTGTTTTCCTCATCCTGCCCGCCCCTTTCTCTCCCCCCGTCCCCCGCTCTCTCCTCCTTCCCCAAGTACCCAGTGCCCCCAGGCGTTTCCGAGTCCGGCAGCCCAACCTGGAGACAATCAACCTGGAATGGGATCATCCAGAACACCCCAATGGGATCCTGATTGGATATACTCTCAAATACGTGGCCTGTACGTTCTGCCCTTCTTTCTCTTGGATAATCTGAGACTCAGAAACCCCATTCTCACCACTTTTCCTAAGGAATCAAGGTAGAAAGCCTCTGGGTACACAGGGCATTGTGGAGGGATGCAAGGGGCAGGGAAAAAGCTTCCTATAGGGTTATGGGAGGCAAGTGAGACCAAATCCCTGCTCTTTTGTCACAGTTTCTCCTTCAGGGGGCTTCCAGTTAGCCGGTGAGGCATAGGGGACATCTGGTCTGATGAGGGATTCAACCCCCAGGCTCAGGAATCTTAGAGTCTCTAATTCCTAAAAGTCTAGGACAGAACGTTTCTTACCTGACAGAGCTTCCATCCACTAGGGCAGATAGTACGTGCATAGGGATCCCCACGACACTGACCCTTAACAAGTTGCCATTTTTGGTAAAGCAGCTGTTTGTGGAGTTGCTCTGGAATATTAAATATTCAGTATTGAATACTGGCTCATTCAGGAGCCTGGGTTGGGATGACCTCACCTAAAGAATTCAGCATCACCAGGCTGGGACAGGAGTGTCATTCATTTGAAAGACTTTCAAATGTCTTCTAAAGTAGGTGATGTTATACCTTAATGTGAGGCTCAAAGGGCAGGCATTGTGTTATTAAGGATTTTAATAGCCAACTGTGTGCTTGTATGTGATTCTGAATCCATCTCTGGACCTGACCTTCTCCCTCTCTGAGATATATAGTGAATAGGCCTTTTACAAAGGAGGCACTAACAATGAAAACTCTAGTGGTTTTGCCCTAGTTCTGTTGAAAGGAAAAAAAGAAACTCAAGTTTTGTCCTTGTTGAAAAGGCTCGAGGATTCAAAGTTGAATCTTTCAGAATCAGCCACATAACCTTGTGTTGAGCCAGCAATAATGAGATCAGTGGGAAAGTGTTAACCCTGGTGCATCATAGAAGAGCCAGAGAGGAGTTGTGGCCCAACACTCGGCCTTTGAAACGTCTTCCAGGCCGAGTCCTTAAGATCACAAGCAGGTCTCATGGGTTCCCGTCCCAGCAGAGTCAAGAAGGCATCCTCCTTCCAGCAGCAGTTTATATATAACCCATCATGGTCAACATTGCTAAAGCTCAATTCCACTTACCTGTCTCTCTCCAGTTAATGGAACCAAAGTAGGAAAGCAGATAGTGGAAAACTTCTCTCCCAATCAGACCAAGTTCACGGTGCAAAGAGCAGACCCCGTGTCGCGCTACCGCTTTTCCCTCAGTGCCAGGACGCAGGTGGGCTCGGGGGAAGCAGTCACGGAGGAGTCGCCAGCACCCCCGAACGAAGGTAGGTGCACTGCGGCGGCCGCGGGGCGATGGTCCCGGGAAGTGCAGATGCCTAGAGAAACCCTGCGCCGGCCTCTGGCCTCCTGGGATAGCGGGGCCATGGCCCGCAGGCCCGCAGAGGGAGAAGCCAGCCTGCATGCTGACAGGTAGGTGCCGGCGATGGACCTGGAAGACACGTCTTCATACTGACCCAGTCAGACCTGGGTCCCCACGTGGCCTGGGCTCCCACGTGGCCTGGGCTTGCTCAGCTGTTTAACTGTTGGGGGTACAGGGAAGAGAGAGTGACTCGTGGCTGAGCCGAGGGGACGAGAGAGAAAGCTCGTTGGAAGTAAGTGTGCTCACGGACTCCACAGAGCAGGAAGGCGTTTGCCAGGTGAGGGAGGCAGCGCTGTGACAGAGGTGGCCCCTGAGGGCCCTGTGGCTGCCCCTTCTCGGAGGGTGCCTGGCGCTGAGGGGAACAGGGACCAGCCGTGACTGACGCTGGCTGCTGGCGTCCTGGGTCGAGCAGGAGACGGTACACTAGCCCTCCTGGCGGCCTGAAGGGAGGGAGCTGTCAGGCCGAGGAGAGGACAGGGAGCTGGGAAGCAGCCGTCGGCCCAAGCTTCACAGAGAGCCCGCGTGAGCTCCTTCCTGGGCACCGTGAGCGCCGGGTCCGGAGCTGCGCGTGCACGCGAGGCCCACTAGAGGGCGCCCGGCCCAGAGCTGTGCGTGCACGTGAGGTCCACTAGAGGGCGCCCGGCCCGGAGCTGCGCGCGCACGCGATGTCCACTAGAGGGCGCCCGGCGCCCCTGCTCGTGGTGTCCGGGAGCTCTCGGGTGGGAGAGGCTCTGGAAGCCCTGGCATCCATCCGCAGACCCCCTGGGAGAGGGTGGGGGCTCTGCCTCCCGAGAGGCACCGTGGGCTGTTCAACAGCCACTGCCCGAGGTGCCAGGCAACTGCGCTGAAAACCAGGGATGTAAAAACTAATGACCTCCCCCAGTCTAGAAGGAGGGATGCCCGCAAGAGGATCCAACTGTGATTCACAAGCAGCGCTGTGTTTAGGTGACGGAAGTGCAGTGGCTGGGCAGGGGGTAGGGTTGAGTCCACAAGGGAAGGCTGCAAAGAAGGGGCCGTGTGGTTAGAGACCTCTGATGCTGACCACAGATTTCCGCGTCCAGCACTCTCCCAAGGAGGCTGAGGTCTGCTGGCCTGGCCTGGCCTGGGGGTCCTCCTGGGCATCCCCACCCCCAGCCCAGGAGAGCAGTTGTACCTCCAGGCCTGCTGCCTCCCCCCATGCTCCCAGCTGAGCTCCACAAGCAGTCCCGCGTCCCTCCCCTGGCCTGCTCCCCTGACCAGCAGGCCAGCACTGAAGCAGAGGGGCGAGGGGCCAGGCGGAAGCTGGGGAAGGCTGCCGGTGCTGTGTGTGTTCCTGTCTGCGCCTGTAAACCAGGAGTGAGCCACATCACACACTCCTCTCCCCCGTTTCTCGGGTACTTGGACAGTGTATTAGGGCTGGGTGACTTTGGGTAAGTGGTTGATACATGCCTGTTACCAAAGGTCAGGCCAGGGATGGTGCACTTTCTTGACTACTTCACTCTACAAGGAGATAAGTAAAGAGAGCCTCTTCTCCCCCCCTTTTCCCGCCCCCACCAATACTGAACATCAGAATAACAAAGCCCCACTGCCCAGCTCCAGTGACCACCGCAGGGAAGGATCTCAGCGCCAGGGGGCAAGAGAACAAAGAGGGGTGCTCAGCCCCACTCAGCCAAGGGCTTTGCAGCAGATTCAGGAGTTCCTTTTAGGCTCTCAGTCCGCAGCTGCGTTTCCTCTTTCATGCAGTCCAGTGGGCGGCAGGACATGGGACAGGGCCCTACGCTCTCGTTCATCCCAGGTCCCAGCTTTCCAGGCTGAGATGGTGTGGGGAGGGCCACCAAACCCATTCTCCGTCTCCCTCCACCCCAGCGTGGTTCAGCTACCCACCGCCTGCCCCTGGGGATAAAGGAGGCTTCCTTTTGCCTGGGATTGGTGTCCTCCTATACACTTCTGTCTTATGCTCTCAATTCCTGGCACCATCGAGGGTCACCCAGCTCCTTTGTAAAGGTCAGCCCCGCTAGAGAAGGACACACCCTTCAAAACAGACATGGGAACGTGGCATTCTAAGTGGGCTGTTTCTGCTGCCACTTCCTAGATGTCCTTGAGTTGAGATAGAAGCAAAGATGTTAGAAAGGTCTCCAAGACCCAGGAAGGTTTACTGTAGGAATGTGGCAGACCCCCGTGGGGTTGAACACCATCCCTAAAGGCCAGGTGGTGTCCGCAGAGCTGTGGCCAGCACCCAGCCACGCCATCTGGGTCAGTTTGAGCCAGAACCGTCTCTCCTGTGATTGCTTGTCCTGTGGTCTCACCTGTGCTGTTTTCTCTTCCCTCTCATTCTTTCCACCTCTCCCTCTCTGGCTATCTTGGGTGCCGTGTTCTGAAGCCACGCCAACCGCAGGTACTGTACCAACCACAGAGGTAACGGGCATGGCATGGGGCAGCGCAGGTGGAGGCCAGCCTGGCGGGGCAGACAGAGGGAGAGGCCTGGAGTGAAAGCATGCTCTCGGCACGCACCCTTTCAGCGGGTGGGAAGCCGGATTCTGCAGGAGGCTGTGTGTGTGGGGCAGGGCCAGAGGAGAGCCAGCGCCTTCCCCTCCTTTCACTAACGAAGGTGGCTGGCTTGGAAGGGAGCCCACTCAGAGGCTCCAGACCTGCTCCCTGGAGCTGCAGCTTTCTCTGGAGCCGAGTGGTTACCTCTCTGAGCATTCTGGTCTCTTGCCCGGCTTGCCGTCTCAGAGCACAGCAGGCCCAGACCCCTTGGGTGACCTGCTGTGCCCTGGGGGTGGGGACAGCTGGCTCCTGTCTCTGGGTCAGGCTGCCACCCCCTGAAAGGCTGACCCGAGGGTGAGCGTGCCATGCATGCTGGCCTTGCATGCTGCATGGGACTGGGCACCAGCTCTGCCATCTCCCGTGGGTTCCGTTCAGTGAGTCTGTCCTGGGATGGGCCAGGCGCCCCTGACCTGGAGTCTCAGAGGACGCCATGGGCTGAGAGTCCCGTCAGCCTGCAGAAACCCAGCTTCTCAGTCTTGGGTGTTAAGGACAGTGCCCACTTCTGGAGTCTGGGAGGCAGACACACTGTGAGGAGCTGGGTGGGCAGGTCTGGAGCAGGAGGCGACCTGCCCTCCGAAGCCCTCCTCCCAAGCCCCCTCCCACTGTGGTCTGAGGAGCATCAGCAAGGCCGGCCCTCAAGCTGGAGGGGCTGGGCAGGGACCCGGGCTGCCAGCCCTGCCCTCCTTCGAGGCAGAGCGAGGCCATGAGGTGGGGGCACTGGGGCCGCCTCAGGCTGCAGGCAGCAGGGAGGCTGAGAGCCGGGTGAGGAGCTGGAGGGCTGGCTTGCGTGGAGGACCCCACCTTCCCGGGTTGGTTCCCCTCCCCCCTCACAGCCCCCCTCGCTTTAGGTTGGTTCTGTTTCTGTTGCGCACCCTGCTTCCTCTGTTTGCGTTTGTCCCATCAGCCAGACCTCTGGGAGGTGCACGGTCATCGTGGTCCCCTCTCCTCCATCCTACCCTCAGATAACCCAGCCCAATGGCCAGTGCCTCCTCGCCTCTGCTGGGACGGGAGGCAGAAGAGGGTCCTGGGCCTGGAGACCGGGGGAGGGCCATCCGCGCAGCCTGGGGGTGGCCCTGACTTCCTGATCCGAGTTTGCATGGGCGCCCCTGGGGCTGGCCCCGCAGGTGCCCAGGGTCCCAAAGCCACTCAGTGGAGGCGGAAGGAGAGAGGCAGTGAGGGAGCCACACAGATCACCTGGAAGCTCTCTGGCCAAACAGCTCACAGTCCCCTCCCCATGCTGGCACCCGGGACCCGAGGCAGCTGGGCCTGGTGGCAGGGAGCCTGCTTTGCTCAGCGGGATCCATGCCGGGCTGTGATACCCCTTTCGTGTGGCAGGTGTGAGAGGGATGGGTGTAGTTCCAAACCCCCACTTCCTCCTTCTCATTTAAGAAGGATCCAAGCTCACCCTGGTGTGCAGAGGGAGCCGGGACCTCTATCTGTCGGTCACATGTTTTCTGGGCTCCGCTTCCGTGGGGCACAGGGCATTTCTTGGAAAATGAGCTGTGCCAGTAGCATCGGCTGTTCCCAGCCTTGAAGGCACCAGGTGACGGCGCCCAGGGTCTCCATCGTTGGCGTGGTCTGGACCCCAGCCCGCTGTTCCCTTCTCTCTCTTTGTCACCAATTGTGGGTGTTTTCCCCCCAAACTGATGTATTCCTCTCACCCAGGAAAGATGATCCCTTTCCTGCGCTCATGTCTGCAGTCTCTTAGGGTTGCTGCCCATCTGTTCTGGCCATCTGTATTTGGCCAAGGTAGTCTGTCCACCAGGTGGACACTTTTGGACAGAGCCATCCACCTTGGAATGTCTGGGAACTGCTGCCCTTGTGTTTGGCTCAGCTCTTATCTGCCAACGTTTGCTGGGCAGCTCCGTGGTGGGTTCTGGGCAACAAAAGATGAATAAGAGACAAGTTGTCTCTTAATTTTCTCCATTTCTTGCATGGTATCACCCAAAACTCTGGTGGAAAACCCTTGGCCTTGGCTGGGGCGTCTTCCAGAGTATGTTAGACAGCACACTGGGTTGAGTACTTCAGGGAGGGGTCCTGTGCCTCCAGGTCGACCCTGACCCTCCGTCACTCTCGGCTGCCGCCCTGGCCCTCTGTCACTCTCGGCCGTCGCCCTGGCCCTCCGTCACTCTCGGCCACCGCCCTGGCCCTCCATCACTCTCAGTTATCACCCTGGCCCTCCATCACTCAATTAGTTTTCAGCCTGGTGGTCTCTGCTGGGCAGTGAGCGTATTGGTTCTGCTGTGGTTGGAGATGGCATCCCGGCCCAGCAATGGGTCTGTCCAGCCTGTGGGCCATTCTGCCTATAAGCCCCACTGCTTATAGATACCCTGGAAATAAGGGTTTCTTATCTGCTACCCTAACCCTGCCCCAGGGATTGAAGTCATCTGAATCCCCTTAGACCCGAACACTGGGCAGTTTCCCCTGGAAAGCCTGCCCTTCCCTCCTGCCTGCACACAGCTCTGACAGCTCACTCACTGACTTCCAGCCCTTCCCTCAGAACCTTGCCTTCTTGCCTCTGCCCTCCCAGTCTCTCTGGCCCTGCCCATCGCTGGGACAATCGACACTGTTAGCAGTGGGCCAGAGAGAGTGCCGGTTCACCAGCTGTGACCGCGGCCAGCTAAGGTGCCGCCACTACTGCACTGCAGTGCTGGGCATCCCCTGGGAGGGCGCCCGGGAAGCGATTCCTTTCCTCCCGCTCCTCTTGGGCCCCTCTCACTAACGCCTGATTATTGCTGCCAAGCTGAAGGAAAAGCATTTAGTAGCCATCATCAGGGAAAACCCTTGCTCCAGCCACACTGGGTGGAGGGACCGGAGGGGGAGGCATTGAGGCTGTGGCAGCATCTTCATTTCTCGTTCTTGTCTCTGCCCAGCGGAGCCCAGGACGGACTTGTTCTGGCCCTCTCCACATCTCTCTTTCTAGGGCTGCTCGCTGCAGTGCCCGGGAATGCATGTGGGCCTCCAGTCGGCCCTGTGTCCGCTTGAGAGTGTGTCCCTGCCCGTGGGAGGACCAGCGCCCACAGGAGAGCGTGTGTAGTCTCCAGGGGCTGGAATGCAGAACCACTGTGCACGTGGCGGGAAGCCCGCATCTCCGCACTATGCAGAGGGGGGTGACTTAACTTAAAAGCGAGTATCAGTTTTTTGATGATGTCTTTTAAGTAGTCATAGCAAAGGTGAGCCTTCTGAAATTATTAGAAAACACACTATTGATAAGGAGCCAAATCAGAGTAGTTCTGTCCAGATGGACAAATAGCTTCTCAGGGTTCCTTCCAGCAGCTCAGAACAACAGGAAAAGCCCATAAGTGTCCATGGCCATAGAACTGCCAGTACCAGGCCTAGGCAGGAGCTCGCCTTTGCCCTGTGGGTCTCAGACTCGTGTGTGTGTGCACACGTCTGTCTCGTTTCCTGTCTTGGTGAGTGGGATGAGAAAATTCCCGCTGGCTGATCTCTTGAAACACCAGGCTTACATTCCAGGCCTGGGCCACCTGAAATGCATCCTTGAATACTGACTGTGAGAGGGAGAGTTTTTCCCACTACATGTTCCTCTCACACCCACCTTCCTGATGTCCGTGTTGACTGGGTTTGGGGAATGTAGCGCTATCTGGTCCTGACCTTGTCCAGGAATCTCTGGAATGCATGGGGCACGGTCAGTTGCCCACTGTGACCTCTGAGATCAGCACCCTCAGGCCCAGTAACGCCTCTGATCTTATAAATAGGGAAGCAGCTGGGATCCCAGCTCCTTTTCTATGGGGGACTTGTAACACGGAGGCCCACGGGAATGAAAAGGGTTTCTGTTGGTCAGGCTCTTGTTGACAAGGCTTAGGATCTCTTAATTCTTGAGAGAAGCTTTCTAGCAGTTTTCTCTCTGGTCTCTTTCTTGCTTCGGCCCTCTTCTGGGGAGTATGGATAGTATTTTCCTGGAGATTTGAGATAAGATAGGATATCTCCCTTCCTTGGAAGTTAGAGTTACCTGTTTGTGTCTTAAGGGCTTCCCTGATAGCTTAGTTGGTTAAGAATCCACCTGCAATGCAGGAGAGCCTGGTTTGATTCCTGGGTCAGGAAGATCCACTGGAGAATGGATAGGCTACCCACTCCAGTATTCCTAGGCTTCCCTGGGGGCTTCGTCAGTAAAGAATCTGCCTGCAATTCAGGAGACCTGGGTTCGATCCCTGGATTTGTAAGATCCCCTGGAGAAGGGAACAGCTACCCACTCCAGTATTCTGGCCTGGATAATTCCATGTACAGAGGAGCCTGACAGACTACAGTCCATGGGGTCACAAAGAGTCAGACACAGCTGAGTCATACCCTACCTTCTGCCCTGTTAGTAGAAAGTAGGCTGGTCAGATCACAGGAGATAGAAGGTAAGGAGGAGCCATGTCCCTGGCTCTCTTGATTTCCTATCATTCTTCTCAGCATTAGCAGTACTGGAACTAAAGAGTAATAGGCCAGCCCTTTGTTAGCATCCACGGCTCTTCTAGAGAAAGAAAGAGGGTCTATGGAAATATTGTCATGATAGACTTAACCCCCTACGGCTCACCCCTGTCAAAGGATAGCTTTGGATGGGAGATGAGAAAGTAAGAGTTACGGCAGATGTGAAGCCCTCTGAAGATTTATGCAAAAAAGCAGCCCGCATGTGCCTCACTCACATCTTGGGATTTCTGCATTTACTGTGGACTGGGGAGGTGGGGCCCAGGACTCAAATGTCCTAGAGAGAAAGGCAGTTACTGCAAGCTAGGGTGGTGGTGGTTGTTTCGTCGCTAAGTCATATCCAACTCTGTGACCCCCTGGACTGCAGCATGCCCGGCTGCCCTGTCCTTCACTATCTCCCTGAGTTTGCTCAAACTTATGTCCACTGAGTCAGTGATGCCATTCAACCATCTTATCCTCTGTCGCCCCCAGGATGGATTGGGGTAATTGCAGGAGGGACCATCCCTGGCCAGAGAAGAAGGGAAGAGAGAGGCAGGAAATAAATACGAGCTGAGAGCCTGGGGAAGGGGTGATGGTGGAGGCAGGAAAGAGGAAGCACGGGACAAGGCTTGCCTGCCGAGTGGGGATGGTTCTCTCTCTGTCGTTCGGTTTGGGTGGTATTAGAACTCAGGCAGGCGGGAGGAAGTGTCATTTTGGAGTGAACGGTTGGGAATGGCAGGCTTCCTGGTGCTCCTGCAGACAGGGCCTTGCCAGCTGCCCCAGGCCTGGACCTGAGGATGCTGCTTGGCCTCCGCTGGGTGGCGCTTGGCCTGGGACTCCATGTCATCCCTGGGGTCTGAGCAGCTCAGTACACGTGCCATCGTCATCACTGCCCTTGGCTGGGTGCATGCTGGGCGCTTTGAGCCACATAGGCCGTGAGAAGAAAATGAAACACTCAGGCTTCATTCTCTTCCCTTCCCGTGGCCCTGTACCTGCCTGACCCATCTGTCCTGCTTGGAGAGCCTTCCGGTCACCGAGCTCCATCTGTCCCCTGGGCTGCCTGCCTTGCACGCGGGGCCCTGCGTCCAGCCTTGGGACAGCCAGACCGACCAGACGCGGCTATTTTACATTTCCCCTTAGCGCCTCCCACGTCGCCCCCGACCACCACGGTGGGCACGCCCGGCACGGTGAGCAGTACCGATGCCACTGCCACCGCCGCCACCACCGAAGCCACAACAGTCCCCACCGTCCCACCTGTCGCACCTACCACCACCGCCACCACCGAAGCCACAGCCACTTCGGCCTCCACCACCACCACCACCACGGAGAGTCCCGCCACCACCACCAGGACTGAGATCCGAGAATCCGGTACTGCCCATCGTCCATGCCCCTGCCCCTCCATCCGCAGGCCTCCCCAGACAGGAGTGGGGAGACTGGATTCTCAGGCTGGTGGCCTCGAGGCACAGAGCACCCTGCCCCCACTCTCTGGGGGGCCTCACCACTCAGACCCCGTGTCCTAACCTCAGATCCTTGTTCTTTAACAGAGGGCTACACCACGCAGGCAGGCACTCCAGGGCCCAGACGGTAGGGCTGCCTCCAGCTACATACTGAGGGATCAGCTGAGGGCTGAGCACTGCAGGGGAGGCGAGGTGGGGAGGAGAGGGGCCGGACATTGGCCAGCTGGCCTATGAAGGCCTCCTGCCCTTGCCGTGTTGCCCTAGCCTTGCGGCAGAGCCTGGGGAGGGGGGAGTAGCTGGCCAAGCCAGGCGGCTCTGTTCCCAGAACCCCGCACCTCCCTTGAGCCTCTCCTGGAAAAGCAGGTTTATAGGTTTTTTTTTAATAAGGTCAGAGCTTCCAGGAAGTGGTACTGCCGAGGAGCCCTGAAATGCTTGCAAGTGCTCTGTTGCTCTCTCCCCTCGTATTCCCCACACCCCTGGATATACACATGGAGGGAAAACCACAGGCTTTCTAGGGCCCCCTGGGGAGGATCGATCCCAGGGCTGGCCTGCTGAGCCCAGACAACGTGCTGTTCCTGCATCAGGCAGCCAGGCCGGGAAGCTCTGCACTGCCAGCCCGTGGAGACCCCTCGGGGACCCAGCAGTGCTTCTGAGAACTGACATCAAACACTCCTATTAGCGCGGAGGGGAGGGCCTCCAGCTTGTAGAGCCCAGAGACCAACTGTCAAGCCAGCGTGACGCGGCAGCAGGGCTGCTGGCAGGAAGCTCCCAGAACGCTCCTCCAGCAGCTGCAGGGCCATAGGCCCCCCCTCTCTCCTGGGCACCTCCTTCCAGCTGCCAGGGCCGCACTCACCCCACCCCTGTTCTCTCAGCACCCGAGTGAGAATGGAGGCTCAATGCACGTGTGAGTCTTTTCTTTAATCCAGTTACATGGAGTTGTGTGAGCCGTAAGTGAGGCATACAATGTGTAGCTGACACGATGCTCCTCAGACCTTGAAAACTGATTTAGCTTAAAGCTGCAGTATCAATAATGTAAACAGCCTGCTCTGCAAGAAAACGTTGGCTAAGCAGAAACCTGCTAGGCTATCAGGAGCTGCCCCTGGCAGTTTGGTGATGGGTGTTCTTTGGGGCCACGGGAGGCTTCAGGTCGGCCTCTGTGTCCCACGTGGATGCTCAGAAGAGATGTACTGAGAATGAAGACAGGGAGTGGGTCTTGCTCCTGGGAGGGCTGGCCCTGATGCCACAGAGGACGAGCCTGTGGACGCGCACGCAGAGTTGTAGCTGCACCTGAGATGCCGCAGGGGCCGGGCCGCCCTCCGAGTTCGTCCTTACGGGGCCCCCTCGACATCCCCGCTCCCTGCACGCCGCACAGCGGCTCTGCTGCCCAGGGCTTCCGAAAGGAATGTGCATCTTTATCATGTCTTACAACTGAGGATAGGATTGTTCCTAAGTTTACTCTTTTTTTCAGGGTGAAATGAGACTTTGTCCTTAAGTTCTCCTTTTTTGATCTCAAGGGATACCCCTTAAGTCTCACATCTCAGGAATCGACAGAACAATCCCTGCTTCCCTTCAGTTCTTGTTGTTTTTATAGTCATTGATAGCTTTCCTTATTGCTGCCTCTCTCTGAGCTTTTCATCTGTTAACGATCATCATCTTGGTATTTCTAGATGGCAGCGCCTTCCTCCACCTTCCACTAAAAATCATTTGGTTTCCCATTGCTTGACCTTATCTAATAGTGCTCCAATTTCCATTACCTTTAAGATAGTCAGCCTTGGGCCAGGGTTGTATTGGTAGTCAAACTGTTTAAACCCACATCCTTGGGCTTATTTCCAGGGCCCAGAGCTGAGGAGGGAAAATGTCAAGTCCCCAAACCATAACCAGTCACAATTCACTCCCGCTAGAAGGAGCCATGAGCTCCTAAGGAGCTGGGATTCGGGCTGACTTAAAGCAGCCGATACAGTGGAAACCGTAGACAGATCAGTAAAGAAACCTGCCTTCTGCCCTGCCCGCAGAGAAGGCCTGGCACCATCAATGGAATCTCTTTCTTGCTCCTCACCTAAAACGAATCACATTCACCTGGGAAGACCGGCAACTGACAAGGTTGGAGTAGAAAAGGTGCTTCTTTGGAATAAAGACCAGGAGATCGTTTATCACTTCCCAAGCCCTGCCGACTCAGTCACGTGTCAGATAGATAATGAATACATGCATCACCAATGTACTCTATTCATTTATTTTTGAGGAGTTGGTGGCAGTGCCCCCTTGCATGCTAATAAGATACACGGGAGCCACACTGGTAAAGTCTTTGAGATACAAGGCTTCGTGCTAGTACTCCACTGTTAAATCTTTGCTGAGAAACGGGATACAGAGACTAGACTGCTGGGATGTGGAAAAATGATTACGTTTGAAGATTACTGCCACTCTCCTGTCCACAGGCTATGCTTCAGATTGTGTGATGGCTTTAATAAAGTAGCTGCTGGCTCATAGGAGCTAGATAATTAATGTCTTCTGTGTTGCGTGGAGATCAGGCCTCAAAGATACGGTGCTAAGAAGCCAACAGAACAGGATTCTTCTGGTATCTGGACCTCTGAATGTTGGGTGTCAGGAAGGAGTTATCTTCTATGGTCCAGTGAAAGGGAGAGGAAGGACTCGTACTGTCTCTTCTTGGAGCCCTGGTGTTTTAGGCCCAAGTCCCGTTAGACAGTCTGAGGCCATTTTTCACAGAGTTCAGCGTCTTGGTGACCAAGAATGA
The DNA here is from genome assembly GCA_006410635.1 of Cephalophus harveyi. NCBI lineage: Eukaryota > Metazoa > Chordata > Mammalia > Artiodactyla > Bovidae > Cephalophus > Cephalophus harveyi. The sequence continues at coordinate 193,577 of SJYT01001268.1, read as the reverse complement.
CCCCAAGGGCTCTGTGTAAGTTGCCACTCCATCTCCAGTTTCAGGAGTGTAGTAAGCTTTTCCTTTGGTCTTGTCCTTTGTGCAGATCTCATCATGACTCTCGACTGGCTTTTCAAGATGCCTTTTTCCTTTCTGTAGAATGTCTGTAGCTGATGGGAAAGAGGCACATCTCCCCCACCCACCCCGTCTGCATCCTAGCTAACAGGGCTTTTCACTGCACCATGGAAATCTGTGAGAAGGGACCTAAAAAGGGAAGGAACCCTGACTAGGGCCTCCGGTGGCCTGGGCCACACCCACTCTTTCATTCGCACCCCCGCCTATGTGGACACACAGTTTCCAGCTCTGCCTCACACACAGGGCTCCTGAATGTCCTGCTCGTGCCTGGATGGCGACCTCTGGCCTGGCCGCCAAGGCTGCAGCTTGGAGCTCCGTCAGGCCCTGTGCGCGGCCCCTTCCTACGTACCCTGTCCTAGCTGCCCGTGTGTGTCTGTCTGTCTGTCTCCAGTGCCTCCTCCCTCCTCACCACTAACTCCTCTTCTAACCCCCGCCAGCCCCCGACGAGCAGTCCATCTGGAACGTCACTGTGCTCCCCAACAGTAAATGGGCCAACATCACCTGGAAGCACAATTTCGGGCCCGGAACTGACTTTGTGGTTGAGTACATCGACAGTAAGCATTGCTGTGGGTGCGGCAGCAGTTGCCGTGGGTAGCACAGATGCCCTTAAAGAGGCGCGGGGCACACCCCCGGGCTCGGGGGGGCCTTTCAGCTGCTCCACTGTGGCTTCATGAAGTCGATACGTGCTCAGGCGGCAGGGGTGGGCAGAGCAAACTCGAGGTGAAGGAAGGGGTTTCTGCGCCATCAGTGGCGGTCCAGGGGTGCCTTGCTCGGCAGCGGGGGCGTGGCCTGGCTGAGGGCCCTTTGTCCATTTCCTGCCCAGGACAAGGGTTTTTGACAGCGCCCCAGTGAGCTCACTCTCGCTGCTGTGTGGATTCCTTCACTTAGGATCCATACTCTTAGCATCTCCCCTGGACAGTTGGACCCCTAGCTGTACTTTGTTCACAGAGGGATGCCAGCTGCCCACAGGTCAGAGATGCCATCCAGGGTCACACATCTTAGCTTGAGCTGAGCTGGTCCTCCTTTACTGGATATTTGTGAGACTGGAGTGAGGTCGGGTTAGCTGGGTGAAGGCCCTATTCCGGAGGGCTCAGACCCACCGTGCTGGCCTGTTAGACTTGTGCTGGAAGGGCGCCCGAAGCTCTGAGAGAGAACAGAACCAACTTGGTTCTCTGCGGTTGGAGAACCCAGAACTGCTAGTTTGTCGTACTTTTTCAGTGCTTCCCGTGACCAGCATTCACCCCGCCCCCCAGACACCCAGGCTGTTGCTTCTCCTGAAGTGTGAGTTCACGCGGCGAGAAATGAGAGGGGAAGCCAGGAATGCGGCCTGAGGAGCACGGCCACCCTGCGGGGTGCTGAGTTCTCCTCTCCGGGGCAGCGGAGCGCTGGCTGGCGCCCTGAGAGCCTAAGGAAGCAGGTCCTAGTGTGCTCAGCGCCTCAGCCTGTGCCGAGCGCGGGAAGCCTCACGAGGGGCAGTGTCCTGCGGGACGGCCTGGCCCCCGCCGCCCCCACCGCGCCTCCGCCTTTGGCAGGCGCCCAGGCGTCTAGGCATTGCCTCTCCAGCTCCCCGTGCCCAGCCTTAGGCTGACTGAGGTTTCTGTTCCCCAGGCAATCATACGAAAAAAACTGTCCCTGTTAAGGCCCAGGCCCAGCCCGTACAGCTGACAGACCTCTATCCCGGGATGACATACACGTTGCGCGTTTATTCCCGGGACAACGAGGGCATCAGCAGTGCCGCCATCACCTTTATGACCAGTGCAGGTGAGAGGGGTCTGGCCTGGCCGTCCCCGGCAAGCATGGGCATGTCGTGCTCATCCTCAGCTTCCCGCTTGTCTCTCCTCCCGGGAAGGAAGACTCGCCCTCCCGTTCCTCACCTTGCATGGCGTGGCTCGGCTCTTCTTACGTGTCAGTCTGCAGCTACCGGAAAGACAGAATGAGCCAAAAGTGCATGCCACCAGAGAGGAAAGCGCGCCTGACCCTGTGGGGAAGAGGGGGCGTCACGCAGCCCAAGGACAGCGGGGCCCCCGGCCTCCACTGTGCTGGAAACACGAGGGCTCGGTGTGAGCATAAGCGTGGTCTTTGTGGGTCTCAGGGCAGTGCGGCCTGGCCTCACGCGGGCTCGCTTCCTGCATGTGGGGTCAGGGGATAGGACCAGGCCTTTACCCCAGGAATCTTCCCAGGAACCAAACCAAGGATCAGCATGTATGGCATTGCCTTGCCACTGTCAACTGTTGTTTAAAAACTCCATAGGGTGTTACCCGAATTGTTTGGAGCTTTGTTTTAGTTTAACTTTGCCCCAGGTTTGTCATGGCTTAAAAGTAGTTGACCTTTTGTTGCACTGAGGAGAAACTTTCCAGTCCTAGAAGAGCTCTGGATCTTTCAGGGCTTCAGCTGTGGATGGAGAAGCTTCTTCATTTGTACCAAACCAACAGGGAAACTGGGGCTCAGTTAACAAGGTTCAGAAATCTCTCTGTTGGTCAGGGTGGCTGCGTGGAGGGCACTTGCTTGTCTGTTTGTGTCTCTCTTTAAAATCAGCTGGGCAAGCTGGCCAAGGGGCCGGTTTGCTAAGGCCTGGGGAAAGGATGAGTTTGGGGAAAGAGAGAGAAGAAAGGACCAGTCCCTGCCCTCAGGCACGTCCTGCTCAGGTGCAGGTTACTAAACACCAGGCTAAAGGAAAGAACACACCATGGTTTATGTGGAGTTCCAAATGTGGACTTGTGTGTCCTCCTGTGCCTGGCTTGAGGAGGCTGATCCTGGTGGCTTGCGTCTCGAGAGTCTCAGCCCGTGTGTGTCATGCCTCCCGCCACCCCTTCCAGCCTGGTCCCTCCTGGTCTGGGTGTCCCGGACTCCTCCCCGTGTCTCTGCCTGTTCTGCGCACGTGCATGTCCATGCCTATCCGTGCCATCGACTCGGGGAGTCTGAGTCCTGCTGCCTGCTTGAGGCTCACCAGGCCAGCTCGGGCAGGAAGTCTGCAAGGAGCCAGGCCATCCTGGGAGCCAGGCCCAGGGACTGGGCAGTTGACTCACTGAAGCAGGTGGCTAGACTCTGTCTGACCCAGTCAGGGCTCCAAGCTGTTGCTCACCGGTGCATGCGTTTGCTTTTGCTTTGTTACAAACTTGAGTCCAGCGCAGAGGCAGAAAGCAAGGATGAGATCCGATGAAAGAGGTCCATCCTAGGGAATGCAGCAAAAGCCAGCTCAGCCTGCTTGCAGAGCTTAACTTTGCCCAGTGCTGAGCCCAGGGGCTGTGGGAGTGGGTTGGGGAGAAAGAGCCAGAGGGGAGAGGGCCAGTTCCTGCCCTCATCCCCCAGTCTGCTCTGATGTCCCAGCATTCCATGTAAAGAAAAACTGATAGTGATTGACGATGCACTTCTGAACACTGACTCAGATGTTCATTTCTCCTTTCCTGTGGTTGCTATGGAGAGGCTGACCCCATAGCTTGCTTTCAGGGTGTGAGGCCTGCCGCTCTCGCATGTGTCCCCACCTCCTCCCCATGCAAGCTGGAGAGTGCAGGCTTGTGACCCTTGCTCTGGGCACTTACTGCTCCCGTTCCTCACGGGCTGGCTGGAAATGACTATGTGCAAACCACATAGAGAAGAAAAATATTTTTACTTTCTAAACTTCATGTATGCCTGTGAGTGTGTGTCCAAATCCTCTGAAAATACATGAAGGAGTGGGTGGACTCCAGAGCCAAGTTCACACAGTCATCTCCCAGGTCCCTGGGTCTCATCAAGTTTATGACCATCCTGGGGCCCAACCACTGGTCTTTAGACAACCACAGGCTATCACTTCTGTCCATAGACTCAAACATGTTACAATAGTTCATGAAGGAAATGGGAAAAAAAAAAAAAAAAACACAAGGAATGCTCACAGGCTTCTTGACTCACCAGAAAGATCCCACATGAGAAGTTAATCACTTTCTTGAAGCTTTTGAACCCAAAGAGGCCTGAGGGGCCCCAACACATAACCCTGGATTCCAAGAGACCTTTCAGCTCTCACATCCTGGAGCAGGCTGGATGGGGTGCTGACAGGGGCCCAGAGAGACAGACAGCAAGCTGCCTTAGGCCTCAGGGACGTGGGAGGAGGGACATTAGGGGACCCACCTGTGGTCGGTCTCTTTTTGCTGTGCTGGGAGACACCCAGGATGGAGTGAGGTGAAGATGGAAAGGTGTAAAATGACGTGTAAGTAAGAGCAGCCACGCCAAACTGCATTTGAAGAAAGCCCATCCCTGTTACATTTGTTCATCCACCCTATTTCTGAAATACAATTTTTCTGCCTGCTTTGAGTGACTGCCTCTCTCCAATGATCAAACCAATTTCCTCTTGATTAGAGTGAAGAGTTAAGGGAACTGTGCTTTGCAAGTGAACTACACATTTCCGAGCAGGGTTGTAGAGTATGGTTGTGGAAGGCACACAAAATATGACCTCTAGGCCAGAGTAGGAGATATTAGAACTTGTATGTTCCCAGTGAACAGGTGCTGTCCTGGGTTCCATTAGCTCCAACAAAGGTCGAAAATGTAGATATTCACTGATCTTGGGATGTTGCTATTACTGTGACCATTAGGGATCTGGAAACATGTTGAATGGATGGATTAAGAATGGTCTTGGCAGACAAATGTAATTGCCCTGAAGCCCTGCAAAAATGCCTCCTCCTCTCAGAGTCTTTGGAGTCATGTGAGTGAGATTATGTCCTAAATTTTTTTGGGTTCTTGAGAAACTTAAATCATTTTGGTGGAGTCTGATTGAGCCCACCTTACCCCAGATGCCACTGGGTTTTTTGTTACTTTGTTATTGTGTATCATTGACATTGATTAGTTTTAGGCATACAACATAATCATTCGATCTATGCAAAATGATTATCACAACAAGTTTAGTTAACATCTATCACCAAACATAGGTACAGAATCTGCTTGGTTTTGAAGAGCCTTGTATGTCTGAACTTCACAGAAAATGCTTTGATCTTTTCAGTAAGGACTGAAAGTAACGTTTGAACTCTGCGTGGTGACGTCAGGAATGGAAAGCTATGTTCAATTTGTAAATTTCTCATATGGCCACCTTCCGTGGAATTGCACCTTTCTTTCCCAAGAGAAAGGAGTCTCATGGGAGACAGCTGTCAGCAAGATAATGGAGCAAACAGGTCACTGCAGATATTCAGACCGACTTCTTTGCAAAAGGTGGGAACCAGCGTTCAGACATAAGTTGAAGTGACTTTTTCATCCCAGTGCCCACGTGGCATGTGGTGAAGCCAATGTCCTTGTGACCCTTTGGCTGGTATCAAGAAAAAATGAAAGAGATAGCCTGTGTTAACCTTAGTGGTAGTGGTGGTTTATTTGCTAAGTCATGTCCAACTCTTGCAACCCCATGGACTATAGCCTGCCAGGCTCCTCTGTCTATGGGATTTCCCAGGCAAGGATGCTAGAGTGGGTTGCCATTTCCTTCTCCATAGTTATATTAGGATTAAATTGGCCATTAGTCAGTAAGTAGTTGGTGACAACTAGTTAGGTGACCAGCATCATGCTAAGGACAAGGGGGCTCAAAGGATCCCCAGGTCTCCAGCCTTTGTAATATCATCGGACATCAGAACCCAGGAAACAGAGCAATTTTGCATCATGTGGAGTAAATAGGGTTGAAATTGGAGTTAAGAGACTGGTGTGAGCTGAAGAAATCGGAGATTCAGGAAGGAGGGGGTTGAACATGGAAAGGGGAAGGACCAGGAGGGTGGCCGTCCAGGCTCTCTGGGGCAGGGTGGGGAGGGTGCAGAAGGGGACGACCAGGGCACCTGACTTGATTGAAGTGTTCTAGAAACATAACAGCGTGGTATATCATTGTATCCTTGGAGTCTGACAAACAGACTGAGTGGAACCCTTTAGAACTGGGTAGTGACGTGACTGTGGGAGACATTTTGGAAGGAGTAAATGAGAGCCCTGAGAGGTGAGTTGTGAGGCGCTGGCAGAAGCGGGGGCAGATGGGTGATCCAGGGAGATGTCAGGAGCAAGCCCTGGGCTTGCAGTGTGGAACTGGCTAGAAGGACAAGGGGAGATGAAAGGAGTTTGGAAAGGCATGGCCAGAGGGACAGGTGAGAGAGTCCAGGGTGCTGCGGTGAGTCTGGGAAAGGCGCCCTTGGTGGTGGTGAGTGAGCACGGAGTACAGCGGGCTTGGAGGCCAGCACGTGGGGCACGGAAAGGAGCTGGCAGGAATCGGTGATGATGGCGGAAGGTTGGAGCATTTCTCTGTAAGAGGACAGTGTGCGCACGAGAGCCAAAAAGCCTGGCAGGCTCCTCAGAAATGTCTTAAAACAGGGAGCTGCAGCGCGTTTAGCAGAGAAAGGGAAGAGACAGCACTGGGGAGGAAACAGAAATGCTAGAGTTTTCAGAGATCCTTACTGGACTGAGCCACCAAGGAGGTGAGCTGTTGGGTGCCTGCAGAAGGGAGAGAGGAGAGCCCTATCAGGTGTGGAAGGAGACGGTTGCAGAGGCTGTGAAGCTCCAGTGGTCTCCAGTGTGGAGCAGGTGAGCATGACACCAAGACACAGACTGGGAGGGAGGATCAGGTCAGATCAGCGAGAGGGGGAGCAGGGAGGAGCGGAAGAGGGGCGCTGCCGTGGAGGGCCCGCTGAAGTATGACTCCGTGAGTCTGTGACGGGCCTGGTTTGCATCTTCCGCCAGCGAAGCTCACTGTAAGAGCAGGAGAATGCAGTAACTGACAAGGAGAGCCACGGCGGGCGATTGAGTCCAGTGTGGCACAGGTGGCACAGAAGGGAGGGGAGCATGGAGCCTGCGGGAGGCAGAGCCCCATCAGGCCCAGAGGTGAGGGGGTGGGCCAGGGGACGGAAGCCAAGGAGCAGATGAGAACCGAGTGCCCTGTGTTCTGGGCTCTGGCCCAGCCCCGGGGACGACTGACAGTTCCTCCTTCAAGGAGCTCACCTTCTGAGCGGAGTGGTGAAGAGCACAGACTCAAACCAGACAGCCTGGGGTCACAGCTCAACTCTACCACTTACCCGTTCTGGGGCCCTGAGCCGATCACTGACCTCAGCACCTCGGTTGCCTCACCTATGAAATAGGGTAATAGTACAAATGCACCTTTTTGCCTTTTCCTACTGTTCATGGGGTTCTCAAGGCAAGAATGCTGAAGAGGTTTGCCATTGCCTTCTCCAGTGGACCACATTTTGTCAGAACTCTCCACCATGAAACATCCGTCTGGGGTGGCCCTGCACAGCATGGCCCATGGCTTCATTGAGTTACACAAGGCTGTGATCCATGTGATCATTTTGGTTAGTTTTCTGTGATTGTACTTTTCATTCTGGAGGCCATGGGATTGCAGTTCTTGCTGCTGCTTAAGGAGAAGAAGGGATGACAGAGGACGAGATGGTTGGATAGCGTCACCGTCTCAATGGATATGAGTTTGAGCAAGCTCTGGGAGATAGTGAAGGACTGGGAAGCCTGGCATGCTGCAGTCCCCGGGGTCGCAAAGAGTCAGACACGACTTAGTGACTGAACAACAAATCCACCCTATGGAACTGTTGTGAGGGTTAAACTAGATAATTGTGGGAAAGTGCTTTGAGCTGTGTCAGCCCATAGGAAGTGTTACAAGGGTAAGCTGTTAGCAGTAGTAAAGCCAGTTGTTATAAGTGCTATGAAAAGGGCAAATTCAGTCCTGCAGATAGAGTGGCTGGGTGGGAAAGAGAGTTTTATCTTAGCTGGGAAGGTCCAGGAAGGCCTCTCTGAAGAGACGACATTTGATGAGCCCGCCATCTCATCAAATGTCAGAGCTGCCGACACAGAGGACCCTGAGGCAGGCGTGGGAGCGGCCAGGGCGTCTGGAGCGGACAGGGTGGTGGGAGACGCGACTGATGGAGCCCAGCGGGTCAGGACAAGGAGTGGAGGAGTTTTTCCTAATGGTAATGAGAAACACTGGAGGTTGAAATGAAGTAATCTGATCCTGTGTGGGGCTTGGGAAGACCTCTCAGATCTTGTGTGGGACGTAGCCTGTGGACACAGGGGTGGGACTTCCCCCACAGCACCCGGATCAGCGTGGTAATGGCCATGTTCTTATGGAACTTTCCAGCCCAGACTGCCTGTGCAGCCAGGCTGCAGAGAGAGGGGAAGGTCTTGTTCATCAGTATCTTCATTGTTTATTGAGACCTAGCTTGGTGCAAGGCCCTTGGCTGGATGCTGAGAGCACGGTAGAGACAGTTTCTCTGCCCACAAAGAGCAAAGAGTAGGCCACACCTGGATACCTGCCCCGCACGATGGTGTGATGCAGAGCCTGGGGTCCAGCCTGGGGTCACGTCTCTGCTGCTGTGCTTCTTCCCTAGGAGGCCTGGAGCCTCAGCTCGGGCAGCGTGGGTCCCAGCGCTCCCACCATTGTCTGGGTCTCCCAGAGGCTACTCCGCTGGTCCTGCCTCCCCCGGCTTCCCTGCGGTCTCCTCTGTCCCTGATCCTGTCCTCCAAGTCGTGGTTTCCATGGAAAGCTGCATCTTTTCTTCTTCAGTCCATAGACAGGAAGAGGGCAGGAGACTCCTATGTATCCTACCCCTTCCCATCTCTACCCTCAGTCCTGGGTCCTCCAGGACACCATCAGACGTGCCTCCGGTCTCCAGGCCCACGCAGCCTGCCCCTGGAGTCATGAAGGGGTCTCCCACCTTGAGACAGGCCTCCACGTGTCTAGGCAGGGGTGGCAAGGGGCCGTCTGTCACAGGGGTCTCTGCGTGTGGTGGAGTGGCGTGGGGTGTGCTGAAGGCATGGCCCCCCGCCACTGGCCCATCTGAGGTGCCCACGCCGGGACATCTTTGCTGGTAGCCACAGTGCCATTGGAGAGACACGAGGGAGCACGGGGCACCCTGGACTGCACCGCGCCCAGGTCCCACTTCGGGGAAGGCTGACTGGCTGCTGGGACAGGTCTCTGTCACAGTGTCTGTGCTGGCCTGCAAAGGGGTTCCTCCAGGGTTGTGCGTGTGACCGCGGCCCCCGTTCCTGGGTGGGCAGCACGCCAGCTCAGCCCAGCTCATCCACAGGGGGTCACAGTCAATCCCTGGCCTTCCCTCCTTCCCCACCAGGCTGTGCCCAGCCACTGTGCTTGCAAGAATGCCAGTGCCTCAAGCTTAGGACAGTTCTCTTCCCAAAGGGCCTGCTCAGCCTTCTGCTGCTTATTCTGTTCCCTCTACTCCTTCCTTGGTGGTGCCTCTTTTCCAACCTTTTGCCCTTGCCTTTTCTTCCCTGTAATGGGGTGGTTTGAGCCAAAGGGCTGCCGGGTGGTAGCAGTAGGCTGCAGGAGGAAGCTGGCCATGAAATAGCCGAAATTCTCCCTTCTCCTTGCCTGCCGCCTTGTGAACCGTTCATTCATGTGTGTGCCTCTGGCCCTCCCCCGCAGCCTACACCAACAACCAGGCGGATATTGCCACCCAGGGCTGGTTCATTGGGCTCATGTGTGCCATCGCCCTGCTGGTGCTGATCCTGCTCATCGTCTGCTTCATCAAGAGGAGTCGTGGCGGCAAGTACCCCGGTAAGATGTGTCCGAGGAGCCGGCTTCGGGGACAGGGCCAGCAGGCTCTCCTGTGAGTCGCCATTCTCTCAGCAAGCACAGCCGTTTCTCAGGCTGGGACGAATGGTCCTCTTGCCTGTTCTGTGCACCGTAGAGTTGCCAGAAAGCACTTGAGTTAATTAAGCTCCCTTGAGGTGGGGGGATGGAGCGGTCCAGGCAGCCAGAGAGGGGATGGAAGGAACCCTGGCTCCCATTAAGAGTGACCTTCCCTCCCCTGGACTCACCACCCATCTGCTCAGTAATTGGCTTTTTTCAGCCTGAATCTCATTAGGATCCTATATCCCAGTGAAGGAGAAAGGAGAGATGCTTTTCTGTAACCATGAGAGAGAGGCTGGAGGGAGGAGAGGTTTGGACGGAAGAAGCACACACATGAGAGGCCGTGGAGCTGGGCGCTCAGCACGGTGGTGGGGTTGCAATCACAATACCTCAACAGGGGGACAGACGGCCCTATATGAGGAGCAGGCAGAGGCTGGGGGGTAGGTTGCACCGAGAGGAACCCCACCCCTCGCTAGTCCTTAAAGGGCTTTGGGCTTTTCTTTGAGTCCCAGAGAGGTACTTCTGTTCTGTGGCCTGAAGATCCTCCAGCCCAGACAAACCAAGGTCAAGGACGAGGACCTCTGGCTTTTTTGTTTCTGGAAATATTGATTGTTTTTCAAACAGGGACAAGAAAGCCATCTGTCTGCGATGGGGTGTGGAGGGTGCCAGGAGACAGGATAATGGATGACCCTGAGAGCAAAAGTCCAGCTGGACTGCAGGATGAAATTGTTCCCTGCCCCCAGAGCCATCACCAGACACACCCTGAGCTCTCCAAGTGCTGGCTTCTCCCTGTCTCTGTGAACAAGTCCTTCTCCACGATCTAAAACTCAGCTCAGAGAGAGGAGATTCTGTTTTATTTTTGTCCTCTGGCCCACATGCTCTCAGACCCTAGGATTCTAAAGGACTCCTTGATAGACTCCTTCCAGTTAGGAAAGGCAGGAAATTATACTTCATTATTGGTGAATGATGGAGAGGGAAATGGCAATCCACTCCAGTATTCTTGCCTGGAGACTCCCCATGGACAGAGGAGCCTGGCGGGCTACAGTCCATGGGGTCGCAAAGAGTTGGACATGACTGAGCGACTTAGCGCTTAGCGTGCACATTGGTGAATGAGTCCTTCATTTTGTTGTGCTGTGTTGGGATTGTTTTTCTTCTGTAAGGACTAAGGAAGGGCAGCCTTTCTGATCTCACTCCTTGTCCAGGTGGAACTGGGACAGCTGAGAACTGATCAGATAACTCTGGACCTTCCTCTGCCCATTTCAGAAAGTTCTTCTTACAGTTGAGCTCCTTTCCTTACATCAGAGGATGCATGAACCGGGAGCCGTGAGACCAGGGCTCCAGGGTCCATTCTACACTTTGTTTAGTTGCTAATTGTCATGTGACATCTTCCAGGCCTCAGCCTCCCTCTGCTACAGTAGGGGTGGTTATCCTGCCTTGTCCTCAGAAAGCAGCACAGTCATTCACTAAGTGTCTGCGGTATTCCAGTCCTTGTGCTGGTGCAAAGGATTCTAGAAGGAGAAGTGACCTCTCCGGCAAGGACAGGGCAGCTGGTGCAGCAGGAGGGTCACAGCAGGCGACAGGGCCTGGGAGGAGTGCTGGCCCTTCACGGGGCGGAGTGGGGAAGGGGAGTCAGGCGGACAAGTGGGGTCCGGCCCTTCGTGGGGCGGAGTGAGGAAGGGGAGTCATGCAGACAAGTGGGGTTCCAGTTAGGGGAGCATCTTCCATTCCAGAGACGTGTGCAGCGTGTCTTCTCTGCCCAGGGCACTCTCCTAGGAGCTTTGAAGAGACACACAGTCCCCACCCTCAAGGAAAGAACTGGCATTCTATTATGGGCGTCATAAATGTGTACAAGTAATTGTACCACAAAACAGGATTAAGAAAGGTGCCAAGGAATTCCCTGACAATCCAGTGGTTAGGACTCCGTGCTAAGGAGTGCAGGAGGCATGGGTTGGATCCCTGTTCAGGGAACTAAGATCTCGCCTGCCACAGTGTGGCAAAAAAAAGGAAAGTTGCCAAGGAAAGGACAGCGTCCAGGTGTTTGGGGAAGACCTCATGGAGAGGCTGAGGTGAGCCAGGTTGGGGAAGATTCCAGTGGTCAGTGGAGATGAGGGCGAGGAGGCAGCGGAAATAGTTTGGAACCTGCTTAAATGCAGGAGGCAAGAACCAGAGGGCGTGGGTGGTGCTGTATTGAGAAAGAGAGGTATTGAACCCAGAGGCAGCGTCTTTGGCTGTTCCTTTGGGGCCAGTCATCACCTCTGTGTCTTTGTTTCTCTTCCTGACCAAGTACGAGAAAAGAAGGATGTGCCCCTTGGCCCTGAAGACCCCAAAGAAGAGGATGGCTCCTTTGATTACAGGTGCGCGGTCCCCTCACTCCTGCTCACGCCCAGCACCCCTGTCTGGTGGGTTTTCCTTCCTGCCCTCAGGGCTGACAGCTGGCTCAGAGGCCGCCCTGTGGATATCCTCCCATCACCTCTGCCTGTGGCGAGAGCACCGCCCAACACACTCACACTCATTTGATGAACAGCGTTGTATTCATCCAGCTGCACAACTCAGGTTTACTGTGTTCTTTGTACGTATGTTTCCGCCTTTTTGCTCTGAAAGCGAGCCCCAGGCTCCCTCTTGCTATGAAATGAGCTCTGCTCTCAGCTCCCCATCTGCCTGTACCCTACCCCAGCCCTGAAAATGATGACGACACGGGGAAGTTGTATTATATTTCAGACTCAACTATGGGAAGGTGAAGGGAGCAATGTTCTGGGCCTTTCCCTCAGGACCTAGAATGACATCTCTGGGCTGCAGCCTGGAATGGGCCTTGGCAGCATTTGGTCCGGCGCCTGTGTCCCCAGTGAGAGGACCAAGGCCCAGACTAGGAAGTGGCCTGGCCCAGCCTCATGCACTCCCCACTGTGTGCTAGTGCAGAACTGGGGAGGCCGGGGCCCAGCGTCCGGCTACTGCCCTTGTCCTGCGCCCATGCTCCCACTCAGGTCTGGACGGGCCTTTGTATCTGGCTTAACAGAATTGCCATCTGTCCATTTTAATGGCAAGTGTGCTTTGAGCAAAGGACTGGTGCAGAATGAGTCCTGGAGGTCCCATTCCCTGGCCAGGTGCGATGGGAGGAAGTGCTCAGATCAGAGCCACCCCAACCCGGTCTCTCTGGGCCAGGCCACCCCATCGTCCTATGACCTCTCCTTAGCCTGTCTTGGGCCTCTGCCACGCTGCCCGTCAACAGCCTCTCAGACGGGATCAGATCAATGGGCAGCAGAGCCGCTGCCCACACAGGAGCTGTCTGCCTCAGCTTCCCCTCTGCCTGTACCCCACCCCGGCCCTGAAAATGGTGATGACACGGGGAAGTTGTATTGTGTTTGAGACTCAGCTGGGTAAGGGATGAAGGGAGCAGTGTTCTGGGCCTTTCCCTCAGGACCTAAAATGACATCTCTGGGCTGCAGCCTGGAATGGGCCTTGGACAGCATTTCGTCCAGTGCCCGTGTCCCAAACGAGAGGATCAAGGCCCAGGCTGGGGAGTGTCTGCGTCTTACAGACTGTCTGTCCGTCCACTCTCTGCATCCTCATAAGCCTCCTAAAGGGCAAGTGTGAGAGGCCCTTCCCCAACAGCCTCAGCACCCCTCGTGGGGCCCAGCTTCCCCGTGGGCCGAGGGTCCTTCTCTGGCCATGAGTCCCAGAGAGCCTGGGCCTTCTCTCCCCAGACCCTCAGTGCAACCCGAGGCAGCGTGAGGGGCCGGCCCAGGGACCTGTGCTCGGAGAAGCCGCTTCCTTGGGCACCTCTCCTCCCAGACACCACAGTTGCTGGGTGAAAGCGTCTGCTTCCTCCCCACTCCCACCCCCGGCCCCACTGACTCTGAGGCTGGAGACACAAATACTGGTGCATGCACGCACGGGCTTACACAGCACACACGCGCACACACACACGTGTGCACATGCACACCCCTTGGCTGTGGCTCTGGGGGGCCTGCAGCATCCATCCTGGAGCCCCACTTGGATGAGTCCAAGAGTCGGAAGTTGGAAAGGGTGAAAATCAGTATGTTAGAGGAGAAACCAGGTTCCCGGGCGGAACAGCCTGGGGTGCAGGCTCGCCCTGCTCGTCTGGGAACCCCCTGCCCAGCACCTCTCTGGTGGGGCTCTCTCTGCTTCTCTCTCCCTGGTCTGTCCACCTGGTCCTCAGAGGTCTTCTGGAAGGGAGGCGAACGGGTGCCTAGACCACGAGGTCACAGTCCTTTCCCAGGTGTAGGTCTTTCCCCACAAGAACCTGACACGGTGAAGACCTCTCCCACTGCCACACGCCCACTGGGCCAGCCTGTCCCGAGTGTCTGCATGTAGCTTGGGGGCCTGGAGTTCACAAGAATCACACAGACACAGTCATCACGGCCCTGCAGCAGGGGTGGAGAGCCCCGGGAGAGGGTGCCTGTGAAACGGAGTGGCAGGTGGGCTAAGGAGCTTGGTCATTAGAATCTGCTGGTTTTCAAAACATGAATTTCACCCCCTGCACAAAGAGAACGTAACACTGGAGGCCCACTTCCCTCTCAGCTGCCCCTCCCGCAGCCCTGCCGTCCGTTAGGCCAGGAGACAGGGCCCCTGTCCCTCGGCGCGCGGCGGGGGTGGGCTGCTAGCTTCCCACCTGCTGGTGCCCAGTTCCTCTGCTCTGGTTTGCAGTCCTCCCCGCCCCTGGCAGCTGCCTGTGCCCAGCGCTGAGGCAAGAACTCCCTTCCCACTCTAGTGACAATCCAGACAGTGTTTGCCACAAGCCCAGGGACGGCTGGGTGTGGCCTGGGGCAGAGGAGCGGGCTGCGGGGTGTCTGCTCAGCCTGCCCGGCCTGCTGTGTTCCTGCCTGCCGGGACCTCTTTCTCTTCAGGTGCAGCATCTGGTCCCCGCCTCGGGGGACGGGATGCGGTGCCAGAGCAGATGCCCGCCTCCTCCGGGGGTCTCCCTCCCTGGGGGCACAGCAGGCACCCCAGCAGGCAGATGCCACAGTTATGACCAGCTCTCTCTGCATGAGAGGAGCTTAAGGGCAGGGCCTGCAGAGCCTCCGAGGGAGCTGGGCACAGTCCTCCGCGCCTGGCTAGTTTTGTCTCTGATTGCCGGCCCTCCTGTCTCATACGCACGCCCTCCCGCCTTCCTCCACTCGCCCTGAAACCAGCACATTTCTGTGGATAAACCAGAGCTAAGGGTAACACCGCCAAGAAAGAGAAGAGGGAAGGCAGGGAGGGGTTTGTCTCTCCCAGGCTCGGACTCTCACTTCTTGCCAAGGGCAGTCTTTCCAGAGAGAGTCACAGATCACCGAGTCAGAGCTAGATGAACCTTCTTGATGGCAGGACTAAGGCCCAGTGAAAAGGAAGGGCTTTCCCAAAGCCGCAGGGACACAGGACCAGAACTCAGAGTCCTTGACCCCTTTCTTTGACCCTTCCTATCCCCGCTGGTCCACAAGCAGTTCTGTCTGCCTCCTGGGGGGCGTGGCTGCTTCTACCTGCTTCCACCCCAGAGAGCCAGCAGCCCGGCCTCACAGAAAAGACCCCCGCCCAGGCATCTAGGAGTGTGGGCCCATCCTGGCATCCTGGCCCAGCACCAGCCTGCCCCTCTGCCTTAGAGAAGTGTCCTCTCTTGGCCTCAGCTTCCCTCTGCAGACAGGGCCAGCAAGTGCGGGCTGTCTGGGTCATCCTGGGGTCCGGTCCTCTGAGCAGCGAGAGGCTGGAGGCCCTCTCCCTTCCCGCTGGGGTTTGGGTGGCACTGAGTAGACTGGCTCTGATCCTCTGTCTCTCCCCGTCCAGTGACGAGGACAACAAGCCCCTGCAGGGCAGCCAGACGTCCCTGGACGGCACCATCAAGCAGCAGGAGAGCGACGACAGCCTGGTGGACTATGGCGAGGGCGGCGAGGGCCAGTTCAACGAGGACGGCTCCTTCATCGGCCAGTACACGGTCAAGAAGGACAAGGAGGAGACGGAAGGCAACGAGAGCTCGGAGGCCACGTCGCCAGTCAATGCCATCTATTCTCTGGCCTAATGGAGCCTTGTGGGCACAGCCGCTACTCTGCAGGCAGGAGGGGAGGGGGGAGAGCCGCTGCAGACCTGCCCCAGAGCCGCCGCCACCTTCAGGGACGGGGGACAGCACGAGAGGCTGCCGAGCTGTGAGGGCCGGCGACCGCCCAGCCGACCGCAAGCCCCCTCCTGATGACCCCCCGGTGCCCGCTGTGGGCAAGCTGCTCCTCGGCTCAGCTCCACCGGAGGGAGCCCCGGTCTCTCGCTCAGCCCCACGGTCACCGCAGGCCTCCGCCACACTGCCCGCCCCGACCTCCGCACACACACTCGCCAGGTTTCCGCTGGTTACAGTCCTTCTCGTTGTCTCTTTGCTGTGAGTCTTCCCTCCTCCAGACCCAACATGTCCATTTTCTTTTCCTTTTGAAGAAATGTCCCTGAAAAAAGAAATGATAGGCGGATTCTCCCCCAGGAAACTGCAAAGATAAGCAAAAAGGATTGATCTATAAGCGAACGTACAGAAGAGCTATAGTATTCAAACCGCTGCTGGGCCCATGTATTTCCCAAGGATGCCTTTCTCTTCACACACCTCCCCCGGCCCCCAACCCCTCCGCCTCAACCTTGTCAGCTGCTGAGCTGGGCTTGGCGCCTTTCTGGGAAATGACAGTATTTTTGACAGGGAGGGAGAGGGGGGTCAGGCCTCCTCACCTGGCTCTGGTTCAGCTGTGGGGGTGGGCTTACCTCTTGCTCCTCGCTCTCACCCTGCCCCTTGCTCTGGAGCGTCCGAGACAAAAGCTGTGCTGACTGAAGGCGTCTGAAGAACAGAAGTGGGCACCAAGGCGGAGGACTTCGGCTCCGGTGACCATGTACCTCAAGCAGAAGGAAGCCAGGCGTCTGGTCCCTGGGGGGCCGTGCCCACCTCGAGAGAGAAGGGAAGGGCTGGTTTGGATTGCCTTCCTCCTCATCAGTGAGACTCAGGCTGTGGGGCAGAGGACCACGTCCCCTGCATCCAGGGTGGGGGCTGCCTCCCACCAGGTCAGGGTCTGTGCTGCTGCCCCCCAGGAGACGGACCCCATGATGCAAAGACTGTGCTGGTGTGCCTGGGGGTGGATCTGCACGCCCCTTGCGTGTCTGGCAGGTAGCCTCTCCTTGGTCGGCTCTGTGTGATGGTGAATCTGGTGTTTTATGGTGTGTGCATGGGGCGCGGCTACCCCCAGGACCGAGCCTGCGTGTCCGTTCCTTAGGGTGTTCACGATCAGGAGCCCCCGCAGGGCCGCGGTGCTCGGTGCTGCAGAGCAGGGCCTGGCAGCGCTCTTCGTATGCCTTACGCAGCTCTGACCTGTCCCTGCAGTCCCCAGCTCTGCAGCCCCTCCCTGCAAGCCTTGAAGCCTCCAGTGACACCTGTCTCAAGAGTGGGGCGGCCTATGCAAGCGTCCCAGCAGAACCCGAAGCAGCCACTCAAAACGTGCCCCAGATGGAGACACTCGAAGACCTGCGGTTCTCAGAGACCCAGGGCTCTGCCTTCATCCTCCCCACCTATTCCATTTTGAAACCAAAGGTACCTAGCCTCAGAGAGAGAGATCTTGAGCCTAAGGGTAGCCCTTCAGCTGTTGCTGCAGCTAGAGTTGCTTTTAGGAGAGTGGAGCTGACCCCCAGAGTGGACCGCCTGCCACAGACACAGCCTCTGCCGGGAGCCTCCGGCTGCTTGCCAGGGCACCTGGGCAGGAGCAGCACTGTGTCCTTCAGAGACCTTATTTAAGCCTCGTTTGCCACATGTTTAAGCCACAAAGGTATTAGCAATGCTTGAGTCACTTACTGGTCAGTTGAAGGTCAAGCCCCTAGACACGTGTACTCTGTCTGAAGATAAGAAAAGGTAGCCCCGAGCCGCGCCAGCTGTGCTGTTTGAACTGGAGGGCAGGCAGCTCTCCACTGGCCCAGGCCACGGGAGGTGTGCGGGCAGGAGGCCTGGGCAGGCTCTCGTTAGAGGGACAGGGTGACCGGCAGGGGCTAAAGAGCTGGCTCAGGGGCGACTTCCCGGGTGTTCACACGCCCCACCTGCCTGGATGCCGCTGGGCGTTCCCAGAGCCTGGGCAGGAATAGTGAGGAGGTGTGCCTGTGAGCTGGATTTCTGGGAAGCACTCTGGATGTGAGCAGAGCAGTCGTTTCTCAGGCCTTCACTCCATCGCACTGTCCGCACTCACTGCGCAGGAAGCAAGCTCTGCGAGCAGGGTGGACGATGAGCTGTCATCACGTCATCCCCCTGCCTCCGGAAAGCCCTTCACGCGGCCGATGACGGGGCGCAGTCCCGCTCCCAGGGGGTCTCGGGGGATGGTGACCCCTCAGCCTGTCTCCACGTCCTGCCAGGCTTGCCCCCTTGTGTGTGAAGGCAGTGCCACCAGCCCCCCTTGCCCGCTGTTGTGCTGAGAGCCACACACCACGTGACCGCCACCCTCCTGGCAGGTGGGGCCAGGTCGACCCCAAGTGGAGACGGCAGGGGCCCAGAGGGCTGTGTGGGCCAGAGGGTTAGGCCGAGGAGAGTGCATCTTCCGTGGAGCCCGCACCAGAGCCCACCCAGCTCAGCTGGAGAGCAGTGTTGTCCAGAGCTCCCTGCCAAGCAGGGTGCTCAAGAGCCACCCCAAACATACCCACCGCGATGCCAGGAGCGCTCCACCACTGGTGCTTCGGCCTGCCTGGCCGCGGGCAGGGGAGGGGGCGGAAGCGTAGGTCGTTTCCGGCTCGGAAATCACCGGCCTGAGCCCCGTCCACCCGCGGGGCTCAGCCATGGCGCCTCCTGCTCTCAGCTGGCCGGCCGTCCCTCTGCTCTGCAGATGCTCGGGAGTAGCTGGCCTGAGCCCAGGAGACCGCGGTGACGGCCCCTGTCCTCAGCGCTGAGCCTCGTGACAAGCGATGTTGACAGGAGCACTCTGCATGCTCGAGCCACCCGTGGCTGCAGGTTGAAGGGAAGGTCCTCGCGGGGACAGCTCGCTTACCCAGGCTGGGCCGGACAGGAACGGTCCTCCCGGGCCACCCTGCTCCACGCTTGGGGCAGGCTGCTTGACTTGTCTGTATTTCGGTGCCTCTGTCTCCCCTAGTCAGTCCCTCCTCTGAAAACCTGTCCCCACAGAGGGGCATGTGCCCAGCTAAAGGAGCGGGTGCCAGTCTCTAGGGAGCACACCCCTGCAGGACCAGGAGACAGCGCCTGCCCCTTGGCTGGGGTCGTGGTGAACAGGCCCCTTCGCCCCTTGCCTTGCTTTTGAGGAAATGGTTGAGCTTACGCTTGTCCCCTGGCCATCGCCTGCCCCCTTCCCAGCAAGTCCCGAGGCCTGGAGAAACGTTTGCCTGTCCGAGAGGCTGCCGGGGTCAGGACTGCTCTCCCCATGAGGACATCTGTGGCCTGGGCCCAGAGAGTACCCTCGCGGTTTCCCTGAACACAGTTAGCCTTAGAAGAGGGCTGGAAACAGATCCGTGGGTGTTTGTGGCTTTTCCAGCCAAGGGAGGGCCTCCCCTTCTCACACTCAGCACCCGCACAGACATGCACACGCAGCAGGCCGAGGCTCCGTTGCCGGGTAGCGCTTTCAGGAGGAACAGTACAGAGCATGACCTTGTCTGGAAGAGGCTGAGTCCACTCCCAGACGCGGAGATGAAGTGTGAAGGGCTGTGGGAGAGTCTGTCGGAAGTGTCGGGGCAGCGGTAGGAGGCTGCCCACGCCGGACCCCGTCTGGGCGATTCCTGTGGGCAAACGCAGGACAGAGTCTGATCCAAAGGAGAGGGCGTTCTCCCCGGGAACAGCACGGGCCGCAGCTCTCCAAGGCTCCTGGAGCCCTCTGCAGGGTCAGGGCCAAGTCACAGAGCATCCCCAAAAGCCGTGTGACGAGAGCGGTGGGGGTTTCCCACCCTCGCCCCAGTCTCTGTGAGGCTGCTCCGCTAAGGCTGAAGGGAGACTTCCTGCCTCTCAGCTCGGGGGCGGGAGGGCATCTCCACGGGAGGACGCAGCACACGCTCCGTCTGTGATGCCTTGGTCACTCCGCCAGCAGCACATACACCCCGGCCCATGCTGTGATTCTATCCCTGGGAAAGAAACCTCCCTGCAGATCCTGGTTGATCACTAGGTGGTGGGCTTAAGAGGTGCATAGAGGGAGATCCTTGATTAAAATAAATCAGAGGAGTCAACAAATAAAGCAAAGAGCTTGAAATTACAGGAGGACACTCAGTGGCCTTTGCAGAGCCCAACTCCTGGGCACCCCCTCTTTAGGACAGGCAGGGGCAACCTGTGGGAGTTCATGCCGAACCATGGCTGTGCCCAGCCTGCCCACCTTACCCTCCCTCCACTACTGAGAACAGGTTCTGAGAAGGGACGGGGAAAGGAGGACAGCCATCCAGGGAAGCTGCCAGACCCCACCACACGGCGTCTCAAGCCAAAACCAGTGCCCCCTACTGGTCTATTAGTATTAAATGGTGATTTCATCATAATAAGGATGGAAGTGAAATAGGTACAAAGGTGTCTAGCTTAAACAGGATCAGTTTTAGCATGCGGGGGAACCACAGAGCTGATCTGATTGAAATGACTCATTGTACGGTAAAATCCAGACAGGGGAAGGGACTGTCTGCAGTCACACAGCTGGTAAATCGAGGTGAGGTCCAGCCTTGAACTCGGGCCCTCTGACTCCTTGTCCAGTGTTCTTTCATCTCAGCACAGCTGGAAACAGCCGTGTTCCCGCCTTGGACACAGTGATGTTACTTAAGATCTGGCCCACATTCTTTTCTGCTTCTCCCACATGCCCTTATACCTCCACAAATGAAATCACAGGATTTTTCTGAGTCCCAGATCAGTCAGTCTGCCAGCCCATGGTGAACCGGTTGTGCTGTTCAGGAGAAGAGGGACCAGCTGATTGGTGTTTGTCACCACGAAGCTCTCCCCTCGGGTGGCATCTCTTGCCTCATGATGCATCGGGCCCCTAGCATACTGCGTCCCTGCGAGAGGGGCCTGGCGGGCTCTGTCCCCTCCACCCTGGCTGCAGGGCGCTGAGGGGGAGCAGGGCCATGGAAGTTCTGCCCCTGGATCCGCCGGGCTGGAGTGCAGCACATGCAAAGACTTCAGTGAAGCAATAAACACAAAACTCTGGGAGAAATCCGGAGTTTTGTGCACATCTCTTGTTTCTCTTTGAAAGAGGATGCAGGGCGGATGACGGCCCTGCTCTCCTTTCTGACTCCCAGATTCAGTGTCCTCAGTCAGCTGTCCCCTCCCGGCTCCCAGCTCTGTGCCAGCCTCGTGCCCTCCCGCTCTGGGCACCGGTCACCTGTGACGTGGCCGCTCTGTCCTGCCCCTCCCTCCCCCACGCTGGGCCCCAGGGACCTCTGGCCCTGCAGCCTCCCCAGCACACACATTTTCCAGTTTGTTCCGTTCGGCGGGGAAATCTTTTCCAAATGTCTCCATCCCTTCCCACATACCCACACACCCACAAGTTGGTCTGATCTTTTTTTCCCATTTGTTAAATATTTTAACTCACCAAGGCACACCTTGTTTTAACCCCTCTCACATCGTGTTCTTTCCTTTTTTCGAGTTATTTTGCATTAACCAACGTTGTCAGCGACAGATGCGTATCTGAGGGTGTCATACTCCACCTTCAGCAGGGAAGGCTTCTGGGCCGTAGAGGACCATCTAATATGTGGACTTATAAACTGACTGCATGAGCAATGGAAAGGCCAAATTATTCAGAATTTTTTTTTGAATCACTGTAAAAAAAAAAAACTGATTTCTTTTGTATAGAGAACACTAAACGTATAATAAAAGTTGTTCACAATGGACTCTGGCCATGTACTTTGTTCAGTGTCCTTAGTTGGTGGCTAGAAGAGGGATGTTTGGGGATTAATGACAGAAATGAATCACAGGGGATGCCCCTGGTGGTCCAGTGGTTACGGATCCACCTGCCAATGCAGGAGACACAGATTTGATGCCTGGTCCAGGAAGATCCCACATGCTGCAGGGCAACTAAGCCTGTGCGCCACTTCTGCCGGCCCAAACCCCAGAGCCTGCGCCCCACGACGAGAAGACCCACCCCCACCCAGTGAGACCCGCAACAACGAAGACCTGGTGCAGCCAAAATACATTTTAAAAGAATAAAAATGAAATTATATATAAAAGAAATGAATCATAGGGTTTTTCATGGGCATTAGGCAGCATAACACAGAATTCTGTGATAGCAGCCCCTGTCTTTTCTTTATTTGCCTGCACTGAGTCAGTGGCGGAACGTGGGATCTCTGATCTTCATAGCAGCGTGCAGGATCTAGTTCTCTGACCAGGGATTGATCCCGGGCCTCCTGCATGCAGAATGTGAAGTCTTCGCCACTGGACCTCCAGGGCAGTTCCACCAGTCCCCGTTTTGAAGTTGGTCATATCCTGGAAAACTCACTGGCACAGTCTGTGTTTTCAGCGTAGACGGAGAGGCACGGAAACGTGCTCGGTCGGTCATGGAGACACTGCTGACTCCTTGCAGCTGCCCGCCTGCTGCTGCACCCCGGCCTCTAGAGGAGTGCCAGGCGGGGGAGTCGGGGGGAGTGCCTGCTGGCCGCTCCGCCTGAGCAGCCTGACCTGAGATGGAAGAGCACCATCGCATGCCTGGCCTGGTACCTGCTGCAATTTAATATTGTTGAATTTTAATACTTAAATGTTGCTGAAAGAATGAATAAAACTGCTTGCGATGAACCAAAAGCCCCTCCCAATAGACTCAAAGGCTGTCTGTGACCCAGGGAGCCCAGGGCTAGTGCTCTGTGATGACCTAGAGGGTGGACGGGGTGGGAGGAGGGAGGGAGATTGAAGAGGAAGCGGCATAAGCATACTTAGGGCTGATTCACGTTGGTGTATGACAGAAGCCATCACAATATTGTAAAGCAATTATCCTCCAATTAAAAATAAAATTAAATTTGAAACAAATAGACTCAAAGGAATATCAACCAATGAGCAAAGAGAGAAGGGAAGGAGCCAGAGAGGCTCCTGTTGGCGAGGAACACTGCGCCAGCTCCACCGCGCCTCCTTTCTTTTGCTTGGGCCCACGGCAGTGCGCATTTTCCCTGAGGGGCGGCTGCAGAGCATCACCAGGCAGGGTGCATGGTGAGGGATGCAGCCAGACTTTGTCAGCCCCCTCCCTTTCCTCAGGACAGTGTGGGCATACAGCGGTTCTGCTTGTGCAGAAAGGTAACTAGTGGTTTACAGGCAGTAATGGGAAATATAGGCAAAAAGGTTCCCCTGCAAATGCAGACCCAAATCTCTGGAACAAAGAACCACCAAGTTCCAAGCCACTGGTATTTATTCTTCCCTCAGAAAAGATCATTGACTTGAGGAGTTACTGCTTCACTAGATTAAAATCAGAACGTATTTCCAGGTCTAGCTCCTTCTGAATAACTCATTGGGTTTATCACACACCACTTCTGAACTTCCCTGTGCACTCGTTCTAATGCAAGAAAGACCTTATCATTCTCAAGTTCACAAACTATCTCAGAAGTTTGCTCCTTGTGTTCCTCTGCACTGTGCCCAGCGTTAGTCCACGGCCTCATGCTGAACTGACAGCGTCCTTGCCAAGAGTGTTGCCTACTCCCTCTTGAAACTGTAGCCAAAAGATCTAAAACACAAATCTGATCATGTCACTCCTTTACTTGAAAACTTCAAGTTTGCTACAATAAGATGAAGTCCAAACTCCTTGGTTTGACATGTTAGATCTTTCATGATCTGACCCTTACCTCTGCAGTCTTATTTACTACTTTTACTATTCTTCACATATACTCTAAATTCGAGCCATTTCAAGCTATTTCTAGCGCCTTTGACATGCAATTTCTCAGACTTCTCAATTTTGGCAATTCAATACCCCTCAAAAAGCACCTACTAATAACTTTTTCTGGACCAGTTAATGACATAAAATAAGTAGGATAGATTTCCAGTCCTCAGGAAACTCAGACTATCAAGGGAGACGACCAGGTAAGCAAAAGCAATGTGACAATGTCCAGGACAACGGGCTAAATAACTGTGGATTCAATAAATGAATTATCATCAAAAGTTGGCAGGCTTGAAATACTCTCCTCTCAACTTTACAGACACCTGTCCAACCGGATAATTCATAATCTGATGCTCACAACCAGACCTTGAAACTCCTAATTCCAGGCTCTTTCATCTTTCCCAAATCTCTCTAACCACCTTTTCCCCTACAGATCATCTCAGCTCCTGAAAGACAGGCTGTGGCCTCCATGCTGGGTCACGTGTCCTTAACAAGATGTGCAGGGGACGCTGTCTCAGAAAGTCCTCCCTGATTCTGCTGTGGCTGCACGGGTACACATGCACACACGCACACACACACATACACACGCGCACACACACACACACACAGAGCAGTCTGGTTAAGATTCCCTCTCTATGCCCCCAGAACACCTATTTCAGGTCTTTCCCAGGGGCTTAGCATACAACACTTATTTTCTGCTTCTTTCACTAAATGATGAACAGCCTAAATTAATATCAGTTTTTCACCTTGGTATCCCCAGGCCAGCCTGGCACACAGTAAGGACAGAATGAATAGGGATGAATGAATGACACGGCTGTGCCTTTGAAGGAAAGAAGTAGCCGGGTGAATTTGAAACTTTCGTGTCATCCTTTTGGCTATTTGGATTTGGAACTTGGACATATTTGGGGGGTCCACTGGCCCATTTTTAGAGCAGGTGCCCCCACTCAAGAGCACAGAAGCAGAGAGATGAAGCGACTGTCTTACTCGAAGAACACGGACCTCAGTTCAACTGAGTCCAAACAAAGAGAGGCCGGCCTCCCTTCAGAGCCCCCAGGGACCCCCAGAATATCTGTCATCCCTCATCCCCGTCTTTTGAAGGCTGTGCCTCCCAGCCCATTAGAAATGCTAATCCCCAGTGTGGAGCTGGATTAACTGACCCAGTGGGAGGGAGCGAGTCATCCTCCAATCTTTATTAAGAGTGAAGGCTATACCCACTCTTGCCCAGCTGCCCCCGAAGGGATGGAATCTGGGAATTCGTTATGGCCCCCCTCATCAAGGCAGCCTCTACCGCCCAACACTGCATTAGGTGGGGGCGGGTGGGGGAGGGCCTATTTCAGCCTCTCCCTCCCCACTTAATGCATCAGAGCCCATTTGTTTGATGTGGTTCCTGCCGAATTGCGGACCAGGCAGTGGGCCTCTGAGCAATTTGGAGCCACAGCTGCGGCCCAGCACAGCAGCCCCAGGTCCCAGCCCCCTCCCCCCTCCCCCTGTTGAGCCTCAGACCCTCAGCAGAGAAGCACAGCTTTGTGTAGACAGGGATGGGTCTGGTAGGGTCCTGGCCAGGGTTCCATAGGAACTCATCCTATCCTCAACAGGAACTCAGCTTCAGGAGAACTAGGGAAGGGTGAGCTGTGGCTGGCAGGCGAGAGTAGATCACTCTGAAACAAATAAACAACACACAAAAAAAATTACTGAGGAACTATTTAAAATCACAATTGCTCTCTAACAGGGCTGAATCCTACTAGTGAAGGGTCTGGGACTGATCTGGGTGGAGCGTTTCCAGAGAGCAGTGAGGGAAGTCTGCATGACAGAGCGGGGAGGTCTGAGGACTCCGGAGCAATCCAGGGCAAGAGACAGCTGCAGCGCAGTGATGTCCGAGGGAAGATGAGAGCAGTGGTCTCAGGGTGTGGCCCCCGGACCAGCAGCAGTCTAGGGTGTGGCCCCCGGACCAGCAGCGGTCTCAGGATGTGGACCTCGGACCAGCAGCAGTATCAGGGTGTGGTCCCCGGACCAGCAGCGGTCTCAGGATGTGGACCTCGGACCAGCAGCAGTATCAGGGTGTGGTCCCTGGACCAGCAGTGGTTTCAGAGTATGGTTCTTAGACCAGCAGCAGTAGGATCACCTGGGAGCTTATCAAAAATGCAGATTTCTTGCCCCGCTCCCATATACTGTCTCAGAAACTCTGGAATATGTGTTTTAACAAACCCTCGAGGCAGACTGACGTTTGAGGACCCCTAGATTAGAGGATCCACAAGAAAAAGCCTGGGAACTCTGGGATGGAGCCCTACCCACTGCCCCCAAATTGTCAGTCAAGTCTACCCAATTGATGGATTAGCTTTGTGTGAGTCAATGTTTTATAAAAACTAGCAAAGTTGGTGACTGCTACATCCAATCTGATGCAAAGGGAAGCAGAGACCACAGGAGAATGTAGAGGTCAGAGCATAAGGCCTCAGGAATTAGCAAGAATTATGAGAGACTTTGACTTCCACAGACCATGGAATTGGCAGGCAACTAAGCCGTTTATGGGAGAAGGGCAATGGCACCCCACTCCAGTACTCTTGCCTGGAAAATCCTATGGGCGGAGGAGCCTGGTGGGCTGCAGTCCATGGGGTCGCTGAGAGTCAGACACGACTGAGCGACTTCACTTTCACTTTTCACTTTCATGCATTGGAGAAGGAAATGGCAACCCACTCCAGTGTTCTTGTCTGGAGAATCCCAGGGACAGGGAAGCCTGGTGGGCTGCCGTCTACGGAGTCACACAGAGTCGGACACAACTGAAGCGACTTAACAGCAGCAGCAGCAGCAAGCCATTCATACAGAGATGTCAAAGAGGCAAGAGGCACCAGCTGGCATTTGGGTCACAGTGTATCTACATTAAGTGATTCAGGAAAAGAGTAACTAATAACGTTGATGCTGGCCGACAGTGCAAGGCAGAGGCTGTGTGCTTTATGCAAATGGTCTCTTAACCTCACAGCCGCCCTCTGAGGAGGTAGCTTTACGTCCTGTTATGCATGAAGAAGCTGCAGCTCCACGCGGCTGAATCTCTGGCCCAAGGAGGGTGACGAAGCCAGAACCAGCCGTCAGGGCTTTCTGACTCTGAATCCTCAGCTCTCACGGCTACACTCGGGTGTGAATGCACGTCTCTGTGAAGAGTAAGCCCTGGCATCTTGCTTTCAAGGCTTCATGCCAGAGCGGCCCCTGCTAGCTCTTCACGGGATCCGGCAGCGGTTGGTCCCTTTCTGCTCTGCTCTGCTGTGGTAGCACATGTGGGCTCCTGAACCCACTCCAAGAAAGCCCAGAGAACCCAGGGAAGGGCTGCGGGGGCCTGCAGCCCCTGGCCACGTGACGAGGGGCAGCGAAGCCCTAAGCATGCATCCTTCCACAAGTCAGCCTCGAGTACTGAGAAAGAGCCAGGGCTCGGTGGACAGTCAGTAAGATCCCAGCTGTGTGACCGCAGACAGGTTACCTGACCTTGCTTTGCCTCAGTTTCTTCATCTATAGAGCAGGGGTTATCATTGTAGCTACCTTTTAGGTTGCTATAAGGATCAAATTCGGCTTCCTTTGGTGGCTCGGCGGTGAAGAGTCTGCCTGCCAATGAGGGAGACCTGGGTTCGATCCCTGGGTCGGGAAGATCCCCTGGAGAAGGAAATGGCAACCCACTCCAGTATTCTTGCCTCAAGAATCTCATGGACAGAGGAGCCTGGAGGGCTACAGTCCATGGGGTCTCAAAGAGTTAGCCATGACTTAGCAACTAAACGACACCAAGGATCAAATTAGTTAAAATATGAAAAATGCCTGATGCATAGTAAGTATTATATAATACTTTGTTAAATTTAAATAAATGAATGAATCTTCTTATACTTCTGCCTTCTAGGATGTTCTCCCTAGCCTGATTTCCTTCCTTCGAAAGTCCTTCCCATCCTCCCAGGGGGGCTCAAGTCCCTCCTTTCATAAGTACCTTGGCCCACAATTCCATCTCTCTCCAAAGAGCTTCTCCTGACCTCCCCCTCCCTCTGCCCCAGCCTTCAGCACAAGTGCCCAAGTTGTCTCCTGCACGCCTGGCCAGGCTGCTGGCCTCTGGTGGGCAGGAGCCACGGCCCGCGACTCTAACTCTGTGACCCCTCACGTGCAGTGGGTGGTCCCCAGAGGCCGAGCAGGCCCCTTTGTCTTCAGGCTGTCTGCATGACTGTATTTACTGCCCAGCTAGTGGTTTAGTCTGGGTGGTGCTGTGTGGTGGCAGGTGGGAGGGATTTATCTTCCTAAAAGCAGGTTTACCAGGTTCCAAGAGGTTGGATGTAATGGCTGGTGATGGATATTGAGAGCTAGACGCTCATTTTACAGCCCCATTAATTAAGTTTCCCAAAGTCCCCTAAGTGCTTTTGTCTCCCTTGAAAGCCAAGGAACCCACTCTCATTTATGGGAAAGAACTGTCCATCTTGAACCTCCCTCCCTCCTGCCCCTGCTCTCTCCAGCCTAGCTGTTAGGACACAGCACAACCCCCTCCCCACCAGACAACCCACAGAAGAGGAATAGGCTAGACCTCCGGAAGGCCTGGATCTGTCCCAAGAGAGAATGGCCCCAGGGCAGAACTCGGCCAGGTTCCCCTCCTGAGTTCTCGCCCAGACTGGAATCGGGTGTGGTTACCTCCCTGGGGCCATTTCCCCTGAGACTGGGGAGCCAACACCCGAGCTCGGCGGGAGGAACCACCCGTCCAGGCCACAGGGATGGGACTCAGGGCTCCTTCTGGCTCCACACCAACACACCTGTCACCAAGGAAGGGGTGTTTGTCAGAGACCATCACTGATGCCATCAGCTCTAAAGTCCAGAGAAGCTAAAATCCGCTATCCCTCTCCCTCCCAAAGCCAAGCAACAGCCTCCACGAGAAACGAAAGCCAGAAAGTCCTTCCTCCCGAGCCTCACGTGCCTCCTCCCCGAGTTTTCCACGTGACGAAGCCCTGGGCTGCCTGCTGTGGTCAAGGCCCCAGGCCAGCTGCCCGACGGGACGTGGGCTGAGCCGGGTGTGCGCAAGGCCGCGAGCGCAGTCTTCGGTTGGCAGGGGCTCCTGGACGGACCCAGCCCTCCCAACAATGGGCATGTGGCTCGGACCTGAGGTAGGAGACGGACGGGCCCCGGGGCTGGACGGCGGGTTTCTGTCAAGCAGAGTAAAATTCAAATGTCGTTCTCACTCAGGTATTCCAAGGGCAAAGCTAATGGCAGAAGCTAAGCTCTGCTGAAGCAAAGAGATAAGATGGCCTCTCTTGAGGTCAAGGGAGACTTCCCTCTGCACACGTGCAGGAAGGTTTCTTGGGGGTCGAAAGGGGAGGGGGCCCCGCCCCGTAATGAGTGTGGACCTGCAGCCATAAGCCTCTGCGGTGGGATCCGTTTCAGCAGAAAGTTGTGCGTGCATCTTGGGGGGGGGTCCAAGGACCCGTCAGCTGTGAAGGAAGAAACAAGTAATTGGCCAAATGAAAACAAAGACCCGAAGGGCCGTCCTCTATCGGTGATTTAAATCCCTTTACTGTGCTCCACACTCCTCTCCAGTGTGTATTTCTGTGCTGCTTCAGACAAAAATAAATGTTCCTCTGTGTGCTCCCATATACACTGGGCTGCATCTCTAATAATAAACTTTGTGTGTGTTTTGCAGTTTCTGACTCCTTGAAGCGTTTTTGCTTTTAAATGGGGTAAGAATCAGGAAATTTTGCTTCTAGTCTCTAGTCCCTGGTAGAAGGGCAGCAAGGCTCAATCCTTGGACGGGAAGTAAGATCCTGGCCCTGCAGAAAGTGAAGGCCAGGTGAGTCCCAGTCCGTCCCCTCATTTCATGGAACCTCCCAGCAAACACTAAGTCCCCGGCCCCCAGCGAACGCCCTGGCCCTGCCTTCCCTTTTAGCCAAGCCCTCCTTGGCGAAAGCAGGCTCACATTTCTCATTATGCTCACCTGGACTGCATCCGAAAGGGCTGAGGGGTTTTCTAGAAGAAACAAAATATGTACAAACCTGTGAATAGATTCATTCTAAAGACAGGTAGAAATAGTTTGGGATTTTCAGCTGTCTTTCTATCTCCCACCAAACCAGGGAGCTGGGAGCTGTGCTGGGTTTGGGAAAACTGGGGGCATGATAGTTCTCAGGAATCTCGTCTTATCCTGGACCGAGGACCGTGCGACTTGCTCCCGGAAGCACAGCCTCTGCGCCCTGTCCCTGCCCAGCACCCACCCTTCCCACCTCCGACACCCGGCCCTCTGCAGAGCTGTCAGGCACACGCGGGTCCATCAGTGGCTTTAGCGGAGCCGCGGGTTTTCATCCCATTAGTGAGCCCGGGAGTAATTACAACTTCATTAGACAAATAGGTTCTTGGTTCAGAGACTCCCCCGCCCCCAAAACAAAACAGACACCCGCTTCGCTCCATCTGCAGTCTTTCCCCCGGGGGGCCGGCTAACAATGCAGCAGGCTCCAGAGGAGCGGGACCGGGAGAAGCCGGCGCCGGTGGGGAGGAGGCCGGCAGCCCCTCCTCAGGGGCGCATCTGTCGCCGGCTGGCCCCCTGGAGAGAGTTGTGACAAGGAGACGGATGACACTGCAGCAAATGAGGAGCGTGACCCCTTGCCTCTCTGCTGCCCCTCGCCCTCTGCCCGTGCTCGTCTCCCAGTCATGAGTGGCCCTCACGATGGCTGGCTCACTTTCCAAGGGTGGACGAGACAACCGCCTCCTCCGGGGGCTCCCTGGCCCATGCCCAGGGGCCTCCAGAGTGTCGGAGTCCCTGGCTCCCGCCCCCCAGTCTCCCCTCCTTAATTCAGCTGCTGCAGCTCCAGGAGCCAGAAAGCAGAGGGTCTGCCAGGAAGGACAGAGGCCATGCCCCGGGACCACCCGACTCGGGGGCTTTAGCCAGGCCAGGCCTCCAGGGCAGGCAGGCAGGTCCGTGACCCTGAAGAGACTGCACTGCTCCCCTGCCGGCTGTCTGACCTCCTGGCTTGGGAAAGTTCTCTTTGGGTGGACGAACCTAGAGAATGCCACGCTAAGTGAAGTAAGTCAGACACAGAAAGACAAAGTGTGATGTATGATATCACCGATTGGCAGAGCCTAAAAAATAATACAACTGAATCTATTTGTAAAACAGAAACCAACTCACAGATACAGAAAACAAACTTATAGGTGAAGGGTGGGAAGGGGTAAAATTAGGATTAACAGATACCCATATATAATATATACACAACATGGATTTACTATGTAGCACAGGGAATTATATTCAATATCTCATAATAACCCATAATGGAAAATACTCTGTAATACATACGTATATGTGTGTATACACTTGAAACGAACACAATACTTTAAATCAGCTATACAGTACACCCGAAACTAACACAGTGTTGAAAGTCAGCTATAGCCCAATTTAAAAAAAGAAAAGAAAGCGTTTTCTTTGAGTCTAAATTAGCTCCACATTGCAATTAAAACCATCCCCTCTTGGGACACTGCTTATCATCCGCTCCTTTCCTCTTCTTCTAATAGGTCTAGAAGCACAGCGTCTGAGCCTCCTGCCTCTGAGTGGGACCAGCCAGCCAGCTCTGGTCTGCGCCTTCCTCGGTTACCCCAGCCACAGGGTGCGCACACCAGCTCCCTCTCCCCGGTGAGCGTCCAGGAGGCGACCGCGTCCGCTGTGGGCTGTCCTGCCACCCAGCTCTCCGCCAGGAGGAAGTGCAGGCTCCCTGCAAATCCTCAGGCCCTTGCCTCTTTGTCCGTGAAGCTTCCAGAGAGAGCTGGCTGCTGCTTCTGGGGGCTCTGCAAGTAACAGCTGGTGAATTCGCATTCCTGCTGAGGGCCCCTCTGTGTGGAGCCTCAGCCGGCAGGACACCGTCTGCTGAGGAGCAGAAGCAGAGATGAGATGACCTCCAAACAGCCCTGCCACTTGCCAGGCTCCAAGCTGCGTGCAGACTGGCCCGACTCTGATCTGACCCTGTTCTGCCCCTAGACCCGACCCTCTGCTTCATACCCCTGTCCCCGAGTCCTGACCTGCAAGAGGCCCAGAAGCCAGGCAGAAGGACCCCTGCTCGCTGCTCTTCCAGGAAAGGGAGTCCCCAGAGTCTAGCCCAGCTGTCCACGCTGCACCCCTGCTTGTGTTCCCTGAAAGCAACCGTCCTTTTGTTAATTCTGCAATTTCCCAAAGTGCCAGGAGCGTCTCATCTGACAGTCACAGCATCTGTTGTTCTCACTTTCCAGAAGGTTGGGTGGGAGCCATGCCAAACCCCTTCCCTGAGGCTTCCCCCGCCTCATGCGCCTTCTGCCAGTTTGGGCACCCTGATCACCTGGGCCCCTGCGAGCACCTCCAGTTCCCCCTTCCCCTGGCCCTGGCACCCCTCCCTATGTCCTCAGCTGGCAGCCTTGGTAACCATCTGCCCTTCTGAAACCAAGCTCACCTGCCCAAGCAGGCAGGCACCTGTCCTGTCCCTTGGGGGATATGGGAAAGAGGTTAGTCTTCTCCTGGAGGCCTGTCCAGGGCCCCTAGCAGGTACAGGAGCCTCAGGGGGCCAAGAAAAGAACTGGCCTGTCTGCCCCTCTCCCTACACACAAAATCACTGAACTGCTCCGTTCCAGAGCAGTGGAAGCTCTGGCTGGCTCCTCAGCCCAGAAGACCAGCCACGTACCTGGCCGGCCCTGTGCTGACCTTCCATGCAGGGATTCCCAATGATGCTTGGGGCTGGGGTAATTCTTGGGTGTGGGGCTGCGCTATGCTTTATAGGCTATTGACTTTACCCCCTAGATGCCTGATACACATTCCATACCCCCCCACAACTCCGATTGTGATAAAATGTCTGCAGACTTCACCAAATATCCCCTGGTCGAGAAGCACTGAGCTAAGGCAAGAGGAAGACTGACACCTCCACGCCAGAGCCTGCCACGCCTCGAGCCTCAGACTCCCCAGGCGGCAAAGGGACGGCTCAGACGCAGCGCCGGCAGACAGTTCCTGCGCGACAGGGAGTATTTTCAGCTTTGCAGGCCATACAGGCTCCCTGGCAACTCTTCCACCGCCAGAGCATCAGGAAAGTGGCCGGAAATGCACAAATGAATAAATGTGGCGGTGTTCCAAGAAATGTTTGTTATGAACACTGAAATTTGCATTTCATGTTCTTTTTGTGTCTCCCAAAACATCTTTCCTTTTTCAACTCTTTGAAAATTTGAAACACACTCTTAGCACTTGGGCCTAAGGCTCTCAAAGGGATCACGATATCAGGACCTCTGGGATGGGGAGGGAGGTAGCCCACTGTGGTCCAGCATGGTCTCTTCCCCTGCCACATCCTGAACCCCGGAGAAGAATGGGTGCCACACTCATCAAGCCATTTAACAAACACGTTTCAAGCAGCGATACTGCACTGACGGTGCAAAGATGTAAGACACAGGGTGAGACAGCCCATCCCCACGCAGATGAGTGAGGAGCATGCCCGTGTGATAAGGGCACCGGGGAGGGCACCTCGTGCCCGAGAAAGGCGGGCACACGAGGCTTCCTGGAGGCACGACCTCCAGGCCAATTCTCGAGAGCAAGGAGGACGTAGCCAGGTATACCTAAGAGAGAAAGATAGCCATTTCCAGCAAAGAACACTACTAAAAGAGTGAAGTTAGAGTCCAGCGCCTCCCAGAAAGGGCAGACAGGTCAGGGTGCTTGGAGTGAGCGTCACGAGACCACGAGTCACAGCAAGGAGCCTGGCACCAGCCTGGAGGCGGAGAAGCTGAAGAATTTTTAGCAGGAAAGTGGTATGATCTGATTTGCATTTTAGGAGGCTCCCTCTGACTGCAGTCTGGAGGGTGAATGGGAAGAGGCGAAACTGGAAACAGAAAGCCTGGGGAGAACAGGTGGTAAGAGCTCAGGTGAAAACAGGTGAGCATCAGAGCTAAGACTGCGGGAAGGGGACCGGGGCAGGGCGTGTATGGGAGAGGCCCCTGGGAGGCAGAACTGGCAGGACTGAGTGGCTGGCAGGACACAGGAGGGAGGAGGAGGGGGGAGGGTCACAGAGGGTGTAAAGGCCGGGGTGCCATTCATGAGGCAGGGAAGCCAAGAGGAGAGGCCGGTGGACAGGGTAAAGGGGGATGCATCAACGGGGGTTCTTCCAAGAAAGAAAACAAGCAAGATGTGTGCGTGCGTATATATGTACAAATACACGTGAAACAAATACGCTTCATTTCAAGGAACTGATTTACATAACTGTGAGGGCTATCGAGTCTGTTTGCTGATTACAAGCTGGCAGGTTGGAAACTCAGGTGAGAGCTGAGGCTGCAGACTGAGGGCAGAATTTCTTCCTCCAGAAAATCTCAGCTGTGCTTTTCAGCCCCTTCAGCTGATTGGATGAGGCCCTCCCACATTATAGAAGGTAACCTCCTTACTTGAAGTCAACTGATGGTAGATGTGAACCACATCTACAAAATCACTGCTCAGCAGCACCTAGATCAGTGTTTGATTAGACAGCTGGGCACTGTAGTCTAGCCAAGTTAACACACAAAACTGACCATCACGGAGGTGGATACAAGGCTGGTCCCATGTAGAGGTGTGAGAGCCCTGTGGTCATCCGATGAAGACTCCTGGCTGGCCAGCGCAAGTCTGAGCCCCATGCCTGGAACCCTTCCAAGTCCCCATCACTTCTCCTGTGACAGTGGCTGAGTACACTGCCTCGCCGCCTCCAGGTCTGTGTCTGCCCTGTGCATTCCACCTTCCCTGCCACCCCTGAGTGGACTTCCCAAAGCATATATCTCAGCTTGTCTCTTGCCAGCTTAGACCCCTCTGATGGTCCCCACTGCCCTCAGATAAAGCTCCTCCTGGGCTCATAAGGTTCCTTGAGGATTGACCACAGCCTTCCCCTCCAACCTCATCCCTTCCTTGAATCCTCAACCCTAGACCAACTCCTTTCCCAAACATACCATGTTCTGCCACGCTGTTGCCTTTGCACAAACGGTTGCTCCTTCCTGGAACCACATCCTCCTCGCCCCTCAGTTCAGTCAGTCGGTCAGTTCAGTTGCTCAGTCATGTCTGATTCTTTGCGACCCCATGAACAGCAGCACGCCAGGCCTCCCTGTCCATCACCAACTCCCGGAGTTCACTCAAACTCATGTCCATCAAGTTGGTGATGCCATCCAGCCATCTCATCCTCTGTCGTCCCCTTCTCCTCCTGCCCCCAATCCCTCCCAGCATCAGAGTCTTTTCCAGTGAGTCAACTCTTCTCATGAGGTGGCCAAAGTACTGGAGTTTCAGCTTTAGCATCTTTCCTTCCAAAGAACACCCAGGGCTGATCTCCTTTAGAATGGACTGGTTGGATCTCCTTTCATTCCAAGGAATTCTCAAGAGTCTTCTCCAACACCACAGTTCAAAAGCATCAGTTCTTTGGTGCTCAGCTTTCTTCACAGTTCAACTCTCACATCCGTATACGACTACTGGAAAAACCATAGACTTGACTAGACGGACCTTTGTTGGCAAAGTAATGTCTCTGCTTTTCAATATGCTATCTAGGTTGGTTATAACTTTACTTCCAAGGAGTAAGCGTCTCCAAGCCCATGCCAAATACAGCTGGCCTGCCTCGTGAGCTCAGAGTATACCTCCAAGACGCAATTAAAATGTTTTCTCTGTTCCTGAGCCTCACTAGGCCAAGGCAGGTACCCCTCCATGATACTTTGTGCAAGCCTGGGTTATAGCACTCAATGGGTTGTGTTCTGATCATTTTTCACGTCATCCCACCATTCCACTGTGAGCTCCATAAGAGGGCATCCCCTGCCTTATTCTTCTCAGTGTCCCCAGTACCCAGCACAGTGCTTGGTACAAGAGGACTCGATATCTGCTTGTTAAACGGATGGATGGATGGAAGGACGGATGTGGTTGGGTGGGTGAAAACAACAATTTTCTCCCTGCTTCTGGCTGGGCACTTCTTCTGTTCCAGGCACTGTGCTAGGAACTTTGAATCCTGAATTAGTCCAGGCTCTGGGTTGCAGGCAGCAGAATCAGACTTCGGCTGTCGTAAGCAAAAAGGACATTCACCAGGAGGTTATCAGATGGATCACAGAACCAGAGGAGGCTATAGAAACCGACTCAGAAATGGGAAGAAACAGAGGGAGGCTAGGCAGCAGAGGCGGCAAGGTCACATCTCAGGACAGCCTGCTCAGGACACCGCCACGGGCATCACTCACACCGGACACTCCCCGCATGGGTGCCAGAGCCGTGAGCGTCCCGCCGCCTCCTCTGCTGCGGTCCAAAACGGGTGCCTCCCTCCTCTGACCCACGCGGCCCTCTGAGGCAGATCATCTCACCTCTATTTTACAGAAGAGGAAATTGAGGCTCAGAGAAGCCTAAGGTCACCAGACAATCAATACAGTGAGTGGGACTGGAATCAATAGCTGTCAGACGCCACAGCCCATAGTCTTCCACTCTGTTCCGCACCGTCTCCTTCAAGGGGCACCACCCACCATTCTTATATAAGTGCAGCTCCCTGGATAGTGCTTCGTAGCAGCCCCGAAATTCTAATGTGCTCGCTTTTTTGTGACTGCATCTTTGGGGTTTATTTCTGGCCCTGACAGATTGTAGCAGGGAATATAAAGACAGCAAAGTCAGCACAAGAAGACCAAGCAGAGAGAGGGTCTGCACCCTGACATGGGTGGATTAAAGCTGCTTCCAGGAGATGACATCTCAGCCATCCGGGGATGGCCTGGCCCGAGGCTCAGGGAGGCTTGCAGAATCTGGCCAAGGACCCGTGTCCTCACCTGCCCCTCCGGCTCCCACCAGGCTGCGCATTAGCCACACAGGGCGGGCTTCGCAAAGAGCACTCAGAGGCAGCTGCCCAGCAGCCCTGCCCCATCCAGGGCCATGCTTTGAGGAGGAGGCCATCCTTGGTGGGGGAGTCTTCTGGCAAAGTCAAAACATGACGCTGCATGTCCTGGAGAGGCAGAGGGCAGAGCCCCAGACGGGGAACCTCAGCGCCCGATCCCAGCCCAGCTCCGCCTCCACCATCCGGGACCTTGGGCCAGCCTTTCTGGGCTTCGGTTTCCCTATGGCTGCCCCTGCCCTCCCACCCTCCACCTCCCACACTGGCCAAATTGCGCATAAAAAAAGATCTCAGGGTTCTTTGAGCTCTTTGGAGAGACCGCATAAATGCAAGGCATTATTAGCATCATTACTATTAAATATTAATAATGACATTAGCATTGTCCATTATAAGCCTGAAAAGAAGCTCCAAGAGCCCTGGGTTGAAATGGCTAAGAGAATAATTAGGCCCCTCCGGGCCACAGGCCCCTTCAGGCCCTCACGCAAAATTAGGAAGGCAAATATGGGTGGGGTACTGAGATTTCCCTTCCAGCCCCCTGCTCAGTTCAACTTGGCTCCTCCCGGACCCACACGAATCAAGCTCTTTCCAGTCCCCAGCAACCCCATGCCAGAAACGCATTCCCCACCTCTACACTGTTTATTCCAGTTCAGGAAGCACCCCCAACCCATCCGCCAAAAGCTTTGCCCACCTCCTAGCTCCCGCTCTCCCCCATCTGAACTGTCAGAGCAGTATTCTCCCCCGTTTATTCACCAGTCAACGGACAGTTATTTGAGTCTCTGCTAGGCATCAGTCACTAGGTTAAGCTGGGGGTGGGGGTGCGGGAAACATGGGCATGAATGAGAAAATGTCTGCCTTCAGAGACTGCATGGTCGAGGGAATCGTCACCAGTGTTTTGCATGGCACTTCATACAAACTTGACTTCGTGACTTCCCCGCTGGCTCAGACGGTAAAGCGTCTGCCTACAATGCAGGAGACCTGGGTTCAATCCCTGGGTCAGGAAGATCCCCTGGAGAAGGAAGTGGCAACCCACTCCAGTATTCTTGCCTGGAAAATTCCAGGGACGGTGGAACCTGGTAGGCTATGAGTCGGACATGACTGAGCGACTTCACTTTCACTTTCATACAAACAGTGCCTATAAAAGTCATATTTTAATCTACTTGTCCTTACACTATTCTAAGTTGCTGCTGCTACTGCTGCTAAGTCGCTTCAGTCGTGTCCGACTCCGTGCGACCCCATAGACGGCAGCCCACCAGGCTATAGAATTATTTGCATTTTGGTGATGAGAACCTGGATTCTCAGAGAAATTAAATGTCCATCAGTGACCTGCCATTATCCTCCAGCTGGGTCATCCAGAGCAGAGAGAGTCCAGCTCTTCTGAAGATGAATCCAGAGTCCCGCAACCCTTGAAGCAGAGAAGGGCTCAGCCTCATAGGTGCACACACTCATTACAGATGGGGAAGTTGAATCCTAAAAGGGCCCAAAGGGAAGTATGAATGCTTACTGAGTACCTACCATGTGCTTAATTCAGCATTCACACCAACTAGGTGAGGTTTGTGTCTTCATCCCTGTTTTTCAGATGGAGAACCTGGGACTCTGAGATTAGTGACTTGCTTGAGGCCACACAGCCCAGACGTAGCAGGACTACGTGTCAAGCTGGTCTGGTTTCAGGGCTTTGCCCAACCCGCCTGTCCCTCTTCTTGGAGGCTGCGGATGGACCATCCGCCTCCCACTGCCAGACTGCTTCCAGAAAGGTTACAGGCACCCTGAAGACACACCATATCCGGTGGCTCTTGAACACCCTGCTGTTCTAGGTAGAGACCCGGCTCCATAAACACACAAACTCTCCTGGGAGTGCTAGAAAACTTCTGAAGCCTGAGACCAGAGGTGAAGAGCCTGGCTGGAAGAGGGGCTGGGAAAGGCCATGTGAGGCTCGGAACTAACACGGGAGGAGAGCCACACCGTCAGGGGCCTGCGTCCTGGCAGAGAGCTCCTCCCCACTGGTCCCCTGGGGCTGACTCGAGGCCCCTCCTCAACCACAGGAGATCCCCTGGTGAGCCTCCGGAGCAGGGAGCAGGTGGCCAGAGCAGGGTTGAGTGGCCTCAAGATGCCTCCTGGGAGCCCCCACTCGGGGTCACCACATTGCCAGGCAAACAGTGGCCATTTGATTAGCTGCCTGGTCGTCTTCAGCTGACCTTCTCTGCCCGTCTGGAAGTCTGCGGAAACCCAACTTGGGGATGAGTGTCCAGCTCTAGACAACACAAAGACACACTGATTAGCCCCAGAAAGAAGAGGTGCCCCCTTGTAATCAACTGTGCTGATGATTCTGGGATCTGACAGGCACTAAAAAGTATACCACCCTGTCCCCTGCTCTGCCCACCCCAGAAGGGCCTGCGATGGGGGCTGGAGTACGTGGATACTGCAGTCAGACCAGCATTCTTCACGTCTCCTCTTGTTTACTCTGAGCAGGTTCTTCAATCTCTCTGAGCCTCATCTGTAGAGCAAGCGTAATAATAATAACACATACCCCCTTGGGTGGACAATTCAGATAAAGCACTTAGTACAGTTCCTGGCTCGTTGGAGACACTCAAGTTGTTGTTAATAATTTATACAATAATTAATAATAATATTATAAAATGCTGTCGTCATTATCATTCTAATGGACCCACAAGCAAAACTCAGCCTAGACCCCCAAAGGCTCAGCCCACTCTTTTGTCAGAAACAGAAGCACCTGAGAGGCAGTGAGGAGGCCCCCAAGCCCGCTAAATCCACCTGAGATGAAACTTTGGGAGATATTGCCCCAAATCCAGTCCTGGGCTCAGTTAGCACTCTTGTTTGCACTTACTGTGGCTTCTGGAGCCCATGGGCAGGGCAGGCAGGTTGCAGAGGGGTCTGAGAACATCTTAGAGTCCCCAGTCACCTGTATCATTGGGATGGGAACCGTGGCCTCCCCAGGGAACCACCCTCCACCACAAAGGCAGCAGCTGTCCTAAAACAGTCATAAAGACAGCAGTGTCAATCTAAAGCAATCCTCCCTGCAAACATTTCCAGACCATTGGCCCCTGAGTCACCCGTTCCGCCTCTCCCAGGGCAGCAGCTGAGCCAACCCCTCTTGGCAGCCGTTTCTGCTTGGAGAGAACTCGGGGCGCTCTCCTTGGAGCCTTGGTTGATGTGAGTGGGGTCAGAGGGCAGGGCTCACCTCAGAAGCTTGAGGCCAAGTGCCAGCCTCAGGAAGACAGAGAGACAAGGACGACATGGGCAGAGGCAGAAGGAAAGACATCCCGGAAGGGACTTGCTCAGCAGCAGTCAAGTTATCCAGGAGACGTGGCTCACAGAGCCTCCATCAGGAACGAGGAAGACTGTCCCTGAGCTGGGAAACCTCCATGCAGGGGCAGCAGAAGGCCCGGCGGGCAGGGAGTGGATGGGACCCGGGCAGGCATTCCGGCCTTGGAGGCTGAGCTACAGACCCTCCCTCAGACCACACCTCCTTCTCCCTTTCCAGGCCCCTTCTATCCCCTGGAGAAGGAAATGGCAATCCACTCCAGTATTCTTGCCTGGAGAATCCCATGGACGGAGAAGCCTAGTAGGTTACAGTCCACGGGGTCGCAAAGAGTCGGACACGACTGAGCGACTTCACCTCACCTCACCTCTCTGTCGACCCAGGCCCGTCCCAAGCCTCTGTGTCCCTCTCCACTCAGATACATGGAGCCACGCTCCAGGCTTGACAGGTATGCCCCCTGAAAGCTCTGACGCTGGCGTGGCCCCACCAGCTGCTTCAGCATCTGGACTGCTCACTGGTCTCGTCTGTGTGAGCTAGACAGCAGGTGGACCGGGATGGGGGCACCGTGACAGCCTGCCGGGCCGCGGCCGCCACAGACGGCTCGTCCCTCCTCCTCCAGGCCCCAGCCTCCCGGGTCACGCCTGCCACATGACAGGAGCAGAGAGCGGGAGACCCGCCACTCACCGGTGAGCACCTAGAGTCTCAGAGCCAGCAGGGACCCTGGCCATCTTTAGCCCCTTCAGGTTATCAGTGAGGCTCAGGAAGACAGCGCACCCAGCCTGGAACACTCAGTCGAACTAGTCGCAGGGCCCAGACGGCCTTGCAGAGACCCAGACTCAACCGAGTGGGCTTTTCATGACAACACACTGTGGGCTGGTTGAAAGTGTGAAAAGCAGCTCAAGGTCTACTATATAATTTTAAAATATTTTGTCAATCAATGGTATATGAGGTGATCCATCTGCATAAAATAATACTAATAATCCATGTAATTATTTACATGAAAATAAACCCGGAGGCATGTAATTTAAATCTGTTAAGGTACATTCACTATCTATGTTAAAATTTCCTCTACTGTTCGGTTATCTTGACCAAGAGCCCACCTTACTCTCATAAACGGGAAACAATAAAGACGATCGGAGGCCGCGCTCCACCCCACTCGGCCCGCACCTCATTTCTAATTTGCACCCCTTCCTCTAAGAGTCGATTCCACGGAGTTTGCTGCCATGGGTCTCGGGGTTTGAGGACTAAGCTACTCTCGTACTTCCTCAGCGCATCCTCTGCAGCCCTTCAGCTAGGCGCTGGGCAGGGAGGGCGGGGGCAGAGGCCAGGCGGCGCAGGAGCTGAGCCGCCCGAGCCTCACGGAAGACGCGCCCGGCCCTTAAACACGGGAAGCAAATGAGGTGAAGCAGGGCGGCTGGGGAAGGGAGGGGCCGGGGCGCGTCTCCAGGCTGAGACCGAGCCAGCCAGTGAGCGGCGCCGGCGAGAGGGAGGAGCACATCTCGGTGCAGAGATGCTGCAGTGAAGCGGCGGCACACACACGCACACGCGCACACGCGCGTCCTCGCCCGCCGCTGCACCAGGACGGCAGCGAGCGCTGGGGCTGAGGGAGCGCAGCGGAGGAGGGCGGCCCGGGGCCGGCAGCCTGGCTGGCTCGGCTCCCCGGCGTGAGCGGCGTCCCCCTTCCCCGGCCAACACTCTCCTTGCATCCCAGGTAGGTGCCAGCCGCTTTTGTCTCCTCCAGCCCAGGGGCTTCCCCGGGACACCGCTGTGGGCAGGGGCTGGGCGCTCCGTTCCTTTGCGGGGGGCAGGGCACAGGGGCAGAGCAGAAACCCCAGCTGGCTGGCAGGGGCCGTCTGACTTCTCACCCCAGCCCCCCAGGGGCCGCCAAGACCAAGACCCCCTCCGCCCTGTAGACGTAGGTGGCACCCTGCAGGGCCCTGGCAGGCCAGGCCTGGCTGGGAAGCTGAACCCCAAGAGTGTGTCCAGGAGCTCAAGCCACAGGCTGGCAGCAGTGACTGCCCCCAGAGCGGGCAGAGGCCACAGCCCTGCCCTGTGCCCCTGGCCCAGGGCTTGACTGTGAGTGAGGCCAGGCCCCTGTGCCCTGGCCTGCCGTGTCCCTGGATGGGAGCGAACTTGACTGGCTGGACGTGAGGCCGCCCTGGCCTGCCTGTGCAGGGTGACCTCTTTATAAAGTCCTGCTTCTGTTAGACGGAGGGGGAGGCTGCGGGAGGTGAGGGGAGACTGGAGCGCAAGTTTAGGCAAAGGCCCGTCCAGGAGCCCGGACTTAGGGAGGAGAACCTGGGTCAAGTCACATCCCTTCCGCCCTGCCCACCCTCCCGGTCTCCTTAGGCCCCTCATCCTCGCGGTGGCAGTGAAGGAGACGCAGAAGTTTGACTTTCCAGCAGAGGAGGGGATGGGCCGGAAGGGGGAGGGCTGCCAAGTCGGGGGTCTTGAAAGAGAAGGCAGTCCTATGGGCCAGAGGCGAGGGGGGGTGTGCAGCCATCACCTCCTCCAGGAGGGGTCCCCACGTCTGGGGAACGAGGAAGGGTGTGAGCTGAGATAGCGCCTG
Source organism: Cephalophus harveyi (assembly GCA_006410635.1). Classification (NCBI taxonomy): domain Eukaryota; kingdom Metazoa; phylum Chordata; class Mammalia; order Artiodactyla; family Bovidae; genus Cephalophus; species Cephalophus harveyi. The sequence goes on along the minus strand of SJYT01001268.1, from coordinate 151,510 downwards.
TGGAAGGAGAGCGTTCGCACGGCGCGGGGACAAAGCCACAGACCGGTGGGGGCTGAGGCTGAGTCCTAGGGGAGAAGCTGTCAGTCCAGGCTGTTTAGAGGTTGGGAAGCTGTGAGTGCCCATGATCCCTGCCCCGGAGAATCTGGGCTTGCTCGCCCCCAGGTTTCCTGCTCCTAACTTCCCCCTGCTTCACATCCAGCCTGCAGTGGGTCAGACTCCTCTCACCCTTGCCTTCCGGCCTGACCCCCAAAGCCCCAGCCTCCCTCCCCAGCCCAGCTGGCATCCTGTCCTGCCCAAAGGGAGGCAGGAGAAGGAAGACCCCACATTAGCCAGGGTGTCGCTGGTCTGATCGCATTCCCGGCAGCCGTCTGGGATTCCTCTCCCAGCCTCCCTGCCAGAGAGCCCTCCGCGTCCCTGCCTTCCAGGGGCCCTCAGAGAGACCCGATGGGACCGAGGGCAGAGAGGGTGGGCCAGAGGTGGGGCAGAGATGTGCCCGACCCTGGCCTTGGGAGCAGGGAGGTCCACGCCCCACTCGGGGCCCACCACCTAACCCTCTCCAGCCAGGCTGCAGGTCCCCTCGAGGACGGCTTTCACCCAAGGTCAGAGTTCTCTTTCCTTCCCCATGAGATCTACCAGGAGCCTCCAGCCATCAGGAGGGAGTTGAGGTGAGACAGACATGGAGGGACCGCTGCGCCCACGGCAGCAAAGTCCCCGACACCCCCTCTCCTTCTGGGGCCCCCCTGAGCGGCGGGGGACGCAGAAGCACACTGCCCGAGCAGAGGGGACCCACTTATTCCTCTCTTACTCCCCACCCAGTGTCTACACCTGCAAGCTCTCTCCGCACGCTCCCTGTCGGTCAAATACACCCCCCCACCCCACACCATCCCCCCCAACCCCG